>JAOXNO010000013.1:53684887-53716896 GCA_028565335.1 Limnodromus scolopaceus | reverse complement strand
GAGAGCGAGAAGGTCTCCCCTCAGCCTCCTTTTCTCCAGGCTGAACACCCCCAGCTCCCTCAGCCTCTTCTCACAAGACTTCTTCTCCAGACCCCTCACCAGCTCCATTGCCCTTCTCTGGACCCGCTCCAGCCCGTCGATGTCTTTTTTGTGGTGAGGGGCCCAAAACTGGACCCAGCCCTCGAGGTGGGGCCTCACCAGTGCCCAGTACGATATAGTGAGCATAAAGCTCAGGTATGGAGCGTATTTTACTGCCTTAGGATTGGCACTGGAATTACCAGAGGGGTTACTCTGCACGCTCCTCTGCTGCTAAGGAGGTCTCTATGAGTGGGAAAGCGCTTCCTGCGCACCATGATGCTGCCTTGGAGTAGTCAAGGAAAGCTGCTGCGTTAAGGTACTGCGTGCTCTTCAGGAGGCTACAGGAACTACCAAAATAGACCACAGATTTCTTAGCCAACAATTTTGAAAGTCAATTGAGCTTTTAAAGCCACAAAAAGCTATAGAAAAAAAAAACCCAACAACCCAAGTTAGCATCAGAATTCAGTATTAGTTTCATACAGAAGGGAAGACTGAGCTTCATAGCTGTTTACAAATGAAGGCGTCTCTCTCTGCTCTGCTGTTTCCCAACGCGATGCCTTGCGGAGCAAGTAGCAGCGGCCCTGCCAGCCCGTCAGGCTAACTTGGAGGGAAATACCATGGAAGGCTTTGATCCTGCCAATATAAGAAAGTATCTTCAACTTCTTGGAGGAGAAATAAGGGAGGAGAAGCCCTCTCGGGCGCAGAAGTGCTCCGAGCGGATAGATCTAGGAATTCCAGACACAGCAGACGGCTAAACCAAACACTCCCCTGCGAGGCAAAGGTACCCCTCAGTTTGGGTGACTCTCTCAAGGTGTACCCAAATCCACTAACACACAACTCAAGATATATTCCCTGCAGGTTGTGGAAGCACACTTATGTTCTCCTTGCAGAGCATTAAAAGAAAATTTCTTAGAATGCATTTTTTATTATATTATTATTAAAAAAACTTACATAGCTTGTTTGTTTTTTTAAAAAAATTTCACTTTCCAATTTTATGGAATAACATTTCTGGAACAAGCTTACCTCAGTTTGTTCGACTGGTTTCTGATATTCTCTGTTTCAGCAAGTAGGGATAAATGAGCTCTAGATAAAGGGTAGCACACGCATAGTCTCAGCTTTTATAAAGTGGCTTTGTATCAACTAATTACGCTTCATCTACAATTTCATACACACACACACCCCCCAAAAAAGGCTTCTGGATTTAGGTTTAGCTGCTTGACAACTGGCATCAGCAATAGCAAAGTTTATCAATAATATAGTTATCAATTAACACCACACAAGTGTTTTAAAAAAAAAAAATGGAAGTTTATTCATCTTTCAATGGCTCAAATAGCAAATAAAAGGACAGGATAAGGCATCAGCCAAGACAAGTTTCACGTGTCCAGTGGCTTCATAACACCTCAGTTCCCAGTATACAGGTTCCAAAGCAAAGTCACAATGTTAGTGGTTAGACTCCCTGGCTAAATAGACCCAAAATGAGTACACAGTAAGATGAAGACCGGCTTATTTGCCATAGTTACATAAGTAACTTTAATTCTGCACTTGGCAGTCTACTAAATGCACATACAAAATTCCTATTGATAAATATTTAACATGACAAATATAACTTCTAAGACTTGAGTCCCTAAAATGTCTGTTAGCATGAAAGTTAAATATTTGTTACCTAGTCTGCTTGAGCACATTTTGAACTGTCAGTTATAGGCTTACACATGTATAAAAAGTATAACAGTTTGTGGAACTGATCTAGCCTGTCTTACCCCAGGAGTCCAAAACCCTCAAACATTCTGGTATATTTTTAGTTAAGATGCAGCATACTAACCATGTGCTAGTATATTCTTGCTGTTCTGAAGCAACTGAGGCAGTATGTTTTGTTTGGGGCTTTTGGATGCACACGGTAAGTGTTCCTGTATTGTAAAGCATGTTTGATTGTTTGATATCAACATTAACTAGAAAAAAGTAGCTACAATGTTCCCCCGTTTGAAAATCAACATGGACTAGACTGAACGGTACAAAACCTTGCAACGAGCTTCAGCGTAACACACCACGTTCCCGTAGCTGGGTATTAGGAACACAAAAAGAAATGAACCGATGACACCAGAATTTCCCGGACAACATCTTAACTCAAAACACATTAGCACTACTGAATCAGCTCCACCCCACCCAACTCCAGGGAGTTAAAACCCAAGGAACATCTAGACAAAAAAAACCAAAACCAAAAAAACCAATCTACTGGCAAAAGAGAAGTTTCAAGCTATCAGCACGTTAAGTTTTAAACAACCATTCCAGGCTGAGATGTGCCATAGGCTTATGATCTCAGTCTTATGTGTATCCTGACCTTTCTGTTTTAAGATACCGTCTTGTTTACCGAGTTACAGATGACAGAAAACGCTCTGTATTATTCACAATACCGGGGTATGGCACACACTTAAAGAACAGACACCGCTAGCAGACAGCTAGTTAGTGAGATGGCTCCCATCCCGGCTCTCCCCAGAGAGGGCAGTCTCGCACTGATGCGCGGCGACAGCCTCCGGCAACAGCGTTGAAAATACACCCTTGATTAAGCAACCTGTAACGTTTAGTTTTTAAAATTAAGGCATATTCAAAATGTTTCAATGTAAAAGAGTACATCGCTCTCCCGGGTTAATCAGGTAATGCAGAACCACGTGTAATTTTCCCCAACATCTCTGTTCGCAGATACATCATTCTTTTCTGATTTGCATAACTCCATGGCAAAACAAACCCCACACCGCTTGGTTAGCTGTCACGTTCACAATTGTCATTTTCAAGGCGACAAAAGACAAGATGAATTGACAATTACCAGTGATAAAAAAGTCTGCTTTACAAGAACCCAAAGTAATACTTCCCCTCCTCTGTTCACCATTAAAGAAAAGAACTGCCTATGAAACACTACATTCAGAAGAAATGTGAGAAAGTAGGCAATTATGAAATGGACTGAACTTTGCTTCTCTTGAAGCCACATCATTGTTATTTTTTCAGTGAATTTGACTTTCAGTGCAGCTCCAATTCATGCTTTTAGTGATACATTACTATTTCCAACATGTTAGAGTAATTTCAGTCACTTGAGCCTTCAATGGCATGCTTATAAATTATGGTTTTTATTAGTATGGTCAGGGTAGGAAAGGAATTCAGGGTTTTGATTATAAAATGCAACATCTTTCTCTGATCCTCTTAGCTAGGCTTTTTCTTTTCTTCTTCCCGTTCTTTTCTTTGCTGTCTTCCATTTTTCTGGCTCTAATTTCTCTCATTAAATCGAAAAACACCTAAAAGAAAGATGTAATAACGTAAATGCAAACCCAGTCACGGACATACGAGTTAATTCAAGCTTTCACTGATAGCCATTTCAGTTGGTTAGAATAAAGTCAATTACATGCAACCAGTTTGAGCAAAGAAACCATCAAACAAATCTTTCACTGGTTTTGAAGGCCAAGTTGATAGGATGCAATCCTGCATCTTTCTGACATTTGCTTATGAATCCTGCCAGACAATTTTCCACAAGGATTAAAACAAGAGTCTCATCACTGGCCAAGATTATTTTTTAACGTATTATCTACATCTCAGTGAGAGGGCTTGAGGAAATCAGTTTATGTTTTGAGTATTTTCAGCGATGGGCGTTGAAAAAAAAGTGCAACATCCAATTCTAGTAACTCATGAGTGGAGCAGTAGCACACACTGAACATTTCACGGTCAGTATGTCCCATGCTGAGTGAACGGGATGGGGGGGAGCACAGCAATCAGCATTTCCTTTAAAGCAAAGTTATCAAACCCATTTTTTAGACCAGGTAATTTCAACTGCCACATTACAATCTCAAAGTGTATATGAACCTCATTTTCATCAAGTGGTTTAGCAGGAAACAAAAATGACAAAGGTTAAGATAACACCAATGACTGTTTAAGAGAGATCCTACTGTTGGGTAAGACTTTATTGATTTGACTGCTTCAAGCTACTTAATTTGAAAAGCAGATCTTGACTTACAGGAAGCTACAGCAAATAATCATTTAATCATTATAATTATATTGTAGCAAATCAGTTGAGCATTTCTAATACTTTTCTCTCTCAGAAGATGTCCTCTAGATCTATGACTTGATCCATTCCTGTGAAATGTGGACAGTACAGGGGCTGAAAAGCTCCTCTACAGAGCTCAGTAGTTTTTTGTTTGCAGCGACACTGATCTCATACTGACTGCAGCAAAAACATCAACCTTCATTGCACAGGATTAGAGGAAAATCCGAAAATCCATGTAACTGAACGTGTCCATCAAGAAATGAGACTGCCTTTAGATTTGTAACTGTGTGCTAAGGTACATGCTTGTACTTAAATCTGTGCAAATTATTTGATGCAACTCCCAACTTGTTTAAGCCCTGATACCACGGTATTTAGCTGCCTGAGGTACGTAACCTTCGGAGAAGATGCTTGGTGGGTCACTTTATGGAAGCCAATTGTGTTTTCCCCAACTGAGCACACCCACGACTCCAGAGCAGCCAGACTTCTTACAGAGAACAGTAACTTAAGGTCACATAGCAAACCTCGTAACTTCAGATGCTCTCAGTAACTAAGAATACCTGGTTTTTGCTAGTGCCAACGCAGCCTCATTTCTGGACTATCAAACCTTAATTCTATATGCTACTTGCTCATCTGGATCCATAATGCCAGCAGCTCCAAAAACAAACTTGGAGCTGTGTAGTAGCCTAGCATGTGCAAGCAAAAGCTCTTGATTAGAGAGCTATTAAAATACATATATACACACACACACTCTTTTTTTCCCAGCTGCTAAAGGATGGTGAAGTAGATTCTGAAGAGCTGGAGGCATGACTGTAACAGGTAGATGTTAACTGCAGTCATGCACCAAAACTAAAAGATGTACTAGTTTTATAATAATAAAAAAATAATCAATGCTGCATTCAACAATAAGTGTGAGCTCTGCTGCATTTAATTGACTTAATTTTCTCTACAGAGCAGCATAAAGTTCCTACTGTAGTACTGAACAATCAGTTTCTTCAGGAAGACAACTGACAGGAGACAACAGTCAAGTTTAAGTTATAACGAAACAGAACTCACATTATCAGCTGTCAATTGCAGCGTGACAGCTGTACATGAGGATTTATATTAGAGAATTTTCCAGCGTGTGATCAACTCTGTCAATAGCTCTGAAAGGAAAGGCTGGCAAATTGAACTGAACCACTTATTTCTTTTGCCACATCTGTTACTCTTGCAGTTTACAAGGCTGAGAGCTATTCTGAATTATACATTCCAAGAAGTCCTGTCTTTTAAAGTTATACCTGAAATACTTAAAACTAATCAATAATTTATCTTATTGGAAACAAAGATTCTCCGCCTCTTATCTCATGACCTTCTGAATTGGGTTTTATCCCTGAAAACTCATGAGGCACTTTTAGACTGTTGGAAGCTTAAAAGGATTCAAACAATCCTCATGGAAGCACCATACAAGCCAGGCATCTGGTTAGATGAGGGTAGAGAGGGCTCCAATTCCTCCTTTACCTACTTTTGTAAGCTGTTTTATTCTGGCTGAGGATCAGACAGCGTTCCTCACCATTCAGAAGCAGATTGTCTTCTAGTTATAGAAAAGGCAGTAAGAAGTCTAGGCCAAAATAGCTGCCTGAAGAATTTTTTAATGAAATACAGTCTTGTATAATGTCTTGTATAATGACTCCTTTACAGTTTAGGATGGGATAAACTTGTTATGCCTAACGTTTTCACTGTTCTACATGAAGCCACCTAGTCATGCATCCCTCCTAAGCTAAGGGAGAAAAGTATTTGATTCAGTTTTCACAAAAATAATTGCTAAAATAACGAACATACAAAGTATGACCCACAGACAAGAGGTATAACCTAAGAACTGATGGAGAGATTCTTTGTATAAAGAGGCCAGTTATTACCTTGTCAACATTAGCTCGTGTTTTTGCAGAAGTTTCCACATAGTTAACATTCCACTGATCAGCTCTGGTTTTTGCTTCCTCTACAGAAACTTGCCTTTTATCTTCCAAATCTGATTTGTTACCAACTAGCAAAAAAGGAACATTCTCATCTTCTTTTACTCTTAAGATCTGCTCCCTGGAGGAAGAAAAAAAGAGAGGAAAAGAAAATTAAGCTTTGCACAGAATACTATTCTTAGAACACAAAAAGAAGAACTCAGACTAAATACTCTTCCATCTTACCATGAAAACCCACTTATTCATTTTATGAAGCTTATGTAACAGTAAAATCTTCAACCTCATTATGACATTATACAGAATGAAGACAAAAGCAGACAACTAGCCAACCAGGAAGGAAGGACGTGAGTCAGTAATAAACTAGAAGAGTAGAATGGGATTGTTTTAAGTGAGAATTTATATTAACAAGTCATTCCTTTTACTAAAGGTGTTAATTAAAAGCATTTTCTTTTGTCTTTACATTACTATTTGTGATTGCCATTTTTAAGCTACCCAAACTCAGTTTTACACTTGATTTTTTTTTTCCTAATAAAATGTGAAATGTGTGTATGTGATATTTTTAAAGCTGATAAAATGGTCTACAGCAAACCAAGACAAAAATCTCTTCCTTTCAGGAATCTTTCTGAAGTCAATTATATCTAGTCTCTGCAGAGATATAATTCTGCAGAGACTGAATATAACTAACTTATAATGTGTACACATACAAGTTGTACACGCATCAGATCTTTAAAGACAGATCCTTCTACCATTTGAACTGCTAGGATGAAGGGTTTAAAGTTGTATATAAAACTCAGTACTACCAATAGTTTTGTACATAAGTCTTCAACACTGAAAAAAAAAGTGAAAAAATCCTTCTAATTAGAAATGCACCAAAAGTACCAGGAAGAGTAGTTTTCCCAGAAGAGGGGTATTCTCTATTTTCTCTCAGAAAGGAGTAAGAAGTTAGCAGTGAAATGTAGCCCTTTATCGTGGAGCAATTTCTCAAAGACTGACAAAAAGCCCAGCGAAACATAATCCCTTTGCTGGCTGAGGTGAAACCTATTGCCAGATTTAAAGCTGAATGAAGAGAAGCTGTAGAGAATTAATTAACTGATATTCTGGAGGGCCCTTATTTGGTGTACGGCAGGATCCTCCTGCTGTTATAAAAAGCTCTGGAGAACATGCAGTCTTGTTGAAGAAATCTACTTGCAGGCCTTAAAGTGCAGTTAGCTCATTTATTTTTTTTTTTAAACCAACAAATATGTATTTGAGGCAGCTTGGAACACCACATTCACCTCTGAGGTGTAATTAAAGCAACATTCCTCCTCTCCTCCACAAATATCAGTGCAAATGTTTTAACAGGGTCTGCAGCTATCCAAAAGTAGTTTGAATAGTCAGTGGATTAGGAAGGGTGGCCAGAAGAAAACTCAGTGCATCACTGTGCAGTATCTGTGAAATAAGACTTCTGTTAAAAACTAGTAGCTTGCAACACTAGTTGTTTAGGCAAAGCCAAACAATTTCACTGTATAAAGTTAAACTAACAGTGATCCAGATGGCAATATTCTCCTTTGAGCCCTCTCTGAAGACTGATATCTCCTAAACAAGAAATACGTAATTAATGATATTGCCAGCTTGAAATCTAGAATTTAAAAAAAAAATAAAAATAAAAACCCATTAGAGCCAGACTAATTCTACTCAAAACAATACCACATTTTTTCAAACTCCCTTTGAAATATTTAAAAGTTTAGTAATTGCAGGTCTGCTTGATATTGAAAAAAAATTACTTTGAGCAATGCCCAGGGAAGGGGTTGAGGCACCATCCCTGGGGGGATTTAAAAGACAGGTTGACATGGTGCTTAGAGACATGGTTTAGTGATGGTTTTTATCAGAGTGAGGTTGATGGTTGGACTAGATGATCTGAAAGGTCCCTTCCAACCCAGACAATTCTATGACTGGGAAGACAAATGCCATCACTCCAAACATTCCCTCCCTTCCTTCTTCTTCCCTCAGCTTTATAATGGCATTTCAGAGCACACCAGGAACCTCTCTGAAGACACTGAATAGCAGTAAACAGCTCTCCTGTTGGAGTTCTGCCATTCCAGCAGAGCAAAATTCCATGGAAACAATCAAACATCCAAGTTCTTCTGGACATGCAAATTCTTCTTGATGCTTTCTCTCATATCTGCCTCTTAAGTAGTGTTCCCTCAGTCTGCTCAACAATGCCAGAGATATTTTAACTGTACCTTCAGGAGATACAAGTTATTTCTATTACACAGAGCAGAAACCACGTAATTTTTCTAAGTTACATTTTAGCATTTAGGGGTCTAGAGTTTGGAGAGCACCTTGAACAGCACTTTTGGATTGGGGAGAGTTTTAATCTCTTCACAGAAGAGATTTTTTTTTTTTTCCTTTCATTTTTGCTGTTTCGCATGTATATTGTCAACTCTCACCTTTGCTGGACAAGCAGGACTTTCTTTAGAGCCGTAGAAGATCCTGTACTTTGAAGCATTAACAAGATTTTAAACAGATTTGAACAGGTCATTTTGCATCCTGGAGGAGCTCAACTACACTAAATAGTTCTCCAGGACCAACAAGACCTAGCATTTACCTGCAAACCACTCAAGGCCTACCCCTCCCTTCCTCTCAAAAGATGTGGACACACACACATACTGAGACACAAATAAAAAAACCACCAGAAGAGGAAAAAACTCACTGCCTCCCCTCTACATACCTTTTCTCCTCTCTTAGAGATTATATTAAACATATTCTGATACTTAGTGTCAATTAAATTGAACTGTGACAGCATCTCAGAGAAGCCTTATTTCAATGAGATGCATATATTTTCTTTTTATATTTGTTTCCTTACATTTATCTCAAAAGTTATCTCCTCTCCTATTTCACTACGTTTTCAACTGGTAAAAATTTTTATCTGTTCTCTTTTGTCCCTTTTTTTAATCCAGCAATAAGTGATTTAAATAGGCTTTCTCTTTCAGCCAAAATTAAACACCTGTAATATACTGCTGCCTGTTTAATAGTCTCTTACCATTATAAGAGTTTTAATACGTTGTGTGCCTGAAAAGCTTCTTAAAAATCCTTATCCTGTTAAATCTTTATTAAATCAGAAAGATTCAGTTCCAAATTTTGTTTTCACTAAGTTGCTCTGTATTGTTTTGGGTTTTTTTTTTTTTGTTGTTTTTTTTTTTTGTTTTTTTTTTTGTTGGTTGGACTCGATCTCTGAGGTCCCTTCCAACCACTACGATTCTGTGATTCTGTGATTCTGTATTAAGTAAAATACTGACTTTGATGGGAAGCGCGAATGCTACACAGAACGTTTGTCTCGTGAATTCAAAAATTTACATCAGTATCTTATACGGAGAAAAAAAATCCATTCAGGCAAAACTGAAGGGCCAGGTTTACAGCAGGCCTTCACACAAAATGCACGGCTACTACAGAATATTCCAAGATACTTCTCATTGTTGCTGTTTGTAAAATCGTCTTTAAGAGGTAGAATGATTTGTGGTGTTGATACTGTGCGTTTCACTCTCCCAGAAAACAACGCACCTACTTCACTTCGCCTCAGACTCTTCAGACAGACATCACCAGACAGGATTCTTCCATGCAGCTTCCAACTGGAATCTGGTCATCTTAATAACTATAAAGTATTCTAGCAAAAAACAGCTGGACATGCTCCAGCTGCCCTTTTGCTCCAGGTGGTGCTTCACAGGTTAAGAGAAACACAACATAATCCTCTATACGAAGCAAGAGCTAAAAGTAGACAACTCCAGTGGGAGGTGTCCCTGCCCATGGCAGGGGGTTGGAAATCAGTGATCTTTAAGGTCTCTTCCAACTCTACCCATTCTATGATTCTGTGAGTATGTGGTATTGTACATATATTACATGCAACCATACTGCCTATAAGCAATGTTCCGCAGATTGATTGATTTGGAAAACAGTATGCCTACTCACTAATACCACTGCTTAGCACAAGAGCCAAGCAACAGAGACTTAACGAAGGGCAGAAGCTTCCTGAACGTTGCTATGTGTCTGCTCTGGTGGCGATAGCCTTTTTGGTATTCAGAAACACAGCAGCAAAGATATCCGAAGTGGCATAGATAGCAAAGGCATGGCCAGGCATCCGTTCAAAACATTTTGTGACTACAGTAAGAGTTGTTATCCAGTCTGGACTATCATAAGGATATTACAAAACAAACAAACAAAAAAAAATCACTTGTAATTATTTCACTATAATTAGAATAATTATCTTGCCTTGTAACTTACCTGAAATCTGCAGTCGCTGCAAAGGATTCCAGCTCTGTAATAGAGAAGACACAAAGAAAGCCTTCTCCACTTCGGAAGTAGTTGTCTCTAATTGCAGCATAGTCCTCCTGCCCTGCTGTGTCCAATATATCAATTTGAACTTCTTCCCCATCCAGAACCACCTTTTTCCTGTAGCTGTCTGCTTTGGTGGGCTCATAATCTTCAACAAACTAGAAAAAAAAATAATTCATGGTATAAAATCATGTCTGTACAAGGCAAATGCTTCTATTTGCATATAAGGATATAACAAACATATGGTTACAGTAACTAATAAGTAAGCATATGTATTTAGGCTGCGTGGAGTACTCAAATGATTCATAGTTAAAGCAGGCTCTCCATCAGCCTAAACAGTTTCTAGGTTTTTGCTTTCTCTAGCCATTACAAGGAAATTTTAGAGGTAACTACAAAACACTCTCTGTGCACTACCCAAGCCTCTGCTTCTGGTCAAGCACAGCATCTGGCTGGGTTCCATTATGCTATCAGGCAGTCCTGATTTTGAATATATTAAGTATAAATTTTTTAAAGAACACTGAAGCTGTGACTTCTACCTTTTAATCAAGAAGATTCACTGAAAAAAAAGTAAGGAAACAGGAACCGGACTTTCTTTCCTCTCTTTAACAGCAGCATAAAAAAACATGGAAAAAAACTGGTCATCATTTCAGGCACCATGCAACTCACCTAAGCGAAGAAGCTTTGAGCTATAATACCTATATAAGCTCTAATAGGTCTAGTGAACATACTTAGAACATGACAGAGCATCTAATTGCTTAGAAGTCTGAAAAACCTTATAATTTTTTTTTGTTCAATTTAATTGCTGACCTTCATATTCTACACATTTAGATCCTTTCAGAAAATAACTGTACTACCGAATGCTGAAGTAACACAATGCAGCAGACGTCTCCCAAGATAACTGCTAGTGCAGATTCTTACCTCATCATACATAAACTGTAGTGTTAAAGCTGATTTTCCTACACCACCGCTTCCCACCATGATGACTTTGTGCAAAGCCAATGAATTCTGTCCTTTAGGCTTATTTGCTGCCATCTTTGGATTGCAGGAAATTCACAGGAATAAAGTGAAAAAAATCTAGAAGAAAAAAAATATTGCTTTGTTAGTTTTCCTTCTCCCACATGCACTGTTTAAAATGGATTTGTTTTAAATCCCTGCATATCTAAGGACTTAATTTCAGTTCTGCTATCTTCAGCAAAAGCTGTCTGCTTTTTTCACTGGAAGCCATTCCGCAAATTATACGAAGCTCATCTTTTTTGTAGCATGAGCAAAGAAAGTCTTCCCCATTTGGAAAGGGCACAAGTGAGCTCGCAGCATCCAAGAACAATTAAGGGAAAAGATTTACATTTTGGTATGTAGTGTTTTCTTTCAGAGACACAGCATTTGTCACGAATTCTTGTTAGTTTACTAAGCAAGAATTGAAAAAGGAAGCCACAGTGAGTCAACACCACACAAGAAAACATGAGATATGACAGCTGCCGGGAAAAGCAAACAGACATTTGAAGGAATTTCCAACTTAAATAGCAAGCGCCAAGACACAGCAGCAACGATTAGCTACAGTACTTTTTTCAGAGAAAAGCAAGCAAATGTGTAACTTAAAAAATAAAACCACTCAGTTTCAGTAAGTCATTTGGGAATTGAAAGAATAATCTATTTTATGCAGAGTGGAAAGATTCAACTTGCCTTCCTAGGCTACAAATGCAGTTATTCAGTATATATTCAGTACATATACAAATGCAGTACATTTGGAAAAGTTGTCTCAGTCCCACAACAGCTTCTTCAAACTCACATCTCTGCATCTCACCAATGTGTTCTCTAACAGTCAATTCAGTCTAATGTGTGCGCACATGTACCAAAAGTAACAACCCCATTAGCTTTTTTTTTTAAATATCATGTTACAGTTTTAGCAGCTCTCCAACTACTATCTTCCCACACTTTTGTTTCATTCCCTATCTATCCCAACACTAATATAATGGTATTTGTGTCATATGAAGGCCGAATATTTTGTCTGCACGCACAGTTCTTAAGGCATGGGAAAGTCACTGCACAGTGACAAAATGTACTCTCCTCCAGAGATTTAGGGTCAAAACAAGCGCTGATGTCCAAAAAGCACAACACCTACATTACAGAAGATGTAAACACAAGAGACATGTATAGTAGCAACTAAGAACCAAATGTAATTTTGTTAATTAGAAAGCTCAAAACGAGCACATTCACATGGCAGCACGGTTTAGTTACATACAGAAGAATATATTATTATAATATACCAGATAATAATAGTGTAGTAAAGAGACACCATTACATCATTACTTTTACCCATCGTGATCCTTTGACCATCTCACACTAAAATTACATCCTCCTGCATAAAGAATCACCTTTGTGTGCAGCTTAAACAATCACAATGTGAGTCACGACAATTTGCTGAAAACTTGTATCAAAATCCCTATTTGAGGACATGCACTAAGGTTTTGTTAACAGTGAGACAGTTAAGTGTAAAAGCATGCTGACTGAAGCTTCATTAGAGATCACAGAATGGCATGGGGCTGGAAGGGACCTCCGGAGAACATCTAGTCCAATCCTCCTGCCAGCGCAGGAATATGTCCAGGTGGGTTTGGAATGTCTCCAGAGAAGGAGACTCCACCACCTCCCTGGGCAGCCTCTTCCAGGGCACTGCCACCCTCAAAGTGAAGAAGTTCCTCCTCATGTTGAGATGGAACTTCTGATGTTCACGTTTGTGCCCCTTACCTCTTGTCCTGTCCCTGGGGACCACTGAAAAAAGACTGGCCCCATCCTCCTGACACCCACCCTTTAGGTATTTATAGGTGTTGATCAGATCCCTGCTGTCCTCTCTTCTCCAGACTGAAAAGACCCAAGTCCCTCAGCCTTTCCTCATAAGAGAGATGCTCCAGGCATCATCTCTGCTGTACCCTCTCCAGCAGTTCCCTGTCCTTCTTGAACTGGGGAGCCCAGGCCCCATCTGGAGTCCTGTGTTCAGTTCTGGGCCCCCTAGTTCCAGAAGGACAGGGAACTGCTGGAGAGGGTACAGCAGAGGACCACAAAGATGATTAGGGGCCTGGAGCATCCTTCCAGCCAGTCCTTCCTGGAATTAAATAAATAAATAAAAAGGTATACTGGTTTTGGCTGGGATAGAGTTAATTCTCTTCAGAATAGTTCGTATAGTGCCACGTTCTGCCATCTGTGATGAAAACAGTGACGATAACACACAGATGTTTTAGGTATTACTGAGCAGTGCTTATAGAGTGTCAAGGCCTTTTCTGGTTCTCACACTGCCCTGCCAGTGAGTGGGCCGGGGATGGGCAAGCAGATGGGAAGGACATAGCTGGGACAGCTGACCAAAGGGATATCCAAAGGGATATCCCATGCCACAGCTTAGCAATAAAAGCTGGCGGGGAAGTTTTCCGGGGATGTCATTGCTCAGGAGACTGGCTGGGCATTGGTCAGCTAGTAGTGAGCAATTATTTTATTTAATTTTTAACACCTGTTTTTCTTGGGTTTGTCTTTTTTTTTTTAAATTTAAATTAAATTAATTTAAAACTTAAATTTTCTAAAACTTAAATTGTCGTTATCTCAACCCAGGAGTTCTCTCACTTTTACCCCAATTTTCTCCCCCATCCTGCTGGCAGGAGGAATTTGAGCAAGCAGCTGTGTGGTGCTTAGCTGCCTACCAAGGTTAACCCACAACTTATGTGGAAAAACTCTCTGGATCACATCAGTAACAGTACCCATTCTGTTGCCCCAGAATTCTGAAAATGGAATTGAAAATTAAGACTCCTAGATCACCTTTCTGGGGAAAACAATTTAAGTGGAATGAGCATGAGTGATTACAGAGATGTAGCAGAGAAATTTAACTAACATTATATTACAAGGTCTTTTAAAAGGAGATGGATGAGAACAAAACCACATCTGTGTTTTGGCCATAGTGGCTTAAAAAGAACCATTACTTTCTTTTTACTCAAGAGGGAGTGTAAGAACATGAAAATAGCTTCAAGCTATGTGTACACGTCCAACCTACTACGCTGCATTTTGAACTACTCCACGCTGTTTTGTCTTTGTGCTTTACTCTTAAAAGGAAAAATGTGTCCTGAAAGTCATGTTTAGGTTTTTTTAGCATGCATTTCAGACAAGTAATATAAAGAAAATTCCTCTGAATTCTGATCATCAATTGACAACAGCTCGGTTTGAGAAGTTGAGATTACAACAGATACCCCTCAGAAGCAGAGGAACTGAAGTACCAGTATACCAAGATATGGCCTACACCAGCCTTACTAAGCAACAAACCAGACTATTCTTCGATAAGCCCTTCAATGCTGGAACAAGTCCAAATGAATTCAGCAGGACCTCTGACAGGTGAGTCAATGCTACAACCTGGGAAAAAAAATTCAAATACACAATAGTAACGTTTCACACTGTAATATTTGTTGTAAATTAACCTACGGTCTTTAGGTCAATTGAGCAATGTGAAAATTCGTATTTTACTAGAAGTTGCAATTCAATAAGTAATGTCCCAGTGTGACAAAGAGAAGCTGCCACTTATTTCTACTTTGTGCAACAGTTGACTCATATTTGAAAAGCCAAAACAATAATGTCCAACCAATACGATTCTTATAAATAATCAGGTTAGTGACAATGCTCCTTTTCACTGAAAATTCTCTAACCAGAAAGATTTTAGGGCAGTCATTTTCAGCAATTGTTTTACCTCAAATCAGGACAGAAGCCTTGATAACATCCTTTCAAAGAATCATAAGAGATTGAGTCAAAGAAAGAACCTCAAAAACCTGACCCAACCAGTCAAAGCAGTATCCTGAGTCATCAATAACTGTCAGCAAACAACATTCCAGTAAGACACTGAAGACAGCAAAACTTCATGCTACCACAGGCTTCAAATCTTAAAGATAAGCTCGTCGTAAATACTCTGCCACATTTTGTAGTTGGAGGAGGCCCAGGGAGGTTGGTTTGCTCTCAAATTCTTCACAATCCAATAAAGATATAATGCTGGCAAAATTCAGGCCTGCTGAACGGTAGCCAACGTGAAAAGAGAGAGAGAAATAAGTTATAAACAAAGCAAGAACAGTCTGAATGCTGTGCAAATGACACTCAATCCAGAGAGACTGTTTCTGAGCAAATGTTCCACTAGAAAAAAGAAAGACCTTGAAAGTGATAAGTTTTAAGCTGCTGCCACGTGCTTCTACCTGTTTCAGTCAGCTTTCAAAAGCAAAGAGGAACATAGATTCCCATTTTAACAGTAAAGCACCTGAAATGAAGTTTCATGCAAAGTAAGTTTTTCAAGTAAGTTTTTCCACCCTGAATTTATGTAGCCTCACTTATTTTCGTAAGTAGTATTAATTTGGGTCATATCTAGTTTCTGATTTGTCCTACTTTATAATTATGATAAACCTGACACAGACTGTGGCAAGAACCCTGTGGTATGAAGCTCAAAAAAAAAAAGCATACTTACATATTATGTATACTTTTATTTATTTTTAATCTTCACAGTGCAAAATTGTTTGGGGGTCAGAAGATACTTACCCTGCAGTAGGATCTTATGTCACCCTACAGCAGAGAGAGGTTCACACAGAGCCACACGGGGTGTTGTCAATAGCTGTATTATCCATTTATACAGGTCAGCTTTTTACCACACCCTTCGGTAATCCCCACTGCAGCAACACAGCAGATGACATATATGAAAGTTTATTTTTAAACAGTTCTTTGCGTAGCCCAGCAAGTTGGAAAGGAAGTGAAAGCTTAACTGGCTCAACAACATACTGCCATACCTTCACTCAGAAGGGCGGGAGCATTGTCTATCCACCACTCTTCACCTCTGCTGCAGATAAACTCCTAGGAAACTGCCCTTTTCCAACATGCTCGAGCAGATAAGGGCACAAACAAATCAATCTCGGTGGCTGCTCCACCAAAGCAAGCAGTTCTCAAAGCTCCTACAGCTGCTCATTGCCTGCTTGCGGATAATCACCCCCACAGCTCTGCGCTCCGCGTAATGGCAGGCTTCCAGTTGGAGCTAGGATCATTTCTGTACAGCCAAGTTAGGGAGTGATTAGTTTAAAAAAATCAGAAAAACTGCAGGGGTAGGAATTATAATTTATGTTAGCATCAGCAATGGTATCGTGTCCAACACTCTAGAAATCCGGTCAACGGAAAGAAGAGTATGTAGTTAAACAACTTTTAAAATCATCCTACATGATTAAGATCAGGAACCTGTGAAACTGTTGCCTGTCTTGAGTGACTGGCTTCTACCTGTATCAATAGTAACTTCTCCAGAGTTTCACACCTTACCTAACATTGCATTTCTTGCACAGGGAACCTCCTATCTCTAATCCCCAATGGATTCAAACACAACATTCAGGTCCATCCAGCAGAGGAGCGAGCTGGAGAGTGTTCCTCTAACGGGACTAGGACAATGGAAGCATCATGTTAACTTCTGCATAAAGTCTTGGAGCACAGAGCGGTTATCCAGATCCACAAGAGTAGCTAAGATGATCAGGTGCCAGCAATAAAATAGGTTTTCATCTCCAGGGACAGTGTTTTCAGACAAGATATATTTGCAAGTACGTGGTAGTGAGGAAGAAAAAAAAAAAGTAGGAATATTTGGTCTCCTTACTACATTAGTCTTTATTTTGTCCTCCCATCTACTTCTTCAGCCCATTAAATTGAGACATAAAAAGATGCTTTGGAGTGAGAAAACAACTTATATCCTTTTTATCCCCTCACTCATACTGCTTATCTGATCAAATTCAGAAGACTCCTCTAAAACTGTCCTATTTCTCAGATGACTTTTTCTTACAGAATAGCTTGCTCCAAAACAGTCAAAGCATGCTTCCTTGCATATCTTTGCAATTTCTCCTCTACATCCCTCCTTAACACAATAATCCTCGCATTTATACACTAAAAGAGAGGGGGGAAAAAAGGGATACAGAATACAACAACAGAATAGTTGTGTACCAGCCCCAACAAGGCAACAGACATCCAGTTCAGATTGCTTCCTTCCCTTCACAGGGAGCACAGGTACCCATTTCTCCCTCTTTAGCCAGCAGCACATACTCAGGAAACTTAGAGGAACAATCATATCCAAGACACCTAAACCTCTGTCAAACGTACCCAAAACTGGCCAAACAGGCCAAAAATTAAAAAAATGGAACATATGATCAGCATAATTTTCTTAAGAGAATGTGACTAAAAGAGGTCAAGAAGTTAATCTGTCCGTTTTGATCCCCCTGGAGCCTTGTAAATGCAACGTCAATGAGAGCAGCCCAGGGAAGGAGAAGCATTACACCGAAGACACATCATTACAGGCACAAATTCAGCTGGCATCTTCTGCAGTGCTATACATAAAGCTGAATGCAGGCTTTGTGAAAATGCAGTTGTCCTTAACAGGAGGACTCTGATTTGTTGCAGGCATTTGTTTGAAGAGAACTAGTTAAACATAGCTTTGTATTTAGAGATAGTTGGTACAGTTAGTATAGTAGATTCTAGTTAATAAGTAGAGATAGTGGTGCCTTTCTTCGATTACAAAACAATTTCTTGTATTGTTATTTTTATAGCCTTCATAAAACAATGACATCAAAACTGAATTCCAGTTCTTTTGTTTCCTTTCCTTTAAGGGAAGATTACATAAAGATTTGCAAGACTGACTGTCAGATTAACCTCATTACCCACTCACTTTTATGATGAGTAACTTTCTTCCCTGAAGACTCTTTTATATAATGAGCATCAATTACAACCGGTAGCTCATACATCACAGCATCTGCTTTTACTCTGTTTTTTAACTGAGTTAGAATTTGATACATTTGAAGGAACAGAAATAATTTAATTGAAATACGTGACCTACCTGCACAATATTAAGAACTACGGTTAGGATGCTTCGACCAGGATACTTTCAGAAAGGCAAAATATCGTATCCTTCTCTTACTGAACAATTAAAGAAAATTTAGTAATGAACACTCATGTTCTTCTAAATAGATAACTCAATCATTTTTTTAATTAAAGAAATGAATACCTGCACTACTCTGTACTTTGCAATTAATGTAGTCTATCAACTCCAGAAACATTAGCTACAACCCTTTATCTCATTCTGAAGTGAAAATTTATAGCAATTAGTTGACAGTAACCCCATCTTCTAAAGTGAGTTTGAATATTACACAAAGTTTCTTAATTCCCACAAAGTGATCCACAACTCTGTTGCCTTGCATGACCTACAAATTACAAGTTCAGCTTTCTGAGAAAAAGTGCAGGACCAAGAATTTTAAGAAGCATCAACATATTTCATGTCCCCAGGGACCATCAAGCAATATGATCTTATCTGTTATTAAAAGACCATGGTTTCATCCACTGACTTATTGAGCCCAGTAGTTTCAGTTTGGTTTACAACAGCAAAATTATGCTTGAGAATGCATTGTTTGAAAATGATCACCACAGACTAGTGTACTAGATGCAAAAATATCTGGAAGACACCTCAGGAATGACTCAGATATTCCTGCAGCAAAAACGTTCCTGAAAAAGGAGGGAGGCAACTCCAGGCCTGACCCTCCCAACAGCTGCTTCCAATTACAATATTCAAACTAGATCAGCAGAAACACCCCATGACCCAGAAACAGATAGAATACATGAGGACATAGGATGGGATACATGATGCCAGCTGTTTTAAGAACTGGAGAGTAAGGAAGTTTTTTTTCAGTTAGATCAGCATTATTGTAATAAGCTTCATTCCATGTCTCAAGTTTGACTCATGTTTTTAGTACAGTTTAAACATGCAACATCTGCCAAGCTCTGCACAAAATAACATCAGCATTTTATTAAGGTAGAAAAAAAATTTCAAATATTAAATAATCGCTCTAAATTCTAAATAGTAGCCTAAAGAAAGATGAAACCAATCCCAAATACCAAACCTATCTTCGAAATTACTAGTCTCATTGGACAATGAAACCGGCCGCCTGAACCTCAACCTCAGAACAAGTCAGAAATGCTTTCACAATAAGTCCTTTCCTTTCTCCTGAAAATAATCCTTTGACATAAACCTGTTTAACTGGGAATTAGGACTCGTAGCTTCCCATGACTTTACCAAGCAGTTAAGTCACATTCAAGGTTTGGTAAGAGTGCTTCTTTCCAAAGCTTTCTACTGCACACCATAAAAGGTGCTTGTCTCTCCCACACCCACAAAACAAATTTACTAAGGTGACTACATATCTACTAAGAAAAGTAAAGAGTAGAAAACTGACTTAAGTTCTATCTCACAGCAGCATCAAATCTCCTCAAGCAAAAGGCCTATATTTCCCAGCTTTTTGAGACGCATACTTCAAACTGTAACCATATCCAGGTGTTGAAACTGGAAGAGTCAACTGGTGAACCCTTCACCAAGTAACCGAGGCCCCATCCATCCTATAAATGACATCATGCTGCTATAAAGAACAGTGGTCCCCACATGCCTGCAGTCTGTGCTCTTAAGACATCATTGTAGAAATTGAGATCTGTCCAAATAAACCACCAGCAAACAGTAAACAAGGTCATGGCCTTCTGGCAGTCTCCCAGAAGCTCCATAGGACCTTAGTGCCAGCATCTGAAGTGAGAATAGATACGTATTACATATGTTTTAAATCACTGTTTCAGCACTTTGTTACCAAAAAACCTCTTTGGCATCCTGCAAGAGGACTTCTGGGGAGGCATTTCCATGAAGAAATTTCTTGAAACTCATATGGAACAGCACAAGAAAACCCTGACAAACCCCTAACAGCAGAAATAGTCTGGAGCAAAATCAAGGTCTTAAGATTTTAAACCTTGCACTGTGCTAAAACCAAATTAAGCAGCTACATTATTGTCCACGTAAAGAGCCAACAGAACACCCAACATTGGAGCCCACCTATGTGTGTCTGCAAGGCTGATATAAACCGAACCTGCCAACATTCTGACTGATCCTGGCGCATCCTTCCTCCCGATAGCACCGGTGTTTGCAACAACTAGGTGGCAAAGCAGTTCAGAAGTCACTCTAGACAAAAATTAACCTATAGTGGTTTTCAGACAGATTAGCTACCTAAACAAGCTTGCTGGCACAGAAGACAGACCAGAAAGACACAGAGCTGAGCATGGGAAAAGCTGAACTGCAGCCTATGAAAACTGTGGAAAACCAAGTGTATATGGATCCTCAACTGCAATTTAGTTAAGGATTTCTCTTTTTTTTTTTTTTAAGTTATATGATGTCTATTATGGAACATTTGGAAGAATTCTAGATATTTGCAACGGCTTATCTGGATTGATCCAGAGATCAATGAGAAAAGAAGCAAACAGTCACAGCACCTAGGCTAACACCAGCAGCAAGCTTGTTCTCATAGTTCAATTGACTAAAGTTACACTATGAAGTAATTTTGGTAATATACACATTTACACGAGAGTCTAGAACACTATTTCTGCTTCCTCAAGATCATTGCCCTTTCTCAGTCTATTCCAACCACTGAGGGAACTTCACTTTCTGAGCTTGACAGTGTTGAAGTGTTGCTTTAACACAAAGTGTAAGAGTCACGTCTTAGATAAAATTTCTAAACGTGAAGGTCTGTAAGCTAGAATATTAACAGAAGGCATTAATTTTGTATCAATTTAACATTATATACCATGAGGAGAGAATTAACAGTAACAGCAGCCACGGTAGAAGAGGAACAATTACATGTCACAAGCCCGTCAAAGCTATCCATGCTAGAGACGAGCATGGATTCAGAGGAAAGACAGTCAAAGAGGTACTACAGTAAATTTTCTAACATAAGCAAAACTAAGGAGGGATGAAAGGCTGCAAGAGAGGAGGAGGACATCTGCAGAAGAGGCTCCCATCCTAAATATCCATTATCAAGCCTCCTGACAAATGTCAAATAAGGAGAGACCTTCTCGGTCTCTACAGCTCCCTGAAAGGAGAGTGTAGAGAGGCCGGAGTCAGTCTCTTCTCCCAAGTCCCAGGCGATGGGACAAGAAGAAACGGCCTCAAGTTGCGCCAGGGGAGGTTCAGATTGGAGATTAGGAACAATGTTTCCACGGAAAGGGTTCTTAAGCCTTGGAATGGGCTGCCCAGGGAAGGGGTTGAGGCACCATCCCTGGAGGAATTTAAAAGCCGGGTTGACATAGTACTTAGAGACATGGTTTGGTGATGGTTTTTATCAGAGTGAGGTTGATGGTTGGACCCTTGAAGGTCTTGAAGGTCCCTTCCAACCTAGACAATTCTATGATTCTATGAAATTACATTCACAGAAGATGGTATGTAAAGCTGCTGTTATTACTGCATCTAATTCAGCATTTGATACAAAAGACACTTTTCCCCCCACTTAATAACATGCAAGAGGCAAAGTATAGCCTTACAAGGATGAATTTTAGTAACACAGGATCAACAATGTGGGGTATTAAGTTAGTGCTGTTTAATTAAGGACTGAGGGAAGAACTTCAAAGGCACTTTTAAGCTAGTGTCACCAAAGACATACTAGCTACAGTCATTTTCACCCTGTATTTCAAGTGTAAGAAAGCACATTTGGAAGCTAACTTTTGACTGATAAGCCAGGCATCACTCCCACTTGCACAGAGTTGCCGCTTCCAGCTATTCTGGAAAGCAACAAAAGTGAAGTTCCCTTGAAGGCACTACGCCAGAGCTTGCAGCATGAACCTCAGCAGTTCACTTTTAAGAGCAGTTCAAGAGCTCTGCATTCAAAAAGTTGCTCAGAGCACATCAAGTATCATAAAACCAGCTTTTTTTTTGTCGACCATACTCGAAAAGAAATCTCAACCACATCACTGCGTCCTTTTTGCTCCTGTACGCTTACGCTTCAACATTCCCTAAAGAAATTTAAGGAAAATTTAAATATAAGCATTTTGACTTGGCTTGATGAAGTAAATTCTCTGAACAAAGTTTGAAGAAGGCTTCCAAAAGACATACTTAAAAAAAATATAGGTTTGCCAGACCAAATCTATAAATCAGGTTCTCCTCTAACACAACTATGTCATTAATTGTTAACAACCCTATATTCTTCCTTTAGTTACAAGTTCAGAATGTCAGACGCGCATTTTCTAGAATAAGCAAATATCCCTATGGTCATTTTTACAGCCAGAAAGGATGACTTGAGATCCATAAACCCTAAATGCAGAACTCCACCCAAATATAGTTTCACTGCTCTATTAAGGGAATTTAATGGGAACTTAAGGGAAGTTAACTTGTGACAGAGAAATCGATACACAAATGGTATCTGCAAAGCAAACCCAAGCGCCCACTAGGCTCAGGGCAGGCTGCACTCAACGCTTAAGGATTCTTACAGGAGGGATTCCACCCGTGTATTCTGGCTGGTAGAAGCAGCCTTGTTGTGTGGGAGGCATCTCACTTCTCAGCGAGACAAGTTCTGATATTGATAGCTCAGGGGGTTTATCCCGCTCAAAACTAAGTTGTTTTGCCTCATTAGCCAATCATATAGTATTATGGCGAAAACTCACATGAACACCCTTGAATTCTTTCAAGGTATTAGCATAGACAGAATGAACACAGAAGCCTTGTTTGAATAACACTCCTATAAAATTCTTGACATAGAAAAAGTTTAAGCTTTCAAATAAAGCATTTTTGAGGCAGGCGCTGCCTTCTTCCAGGTGGTCAGTGCCTAGCTGGATGAAGTTTCAACAAAAGCAGAATAGGAATACCAAAATACACTATCCTTCACATTTTTTTAGTTGGTTTCTGGCAATGAAGGATACAGGGAACGAGCGCTTCGGCATGTGCAAGCACATCTATATCAAAGGCCTCAGCACAAACGGTGCAAACACACAGGAACGAATACAGGTCACTAGCAAGAGAGATCATGAAGCAGGTACCACCAAATTCTCCATCTCCTCTTCACAAATACCGGCAAGCGTTCTCTTTCCCCACAGGCAGACTGCATCAATACACCAGCCAAATGGAACCTAATGAAATAGGAGCACGTTGGATTTTGCAGTTCAAAAAATTCCTTTGATTCCTCTAAGGAATCATCCAGCTGTAGCAAATAAATTTCATTAGTGAAATCTGACTTGGCAAAGTAAGTTACTTCATTCATTTTATGATTCTGCCATCTGTTTTACCACCCAATTACGAATGTGTAAGTACTCTTTTGTAGTATTATTGTAAGAGTGTTACTTCTGTAGCCATATTTTGTTCAAATAACTTCTCCTCCTGTTTACACTCTATGCAGTGCAAATTGCTCCTTCTCAAATCCTAATCATTTTTTAGTTTTATTCAGGGGAAGAGGATTTCATATGCATGACTCGCTGAATGAGACTGGTTTGCAAATAGGCAGACTTGTGATTAACCTTTGGAGTAGGTGATTCAAGGACACAAGTGGTTGCATGGTAATACAGCATTCATGAAGCTGAAACACTGTTTTAGTCTGATGCCTTCCCATTTTTAGATGCTGTTTACTCTAAAACTATTAGATGTCCGATTTGAAAAATAGGTTGAGTCAATCCAGTAGACCTAAAAGACCCATTTGGGCAACAATTGTCTTTTAGTTCAGTGTGCTTGCCAATCACATGATACATGGTAGAGTTTCATGACTATTTCATGTATTATGGGCATAAAACATGCAGTAGCCAGGAACAGATGGCATTCAGTTCATGAACCTAGTATGAAATGATAAATTAGCTGAATATTAATAAATCTCCACATTAAGTGCCATTACAAGGTGGTTTTGACCTTGCCTTGCTTAAAATACTGATCAGACCTTTCTTGCAGTATCACAGAAGACATTTCCAAGTTAAATGTTCTCAAACTGTAAACTAGTTAACTTCTAAATTGCTTTTAAATTCCTATTTGAATTCTTACAGCTCTTATCATGCACATGATAATGCAGAACATTGCAGAACCATTAAATGACTTGCAAGAAGTGTGTAAGTTCTAAGTTTTAAAGAACATTTTTTTAGATACTTTGCTCTGTTACACAGCAATGTATGTGAAAAATCATAGATCAATTTCTGAACACAGAAGCAAGCATAACATTCATTTTAGACTATCTGCGTAATCAAGTGAAGCAGCTATCAAAAACTTCTGATAAATAACCAAAAAAATAATTTCATAATTACACTCCAAAGGCAAAGAGTCTTGGAAAAGGCACTGTTAAGGATGGAATACTATTGCATGACACTAGATGGGTCTTGAGCCTGCCTGTCTTCCTATGGCCAGACACACAACACAAAAGCTCAAGGCATTCCAGTGGTGGTTACAGACCAAATCCAGTTTATTTTAAAGGTCAGTGTCCCCAGGGAAGAACTGCCATAGAAGTCTGTCTATAAGGAAGTCTGATATCTTTATCAACATTTAATTGATTTAGTTCTAATGATGTTGCAACACCAAACACTACCAAGTGTGAGCTGTATTGTTTGGGTTTTTTTTAAATTCCAGTGAGAAGTACCTGACCTAATATCTTTTCATGTTGCATGTTGTAATACAGGATTTCCTCTGGCCTAACAAATCCTTTACTAGCGCTGACTTATGAAAACATTTTATTTCCAGCTGATCACTTGCATGCTTTCAATTCATCTGCAGTACTTCTAATAGCATCAGTTCTTCAGAGTCAGAAGCTAATTTTACAGCTTTTTTTCTTGAGAAGTTTATTTCCTTTACCTTAATCCACACATAGTCCAAGTCATGCATAAAGTCTGGAAAAGTTTGTGTTCTTAAACCTCATTCCTGTCATTCACAGATAATGGTCAGCATGAAAGATCCTAGTCTACTGAGGAACAGAAATTACATTCCTGAAAATCTCTCCTTCAAACTACTGATGATCTAAGAATAACTATGCCATCCTGACTGGGTTAGTTATGACCATTTCAGTATTTTATCATATTTTATTTCATTGTTCATATCTTTTTTTAAAAAAGATAACCTAGTATTTGGCTACAAGATTGTTTCTGCTTTAGTTTCTCCTCCTAGAATTGTTTCTCCATATCTGTAAAAAAGTCTTACCTCATACCTATTAGAAAATTTACAATATAAAACTTTGCTCCTTGAGCAATGAATGGTTTTCTTCAAATTTTCCAAACTGCACTTAAAATCATTTTGCAATGCTCTTCAGAATACTACAGTCTGAAGAAACTCACTTAAACTAGGCATGTTATACACACAGGCTCAGTTCTAAGTCATACATCTTGCAGTGGAATGCTTTTGTTAGATTATTTCATTCTTGTATTTGTTTTGACTGCAAGAGCTATAAAGCTTAATTTTTGCAAGACAGAAAAACACAACAGATATAGGTTAACATTCATTTAATTTTAAGAAAAACAGATGCTCTTCTACTAGAAAAGTTCAACATGTGCCAAACCAAGTTACCTAAAAAGATCAACTTTCCCAATAAGAGCCAATAAAAAAAAACTTAGGACAGTAAAGAAGTTACTCAAAACAAAAATCAGGACCTTCTAAGGTTTTAGAATGATTCTAAAACCAAACATTCTTGGGCAAAGAGTTGAGAAATACTAGCATTTTGGTGAGCAGCTGCGCTATAAAAATTTTCTTTTAAAGTGTAATTAACTGTAAGCCCACCAGTAAAACTAATAGCTACATGTCCAAAGTTAGTGACTGACAGGGAGCCAGTTGTGTGGGAGTACATATACAGGCTTCCCCAAAATATTTTGTGGATCAGCCACTGACCTCTTGATGAACGCCATTAATCTACAAATTGATGGTCTCCCTAGCTCTGAACACGGGAAATACTAGTTGGCAATGCCTGCAATGGGATTCCTTAACAAAGCACAGAGACATTAGATGTGCAATGTATGTTAGTTAAAAGTGAGTATTTTTCCCTCACAGCAGTAGCGGAAGGATAAAATGTTGAGATCGTGACTTAAGATGCAAATTATTACCAAAATGTGATGTAAGAAAGAGGACTGAGACACAGCTTGGATTAAGATATAGCATTTAACTCTTTTAAGTCCAAAAGGCAGCTACAGCTCCTGCTCGACTGTTGTTACACAACCACACCTGAGACAAGTTCTTCCCAGGAAGAAGGTTGCACTTAGATATATTAAAATGGGTGAAATTAATTAAGTGGTTTTTCCAAAACATATGCACCTCTATTTTTTTAATTGTTCTAAAAATAGTCCTTTATGTCACACTATACACTAAACCAAAATGACTACTGACGCAAACCAAATTAATTATTCAGACTAGTAACTTAGTGTTCTTTATCAGGCTTCATTAAACAGGGAAAAACAATCAAGTACCAGTATTTTCTGCCTCTCAAGTTGCACTGGGTATCTTCCTCCGGGAGCACTCCAACATGCTGCAGAACACACTCAATTTCATTATGAAAGTTACATGTAGCCATCCTTTCTTCCTTGCAACACTAACCATTTAATAACATTTTAGAGGGTGAACTTGCTTAACAGAAAGCAGTTTCTGATACTTAGCCTAATTCATCTGCTTTTTAATTTTTGAATGACAACACTGGGCTTTATAGAGGAGTCCAGAGTGCAATGTATTCTTTCTAGGTTAAGTTTTCCTGATTTATTACACACTTTACTTCCAATGCTTATGAATGAACTGGAATCTCAAAGCCAGCATGCCTGATCAGAAGCAGGCAAAAAATACACAAGCTTGAGCATGAAGGAAAGATGCTTTATTAAATTGTACTTACCCAGACCAGTGCTGTATCACTGACTTCACAATGTGAACTATACCAATGAAAAACAGTTTTCATATGTGTTTTCAAATCAGTGACAACTTCAAAAATGTAAACACTTAAGAAGTCAGAGAATTCAAGTTGCAATAAGGTGTGTGGAGCTATCAGCCATAACCATACCGGACCAGTCACTGAAGAATTGCAATGAACTCTTTATTTGGATATTGTTAAATATAAATTTTGACCTTACAGAAACCAGTTGTTAAGACTGTGTCATTTAAAGTGCCATCTCTTAAAATACCAGAGTTCTGAGGACTGGAATGAAGCTTTATTTGCATGTTACACCACAAACGTGGAATTATTTTAGGTGGTTAAGTGTGTAAAAACTTTATAATTTAGGGGTGCCATATCAAAATAGCTCTTCCACACAATAACCACTTTAATTCAGTATCTGCTTTTGCTTACTTTGACCTCCATGGGTAATAGTGACAGATGATTAAGGATGAGCTTCTACAAGCCTTGCTTTGAGTAGGGCCTTCCAGCCGTCTACTCAAACATCTTCCGTGGGGTGACCTCACCAGCCAAGGGTGGGTTTTGTGACTGCCACAGCATGCCCACAGAAGTCTGTCACATTAATGTTGTTTTCCTTTGAAACTGTATGATCTGAAATAAATCCCACGAGGGAAGTAGTTAATTCCAGCAATGCTTTCCATACTAAAAGCCCTTCTGGGAAAGAGCACGGCTATACCAACAGGACTACGCTGGTACAGCCCTGAAATGCCAGATTAGCTTCACTCTGTGCTGTCTGATGGGCTTGAATGGGAATATGAGCAAAGAGAAGGACCACACCACACATGGCTGGCTTTTTACGTTTTTCACTGAAGTTTCACCTCTGGAAGACTGCCCTGTTCACCATACTCTGTTTAAAGTTGACAGAAACATCTCTGCCTGCGTTGGAGACAAGGATCAGAGTTAAAGATCAAGTCTAACAGTGGCACAGAAGGGTATTAAGTTAGGATTTCAGAGGGTAAAATGAAACAGGTACCAAGGCCTGAATGCATGGCTGATCCCCGCTACTTACCCACTAAATACAGGCGCCAAGCTCCTTTGCAAAATCACATTTCCCATAATCTGCAGAAATACTTGTTTGGTGATACAGTGTATTTACATGTCATTTTTAAATGAAACCTTGTGGGCCACGGCACCAGACATTCCCACACTCTCGCACCAAATGATGTAGTAAACTTACTGTTATAGAGAAAAATACGACACACTAAATGAACTCTACTGGCAGGAATCCAATATCTATCGTAATTGCTTGAACTAAGGAGCCAATATCACAAAATAAGCATCATCAATTCCACTAAAGTAAGGACCGCAGAGTTACTATGCAACCAACTCTCTTTATATCTCTTGTTTGTGCTACCTTCTTTGCATTCTTGGCTCCTCTCCATATTAGCGTTATAAACTGATTACAGCATAGCTTATTTTGAATTCTCTATAGTAACTGTCTTTTTTGCTACATCTCCTTCTCTTTATGTTGTCTAACCTCTCCTACACACCTCTTTCTGCATTTTTTCCTCTCTATGCATAGCCTGGACACTTCAGTGTTACCAACCTATTGCCTCAAAGGCACTGGGAATTTTGACAGGAACAAAACTAATCCTAAACAAAACACTAGTAGTAAAGACTAAGCCACCTTCTAGGCAAAGGCAATTAATTATCTCACCCGGTCATTCTAAGGCAGCACTACTTAGCCTATACTAAATTTCTTTCCAACTTACTCCCACCCCTAATTCCAGTACTGTTTTTTTCTGTAGGAATTTCAGATGTTTTTGCTGCTGCGTAAAGCTCCTAAGACTCAGACTATAAAGCTAACTTGATGGTTGTGGGTTGCACATCTACCAAAGATATCTGACCAGCAGCTGTGCCCACTGATAAATCCTCAGTTGGTAGGTGCTTGCTCTGACTCACAATAGTTAAGAAAACATGACGAGAGGCAAAACAGGATTTAATAACTCCCTGGTCTGTCTGCAAGGCATATTTTCTATAGTTAAAGTGACTCTAAGTTCTTTACATCCACAAGGATTATGAATGATTTCAGATTCTGCAGACAGTAAGACGTACCAATAACATTTTAGAACTACCCTGAGAGCTAATTTTAAGTACTGCAAAAGACTAACAACATATAACCATTTCTTCCCTACTTAGTAATTTATAAAATGTAAAACATTTTGCAGAACGTTCAGTGGATGTACAGTAATTATACCAACTGTTCTATTCTCCTGGTTCCTCACATCAATTCTTCATGAAGTAGGAAGGAGACTTAAAACAGTTGTCCCATAATTGTGTGTGTGATGTGGGCAGGCTATAATACTTTCACAAGAATGCTGTCACTAGCCTACCAAACTACCTTGTTCACTTAAAATAGATTTCAATTTAGATGCAAAGTAATTTCAATAGCTTGGAGCCATTAGAAGTTTACTGGAAGCTGGCTGTAAGCACTCTCAAGGGGGTGGGGAGTTCCCCGTCCAGAACACATGTGATCAGTGACTTATTCCCAGGACCACTATATCCCATAGCACTTGCTAGAGTGGCAAAACAAACAAGTCTAATCACAAAGTTAAAACATTTTTTTCCTCATATAATTATTTCTTCTTCAACTGTGAAACTGCAGGGAAACTAATGCTGTTGTCAATTCGCTGAAATGCAGTTGTCTAAACAACTTTTAATGTAACAAGACACTGTACCCACATTATTATTTGATACCAGAGACTGCCATACATCACTGTCTAAGACAGCAACATCCTTTGCCTCAGCAATTATTTTCTTCCAAGTCAGATGCACTTTGAAATTTAACAGAAGTAAAAGCTCATTGTAGGCAGAACAGCCCTGTTTCAGGGTAGTTCCTTAGAAAAAGTATATGCAGGGATGTCAGGGCATGACTGAACTGAGGTTAAGAACACGATTGTTCTTACTGAAGTGAGTCTGAACACAGAAGACACGTGGAAGGTCTCCAACAACACTTACTCACCACTCTTGTGTTCCTCCTTGGTTGCTTTTAGCCAGCACCACCTTAACCTCACAGCCACATCTCTCCCTGTTGTTGTCTCCCGCCCAAACAGCCTACTATTTCTATGGATTATTTATGCAAAGAGTGCATGCCCACAAGTGACACAGTTTACGACAAACACACAGCTACGAGACATTCTAGCTTTCTCTTTCATAGCTAAAGATCCTCTCCTTGAGGTCCAAAAAAAAAAATAGCAGCGACAAGATTATTTCAACACTGCCAAACTGCATGCAACTCAACATACTTCACCTTAAAATTGTTAGATTTTTTTTCCCCGTTCTCAAATTCAGAAGAACATGATGAAGTGAAGACCGAGATAAAGAAATTTGCTATAATAAAGGAGTACATTCACTATTTAGCATCACAGCTTATTTAACCCCATAGCTGACCTCTCATGCAGTGGCCTGAAGACACTTTTTAAAATCTTTTTGTGCAACAGCATGTCACATTCTCCCATTTTTACTAAAAACAACAAAAAAGGTGAACATCACTAGCGCTGGCAATCCCTATAGCTTCTACCATTTGGAGGCTTCCACAAAAAATGTTTGACAAACTCTCACAAGCATAGACTGAAGGGTTTACATATCATGCACTTGTTCTTCATTCTATTAAGAATGCTCACAATTTGCCAAGATTTAAATGTTGAAGTACATGCTATTAGATGAATAAGTTGGCTGAGAAGAAAACGATTTTTAATTAAGAATCCGGTTATAATCACTATTAATTATCCTAATAACTAACAGAACACCAATATCTTCTCCTAGTCCATACAGCCGCTCTCCCAGGCGCTCCCTTCTCTTTTCGGTTTAACTTTCATTGGAAAAGACAAAGAAGGACTGATTGCTTTTTACGCAGACCTCTCCATAACCCATCTCCAGAGGCCGAAATACCAGCAGAGGTACGGACTGCTTCCAGTCGTGGGAGCGCAATGGTTTGCGCTGCAGAATGCAAAGGCCCTTTCCAATGAGAATTGGAAACGCAAGCTTGAAACAAAAATCATTAGGGTCATTTTGAGTCTGAAAAGAAACATTTTGGCAGCCTTTCTAATAGAGGTTTGCTACCAAGCAGGCACACAGAGCATACATAAAAAAAATATCTCTCCAGGTGACTCTTGGGATACATATGGCCCACTTAACATCTTCATTTTTAAAGAGACTCAATGAAGGAGAAGGAGCTGAAGCTGTTAGCTTCCACTTAAAAGAAACCCCGAAGTAAGCACCAAATTATTTACCTAACCAAGTCGGTGAGCATCGAAAGGATCTTTTATTTAGGGAACTTAGCAGGCACACTTTTATACTTCTTCCTTTTGTGGCAAGGCAAAGCACAAGCTATATAGTTACCAGCAACGCCTTTTAAACGCGCACCCCGCCAGAGAAAGCAGAGCAGAGGAGAGCCACCAGCAATTACACGTTACAGAAAGGCTGCTCTTACTCATCCCCGGACTGCAACACACGCACGGAGAGGGAGACGCTCCGACACCCGGCCGCTGACACGGCCGCAGCCGCTCCCTCCCAGCCCGGGGGATGAGAGAGAGAGAGCCCCCCATCTCCTTCCCCCGCCGGCCCCGAGGCGCAGCCCCTTTGTTCGGGGGTGAAGGCGCTGCCGTGGCCGCGCCGCGCTCCGCCTTCCCTCCCTCCTTCCCTCCCTCCGCAGGTGCGGGCGGTGCCCGCGGTCACCCCGCGCCCTCAGGACGCGGCGGCGGCGGGGACGCCGCACCTGCCTCCCGCCCGCAACAGGAGGCGGCCGGACCCCGCCGCACCCCGAACCCCCGGAGGGGGGGTGGCTCCGCCGCCGCCCCCCTCCTCCTCCACCCCACAGTCCCCTCAGCGCCCGGGCGGGCAGCCGCAGGCCCCTCCACACCCCCCCACAAGGTGGACGCCCGTAACCTTCAGGCAACGGCCGGCCCACCGGGCCCCCCGCAGGAGGCTCCGGGCCGCGCCCGCCCGCCTCTCCCC
>JAOXNO010000013.1:53665084-53684580 GCA_028565335.1 Limnodromus scolopaceus | reverse complement strand
AGGAGGGGGAGAACGGGGCGGGGCGGGGGGAGCCCTGCTGCCGCCTGGCACCGCCCCCGCGCGCAGGAAGGAGGGCGGGGCCGGCGGGAGGCAGCTGCTTCCGGCGGAGCGTGCGCGCGCGCGGTACCGCCCTCCCCCCTCCTCCCACCCCTCGCGCTCCCTCCTGGGCGGGGCCGGGCCGCTGAGGCGGTGGCCGTTGAGGGGAGGCGTTGGGCCAGTGTGGCGGCCGGTAACGGCCCCCGCGGGGGGCTAAAGCTGCCTTTGCGCCCCGAGGAGCCAAGCTCCGAGAGCAGGTTCGGGGCCTGTTCTTGGCGGCGGCTGCGCTCCCTAAGCAGGGGGGCCGGCCCCACAGCCGCCCACAGTTGTGTGGCTGTGCGGCCACTCATCCCAGCAGCACGTTAACTCGGGAACCTAATGGTGGCAGAGGGTCGGTTTCTCTGCCTCGGATTCGGCCGAATCTTTTTAAGACAGGCAGTGAGGGAACACATCGTAGCTTCATGTCTGCTCCTTCTTCCCCATCTGCCCCCCCCCCGCCAAGTAATCCCTGGTCTGGCAAATAGATGAGGCCATGTTCTGCCATGGTAAGGAGATAAGTTCCTGACATCTGTCACTAGATTTATAAACACAATTATTTTTAGTGGTGAAAGCAGAACATGAGCTTTCCTCAAGGGACAAGTACAAGCTGAGGAAACGTTTAATATACCGAGTTTAAGAAGAATTATCACTGGCAGAAGGGAGCATGAAGCACTGAGATTGTTAGGGGTTTTTTTTCTAGTCATGGGCCAATCCACGTATGAAGGGTTTTATAGATGCCAAGCAAAACAAGGAGATACGAGAACAGAGTTTCCAAGTTAATAACAATAATTCAAGTAATAATAATGACGCCTTGACAACTGTATCTTTCACTGTTAAATTATTTACTCCAGTGGGAGCGTTCTGTAAACACAGCATGACTTAAACTCTTAAGTGATGTAACCTAGACATAATACAGAAATGAGCAGCTTGGTTTCTGTTTATCAGGCTGTAACCATTCAGGAATGACACAAATTGTTTCGATCCTTGCCCTCCGCCTCACAGTTACTTAGCTGAAGGTAGTTTCTAAATTTGGAAAGTCCAGTTTTTATCACCTCAGCCAGAAATCTTTGACCTCGTTTTTTGCATCACGCAGCCGTTGTACTCCATTTGCAAAGCAGGTGCACTTTAAAAATCTTCTTTCTTGTTCTCTGTGATCGGTTTTCTGCAATTTTTGACGTCTTAGGCATTTAGCCAGTGTTTAGTCCGTCTCCCTCTAGGATTTAGTTTTGTTGGTCTCGCATTTCAATATGAGCTAATTTTTGTGTATTCCACAGAGTTTGAGAAACTGATAGCAATAAATGAGCAATCCAGATGCAGATCCTTCAGATGAAAATACCAAAATACGTTCATTTACACAAAGAAATGTTGGATTCTGTTAAATGACGGGGGGACAAATAGGCGGGGGGGAGGAAAGCTGGTAATACTGAGTCAACAGAACAGCCAAAATAAGCCACAAAACATTTTGGATATTTCAAGACAGGGAAAAATTTGCATGCTAGCTATGATTTGCCTTTTCATAAGACCGTGAAAATGTTGGCAGAGTCTTAGCGTGACCCTGCACATGTATTGAGTCAGGGCTTTCCAAGAATTCCTGGCCCAACTTCTGCAGCCCTTTGAGTATATATAGTGTATCACTTCTATAGAGTATGTATTCCGGAACCCGTCTGTTGGAAGAGTGGCTGAGTCATAGTTAAGGTGTCATTAATACTGTGATCTGCAGCCATTCAATGCTTCAGCTGTGGTTTGGGCCAGGCTGGCCGCTGAACTGACAACTTCCTAGTGCACAGAGGAGCCAAGAATGATTATTCGCCATCTTCAGCACCTGCATTCAATCATGCCCTGAAATCGCTTTTAAAAATCATTAGTTGGGGAAAAGGTGTCACTGGTGGACAAAATGCATATGCGGTCACTCCTGTTCTCCCTCTCTTGTTCCCTTCATCTTTTCTTGACCAGTAACTGTACCCCTTCCCTTCACATTGTGTGTAAGGGAAGCTCCATTGCTGAAGTCAACCAAGGCTTTGTATTGATTTTAACAGTGGTTTGGATTATGCCTAAAAAGTGCCCAAAAGATATTCTTTTGGTCACTAGAGTTATGGTTCAGATCAGGAGCACACCTCTGAAATTAAGCTCTGATTGTCCTGGTTTACTCTGCTTTGGTTTGCATTGTAGAGTGGTCTTGGAGGAACTTCTCTCCTGTGAGGGTGGCAGAGCCCTGGAACAGGCTGCCCAGAGAGGTAGTGGAGTCTGGAGATATTCAAACCCACCTGGACATGTTCCTGTGCAATCTGGTCTAGGGGGACCTGCTTTGGCAGGGGTGTTGGACTAGATGATCTCCAGAGGTCCCTTCCAATCCTGTGTCATTCTGTGATTCTGTGAAACTGCATTTGTGCAAGATGGGCCATTGAGATGCACTACAGGAGGGTGCCTCAGGCACTTCCACTGCATTCTGTCCCAGACCAGACTAGAGCTAGTCCAAAGTAACCTCTCCCCTGTAATACATATAGTGTGGATGCCAGGACCTTGACACCAACTCTTTCACTCTATGGAAATGCCCATTTTGCACCGAGCTGCTTGTTGATGGTCGTGGCCTTGGTCCTTTTGATCTCCCTTTAGAACTATCTTGTTTAAGACAACACAAGGCATTTTACTTTGAATTTTTGTCCCATGGCCCAAGCTGCATACCATAAGGCAATAAAAAACAGTTTATAATATAGCCCCTCATCCTCTGTTTGTGAAACATCCCCTGGCACCTTGCCTGAACCAAGTGGAAAAAAATGAGCTCTCTAACCCATAAGCGACAAAAATATTTCCATGAAAATACATTCTATTAATACTTCCTATTCAGTCGCTAACAAGTGACCATAGTGAGAGCACCTCTGTAGCACCCGTGATGTTTTAGGGCATGACTCTGGCTCCTCAGGGTAAGAGAGACACTCGTCAGAGGACCGTAGGTATTTCAGCTATTCCACTCCATCGACTACAGGAACGTAGGGGTGGGCAGCCCAAGGTAGCAGCAAGTTTGAATTGCTCACTGCTGCCTGGTGTTTAAATGCTACAGCAGGCACCTAAAACCGTATAGAGAGTGCATGTATATTCCCATTTGCAATGTGGCCCTAAGGATGTATGTAATGATTGTCCTTTGCTATGTATTAGCATGTGTGCCAGTACAGCTCTGCACATAAAACACTTGCAGAGAAAAATTGCAAAGTGTGATTAGACAGAGATGTAATGAATTGTGTGCTTGTAATATTCGCATTGTGTTCCATAATACAGCTATGAAATCAGTTAATACTGATGAGAATTTAATTTATTTTAAAAAGCTAAAAATACGGTGGACATGTCAGACAAAACATGTCCTAATCTTTGGGAAAAACATTGATGACCAACTTCCTTTCCCAGGGAACAAAAAATACTTGTTCCCTTTACTTTAGCGCGCTTTATATAGCACACAATATATATCTAAATTATACATAATTTAACACTGTGATTTTCTTCTGTTTCTGTTGACATGAATGAATGAAACACATTCTTTGCCAAACCACCTTATCGTGGATAAAACATCTTTTCTTCCTTCAAGATCTCAATAAATCTTCCAGGGTGAGAGAGGCTTCATTTTTCTAAGGGACAAAACAGAAATGGAAGAAAACCACTTACTGGTTTTTGAGGGCACCCTCCTATTTCAGCCCAGAATCGATTAGCCTGGCATCTGCTGGGTGTGTGGGTGTTTGGGCTTTTGTGTTGTGAAGTATTGCTGAACTGAAATCAATACAGGCAGGGAGGATTTCCTGGTATTACAGCTAATTTCTTCTCTTTTATGCTGGTGGCACACAACTGTATTAGAATTTATTAGACAACATTTTATTACCAATGAACAAGGACACATGAAATGTATTTGTGATTTAATGGAGTTTCTAAGTAGTGGGGCTGAAGGAAAGAAACTGCCCAGCTCAAATCCACCCTGCGTGCTGGGGAGAATCACACCCCCCCCCAACAAAAGAAAAGTCCTAAAAGCTTTGCACCAGTTGGGAGAAATTATAAGTAACAATGAGTGAGGAATATGGTAAAATATTGCTTGGCTAATTATCACCATGCTCGTACTTCCCAAGTTTGTAACTCTGTGTGCTTTTGTGTAAGAGATAGTCAGGTTTTAGGGGGACAGTACGCTTGAGGTACATAACTGACGTGCCCAAGTGCAGACTTGGTACAAAGCTCCCACTTCACGCCCCACAGAGTGATGGCTGCCTTGAGAGGGTAGTGCAGGTCCTGGAGGGTTGAATCTCCCTCTGAGTGTGCCTTTTTCTCTCCAAAAACTAGCAGGAGAGTCTGATATGACAAAGCTTATGTTGGTGCCTGCTGTTAGGCAGTACAACTCCGGGTCTTAGGAGACAGCCTACTGGGTCGGGATTCAGGTGATCTTAATTCTGTGCTGGTTTTGGCTGGGGTAGAGCTAATTTTCTTCGTAGTGGCTGTTATGGAGCTCTGTTTTGTATTTGTGCTGAAAACAGTGTTGATAACACAGGGATGTTTTAGTTATTGCAGAACAGTGCTTACACAGTGTCAAGGCCTTCTCTGCTTCTCAAAAGGCCCCACCAGCGAGTGGGCTGGGGATGCACGAGAAATTGGGAGGAGACCCAGCTGGGACAGCTGACCCCCAACTGACCAAAGGGATATTCTATATCATATGACATCATGCTCAGCAATAACAGCTGGGGGAAGAAGAAGAAAGCTGGGGAGATGTTTGGAGTTATAGCATTTTGTCTTCCCAAGTAACCATTATGCGTGATGGGGACCTGCTTTCTTGGAGATGGCTGAGCACCTGCCTGCCGGTGGCAAGTAGTGAATTAATTCCTCGTTTTGTTTTGCTTGCATGCATGGCTTTTGCTTTACCTGTTAAACTGTCTTTATCTAAACCCATGAATTTTCTCACTTTTACAATTCCAGTTCTCTCCCCCGTCCCACCAGGGAGGAGCGAGCGAGCAGCTGCCTGGTGCTTAGTTGCCAGCTGGGGTTAAACCACGACATACTCTCACAGTGTCACTAAGCTGCTCTGATCTTGGCCAGTTCACTGTCCATCCGTTTCACATCCCAACTTTCATCTGCTTTTTTATATTTAGAAGTTAAGCTCTACAAGGTCAGAATAGTCTGTCTTTCCCTCTGCTTTTGCAGCGCATACAACCTAGGGAATAATTTTGTGATGTGCGCAGATAAACATCAGCTATTCTCAAAATGAAGCAATCCAGTCCAGATTCTGAACACTACAAATCAACACACACACACAAAGGTTGTGTGGGCAGTCGCTCCTACTACTTTTGCTCAAGGCAAGGGCATCTTAATCTGTCAGATGACAGAGGAGCTTGCCATCATCTGTGACTGCCTCCAAACCTGTCACACGTGTCACTTGCAAACAGATACATACTCCCTAAAAACAAGATAGTGAGATTAGTGTAATAAACTGTTCGGTAATGAGATACTTGCATTTGCTTAGCTCTATTAGCTATCCAAATGGTATTATTCTCAGTACTCCATCTGAGCTAATCATGGTGCTTAGCACTCATGGCTTTCTTACCGTTTTGAAAAGACACTCCATCCGTGAATGCTTTGTGCCTATAGAGAAAGTGCAGTGAAGTGACTTGAATAGCAATGAATCCAAGAGTACTGATGAGTTTGCAATCATGCATATTGTCATTCAACTGAGCTAGGAAAATTTACATTATTCTACTAGATGACTAGGAATCTGGAAATCTGAGATTTGAGGGTTACAACATGGTTTATGAGATATTAGAAAAGACAAAAACATTATAGGAACATAGTTAAGGAATTGCCAAATGTCTAAGAATATACAAGTACTAAAATGTATAATACCATGTTTATTGCATGTATTATAACAACTCATCATAGTTGAATTAGTTTTAGTTTTAAAACATATGATATGCAAAGCAGCACCAAATTGCTTAACAAATTTAAAATGATGTAAAATATGTAGTTTATATGGAGTACCTCTCTACATGGCACTGGTGTAACATCTTTAACTGGCATTTGTTGGGATTGAGCTCCTTTATGGTATTGTCTTTCCTGAAAAATACATCTTTCCCACATACTATTTTACTGAAATCAGTATTTGACACTGAGTGCTGTTTCTTTTTTCAGTCTGCACATTACATAACCCATATCCTGATACATGTTCAATCAGAACAAACATCTCAAAACCAATATTGGTTTAAAATAGCTCAAAGTAGACCTAAAGTCATTTCACTTTTCTGTCATGAAAATAACACAAAAATATATTATAAAAATATTTTTCTATATCCTTTTTATATCTCTTCTGCTTTCCATATCCTTCCTTTGCTGTTGCTCCTTGTTTTCATACTTTATATGGTTTCTTACTTCCTTCATGATTTTTATGTGTCTTTTTATAGCCTTTCCTCTTGTGTTTCTCTAATCTCTTTCCCCATCTCTTTCTTTCTTTGAAGGTTTCCCTCTTACTTCTGATGGGGATGTGCTATCGTGGAGTCAGGTAAACTGCAGCTTGGTTTCTAATTCTATGGCTGTGGCCCACTTCAGGAGTCACTTCCTCTCCCCATCTCTCTGTTTCCCAATTTGGAAAAATCAAGATAATTAAGCTGGCCTCCTCTGTGGTTAGGTTTGAGACATACTGGTGGAAAGATCCCTTAAGCACAATTATTCTCTTTCTCTATTCCACCTCTTCTCTACCTCAGTTACCTCCTCAGTGCTCATCATGATTTTCAGCTCCTCAGCTAAGTCTTAGCTCCCATTCTTCCTCCCCTTCGAACAGTAACATTTTCGATGTGGACTTTCAACATATTATGGTTATTACTAATTCTGCCATATTCTGCAGATTACATGCTACCTGTATTCACTTTATCTTGAAGGAGAACTGTTGCAGCTCTTAAGGGATGGGTCCCATTGATTTCAGCTGACTGATGTCAGTAAAGAATATGAATGATGGTGCAACACTGGATTTTAGTTATAAAATGATTAGAAGAGTCTTAGAAAAATGAGAGACGTGGGATAAGCAACAAATGTTCAGTTATGAACACCAGTTATTCTGTCCTATGAAACCGTGTCAAGGGAAAATGTGCGCATATGAAGCCAGACCTCCCATGTTCATTCCATGAGGTTATTTAAATCTTTGACACGTGTCTCTAGTACCTTTGGGAAAAGACTTAGACAAGAACTACTTGGGGATTATAATGCTAATGTCAAGCAGAAATCAAATGTTAGCCATATCTTGCCTATGCTCCGAGAAAAAGATATGCCCTGTCAATGTCAATGCATTTCTACATTTGCTACGAACCTATTTTTTTTGACGTCTGTCTATACAGTCTTTGGCTTTGAAGGATCTTGCTCACTTTCAGTGAAGGAGTAGGAAACAGTCAAAGCCTGCCAGTGTTAAATGCCTCAGACTGCAGTGCCAGAAGTCCTATTCAGTAAGTCGTGAAGTAAAACTTGGTCAGTCTGTATGGCTGAAGTGAAATAAAATGCAGACACCAAAATTTGATGTTACTCTCAGGAACAAAACATTTACACTCCATAACTGTGGAGATGATGCAGAGAGTGAAGGAAAGATGACAAAACATATTGCAGTATTTATGGGCTATAAAGCCATAAACTATAGACCGTATCAGTCTAAGCTGTGGTTCATAAAAGCTAAGCAGCACTGGGTTTAGCCTGTCTTAGATAGAAGAGCATCTAGGATAGATAAAGGAATTGTTTGAGCGCTCACCATTTGCAATAAACACCGATTCTCTTTCCAGTTACATGGCCAGCTCTATCACTACTCATCACTCTAAAATCCCATGGCACTTTGTGAAAGAACACAGTATTACCTCGGATCTTCCAACCAGGCATCAATTCAGATAATCAATGACATCTCTTACACATCCTGCAGTTTTAACTGGAACCACCGGCTTTCACTGACCGTCCCAGGCCCCAATTCTGTATTTAGACTTACTGTGGGCTGTCATGTAGCTGCTGTTCTCTCTGATCAACAGTTCAGCTGAGGGCTTCTGGAAAGATGCAATTCCAAGAAAGTGCTGGAAGCAGGCCAGTGAAGATAGTGCTGGTGATTAATTTTGATTTTTATTCTTTAGATGAAAAAACAATCAAGACTGGATGCAAGATTAATAGAAAAAAGCAACCTCCAGCCCCCAAAAAGAAACCAGAAACAAAAAAATACACCAGTGTTGCACTGAATATGGAATTTCTGGAATCTTTTCCAGACTGCTATCATTAAAATGTATCAACAGTATGCAAAGTTTTCCCTGGTTCTGTATTAAGTCTAGAGTATCTTCACTGAAAGAAATAGTTTACCTGAATTCATGCAAGAATATGAATGGAAAATACATTGATCCTACCTCAGGGAAAAAAAAGTACCATTCAATGATATGGAAGAATTGTCAGAAATGGAAGAACTATGAAATTACAAAATGTTATTTTCATATGAATCACAGCGGTCCCAGGGCATGCATTGTGAAGCCGATTACAGAGTCAGGAATTTAGCAAGATGCGGAACACCGTGACAAAAATAAACAAAGTAGTAATAATAATGGATTTCTCCAAAAGGTCCCTAAAAAAGCGTACCGGTTTTAACCCTTTAAAAGGGGATAATAGAACCTCCAATTAATTGAGAGGAAGAGAAGATTTTCTCTGGGGACAACTTATTTTGTAACTGTGAACATCAAGGTTTCTTTCAGCAGCAGTTTTTGCTGAACACACACGAGAGTAAGCTAGAGCAGGTGGGCACGCAGGATTCAGGCTGTAATTCCCATTATCTTCTATACTGATGATAATGCTTGGCCAGTTGTGCTTTTTTTTTTTCATGAACTGACCCAGTTAAACATTTGTGTACCTAATATGCCTGAGATGCTATAATTAGAACATTTTTAATTATTCAACACTCTTAACTCTTCTCTTGAGTGCGGTAATTTGAGATGACAGTTCGGAATACTGGAATAACACCTTGGCCCGAGGAGCTTTCTGGCAATGGTTAAGGTGCTGTTTCTCATGTATGATCTTAGCCAATGTTAGAATTTTATGTAGGTATGAAGGCTACTACTTGTCTTGGAATATCTGGGTTGTTATGAAAATCTAGCACTATTTCTGTCCTGGAAAAAAGATGCAAAATACATCTAAATACATCTACCTAAATACACGCATTTGAGCACAATGGAAAAGGTCATTTTGTGTTTAAAAATTTAAGTGAATTTTAGGCTTATCAGCCATGCCGGACTGTGACTACTTAAACTTCAAGTCCTCTGTGTATTTGCGGAGCAGCTACTGTACAGGCAAGGTAAACAGTGGCATGTTTCCCTCCATTTTGGAAGTGTTCCCTTCAAGAAGGTCAGCAAATAATTTACTTTTCTGCTTGTTGAGGACATGATCAAGCCACTGGAGTCGGTATCAAGATCAGAGAGACTCCAGTGAGCTCCAGATCAGGCCAAACAGTTATGAAAATTACCACAAAATTATTAACCACTACCAAGCTGTGGTATTTCACAGGTACACACGCCTGTTCATGTGATCTCAACTGAGGCAACCTACTTACTTTGCATGGACCATAGTCCATGTTCTTGCCCAGCAGGAAACATTTCAATACATTGTTCAAGCAATCCTAAGCTAGAATGTCTCTCTAGAAATGCTGAAAACATGTTTTTAAATGGATGCACCAAGTCACAGGTAAAGCTCATGATTATACCTATAGTCACTTCTAATGTCAGTTTTAAAAATCAATACATAGTTAATAGCATAAGCCAAGCTAATAATTTTAGGGAAGTGTGATCTATCACAAATGTGGAATTACATCATCAATTTAATTGATCACCTTTCACCTCCTTTGTAAAAGCTGAAATGCAAACATATTAAACTCTTTCAGCTGCATTGAGTTTCCCTAAGTAATATGTCTGTTTGGAGACGAATACCGCTTTTTGGTACATAACTAATACTTCTCCTGGGATTCCTAGGTCCATATGTATTTTTCTCTGTAATCTTATTGAGGCCACTGGACTATTTACTTTCTACTCAGGTACCTACATACAAGTCCAAGATCATCTCCTTTGCGTGTTATGAGACTATTTTGGGCACTGCAGCGTGACTGATGACAGCTGAAAACAGAAAGTGTGCTGTAAGACATCTTGAAGCACTGCCACACGGGGTTTAGGTGGAAGATATGCTGTTCTTGCTGTAGATCTGGCATTCCCTGGTGACCAAGTTTCAAGCTAGTGCCTATACAAAGGTCCAGGATTAAACCTTGAATGTCCCACAGCCTTGAGGTAGACTAAAAGCTCCCTTATGGAGTGCTTCCCAGTTTTGCTGAGTGATTATTGCTATCGTACCTCCCCCTGCCTTTCCACCCCAAGCAAATTCAGTATTTTCCTGAGAATGCTACACCTTGTGAAAAGATGGGGACAGAAATTGTGCCTTCTCCTCAGGACTTAGAAGTAGAAGAGCATGGCTGATGGTGTGCCTCACCCCTTTGAAAAACTGGCAGAGCTGAGAGGTGATGTTGCTGTGCTTATCAAGCTTCTCAGGTTCAAACACTAACCCCTGGGGACCAGTTTTGTGAGGGGGCAAGCCTTCTGCCTTGCACAGCACCTGTGGGTGCTGTGGTGCAGGTGCTACAAGTAGTAGCCCTGGTTTCTTGTGGTGTGGATAGAGATGGAGGCACAGGGGGGGCTGCAGCCCTCCTGTAGGCATCAAGGCATGGGTAAGTGGGAGCATTTTTCCTAGTAGGGGTGCTTGCAAGAGCTGGTTGGGGTCCACTGGTTTTCCTCTTTCTTCAGCTGTTTGAGGTGGACAGTTTCATAGGGAACTGTGGCTTCTGCTCTCTTGTCCTCCCAGCAGGAGGAAGATGCTGCCAGCCCCAGCTCACCATTGCTGCTTGGTGTATGCAAAAGGTATAGAAATCCCTCTCCTAGTCTGTCTCCCTCCCCTGCAGTGCTGCTAGCTCAAAGGGGATGATTCTCTGTGGCTGTTGTACCCTCTAAGTCAAAGAAGCACTTTGCAATGTTTCTGCTGGTGCTCAGAAGCAGAGCAGAGTAGGTGGTGTGTTGCAGGGACGCAGTTTTGTCTTATTAATCAGTCTGGAGTCTTTCTGCCTGTCTCAGGCTGGTGTATTCGGAAGTTCTCTTCAGGTTTATTCCTGATGAAATTAGTGGTTATAGATGCACCACGTCTCAGCAAAAAAAAAAACCAACATACTTTGAGCCTCTGGATTCTGTGCAAAGCCAGAAAGAATACTTATAAGGGGGGTGATGATGGGCTGAAAATGTTCCTTTTCCTGGCTGCATTCTGCTTCTTTGCCATTCCAATGAGGAAAAAACCAAACAACTCACAACTCTGCATTGAGATTATCCCTCTGCAATTTTGCACAGAATCACAGAATAGTTTGGGTTGGAAGGGACCTTTAAAGGTCATCTACTCCAGCCTCTCCTACACTAACACCTTCAACTAGATCAAGTTGCTCAGAGTCCCATCCAACCTGACCTTAAAAGTTTCCAGGGATGGGGCAACTACCATCTCTCTGGGCAACCTGTTCCAGTGTTTCACCACCCCCATTGTAAAAAAAAAAATATCTCCAGTTTTTTATCTCCAATCAAAATTAACTCAAATGAGCTCCCGGTGGGTGTAGAAATCTGGATGCCTGAAACCCACGGCAAGGCCTTGGCATTTATTAAGAATACACATATGAGATTGTGCGTAGGTAAACAAAGCCTAGTTGTTTAACAAGCTGAAGATCAGGCTACACCTCTGTATTTAATAATAAGAATACTTGCCTATACAAAATCTCCCCCACCTCTTTTTCTGCCAGAAGTCTTGCAAAAATTAGATATTTGTATGCAAAATTCAACTAAAATGATTTTTTTCTGCCTTCTTTTTTGAAGCGTAACACCTCTGACCTTAGCAAGTTTTTGTGTTTTTCCTCCTCCAACTTTTCTGGTTGTCAATGTAAATACATGCCATTATATTTAGAACATTTTGACATGTTTTTCAGGTGCTGTGACAGCTACTTCTACAAATGCTTTAATGGAACAGTTGCATTTAAAATACCAACAAAAACCATGGAGTGAAACTCTGAAACTTGTCCATTTTTGCATGGTAAGAATCAAGATTAGGTGAGAGAAGGATGTGTGGTGTAAGAGCAGGTTGCCAAGATAGTTCAAAAACTGCTTGACCCCAAAAACTGCAAAAACCCAGTGCCTATTATAGCTTGGCTCTTTTTTTTTTGTTTTGTTTTGTTTCCAACAGTGGATTAAAAAAAAAGTTTCCTGCATTATTTTAACACTTTAGAGGTAGTTTCTTACATTATTTTAACTCCTCATGAGTTAGTGCTGATTGTCTAATACTTTGGGTTATTTTCCATTCATTATCATTAGCACATTCATAGTATGTAAAGACAATTTTTTGCCCATATGACTGGGAGAAAAGACTGTTTGTCAAAAACTGGCCTGAAACCTGCTATCTAGGCTCTCTCCTGCTGTGGTATACCTTAAGTTGTTTCATGTTTCCCACCCTTCCAGTAGCTAATTATATTTAAGAATCACTTTTGTAAAAAGCAGATTAGCACAACTGCTGTGAGTTTAGTATAAGAAGTCCCATTTGTTTCCACAATTCTTTTTTTTAAGCTTAACTAAAGCCTTCCTCTGAAAACAATGTCCTGAGTTTAAACATAGCGCAAACTTTTCAGCGGTAAAGGTTCTTTGTGAACTGAGGTGTGAAGTTTAAGAATTTTTCAGGCGAGCTAGAAAAGAAGCGGGGAGAGTTTGCTTGTTAATACTTTCAGATTAAACTTGTGCCCCTTGTCTAACGAAGTACACCTGTGGCACTTGCTGAGCTCCCCTTTTTACTTAGATGCATTCCTCTTAAAATGAAAATCTAAGTATTTTCTTAGTCGATATCTAGTATCACGGTGAAATTAGCTGACATGGCTTGTGTTCAGCTCAAATGAAACGAGAATGGAAAGCTGCATCCTGCTCCAAAGGCCTCTGGTATATAATTACTGCCCGATGGGGTCTTCAGAAATCCATTCAGTGCTGCCAGTTTAGAGATAGTTACAGTCATAGGTCACCTCTATGTTAGGCAAAAAATAAGTAGTGATTTGTTGAACCGGACATCAGTGTTCTGTGTCTCATCTGCAGGGGTATTCCTCTTTGGCTAGTAATTTAAGGAGTCTTTCTCTGTCTCTTGTTTTCACCAATGTGCTAGGATAAACCACTCCAACGGCCTGTCAGTAGTGCTCCAGATGGTCCATTGCTCTCTTGCATGGAGAAGATACAGAGGGCGTTAAATGGTAACAAGCTGTCAGATAACTTAAAGTGTAATTTTTAATATTCTGTGGAAACTACCCGTCCTTCTCTATTGATGGTGTTGCGCACAAAGGGGTCAAATGTACAAACACAGAGGTGGATATGACACAAGCAACTTGTGACTCATCTTTGAGCTAAGCCTTCAGGCTATAGCTATTCTCAAAGTCTGAGAGTAAGCTCTCCCCAGCAATGCATTGGTTAATCATAGAGTAATAGTTGTCATTAATAACAAGAAGTCATGCAAGAGACACTATTTTCTCATTACCTAAATTAATCCTGTAAAGCAGGCTAATACTGGTTCTATTTTTTGATCATTGCAGCCTGATTAAATAACATTTCCATTTTTTTTTTACAGCTAAATCTTTGTTTTCTGTGATGAACAGATTGGAATCTTTATCCAAACAAAAAGGGTAAGTTTGTTTATGAAGAAATGCAAATAAGCAAGCATGGCCCCAAGTCCAGTGAGGAATACCATCTGGATGGCTCGTCAACAATATTAATTTTTTTTAACTCGATATTCTAGTGGAGTGCATTCCTTGGAATGGGCATAAATGCCTATTTTGATTAGTCCTTGTGGAGGAGGTTGTTGGGTGAAGAGAGGGCACACATGCCTAGGTCTCAAAGCTCCAGACTGAGGTAAAAATTTTGCAGCAAACCAACATGATAACGCAAAGAGCAGAGCACAAATATATTGCCTGGTTGGATAGTTTTCAGAAGCTGAGCCAAGGAAGAGTTATTTTTGAAGCATCCCTGGCGTCTCTTCCCACGACCAAGTAAACTATACTCATTTCCTTTCTTCATGTGATAGAATTTTTAGATATACAAGCCTTTTTTTTTTTTTTTTCCTCTTTTTCATCTCTCCTCAGGCTTAACGCTCACGTTAGCCCCGGTGGGACTGCCTGCTACATAACATCAAACATGTTTTATATAGAAGTTCAGCTGGACAAAGATGGAGAGGTGATGGATGTTAAGTTGGCTCACCTTGGAGAAGAACCTGTGGTAAAGTTAATTTTCTCTGTCTCTCACCTCCCACCTGGCCTCCAGGTGCCATGTCAGAAAGTCTTTGGCTTCCTTTTGGTCTTGTCACACCTGCCAGCCTGTGCGTGGCACTAGCTGCTTCTTTAGGCATCTGAATCTCTCACCTACACTTAACAACTCGATTGCAGATTTTAAGTACTGTAGAGCTAAATATTAAGTTAAAATTCAGCTGACGTGCCCATCTTCCAAGAATTTTGTAGTACCCAGCATGATATTTGTATTCACACAATTTGATGTTATCATATACAGTAAATAACAGGGTCTTAAAATATTTTTCTACCAAGGTGTAGTGCTGTGTATATTCCCAATGGATCTCTTGGAGCTGTTACCAGATATTCTGGTTTCTTTTTGCATTCTTCAGAAGTATGTGCATTTCTATGAATGGAGATGCTATTCTTGCAAGATTTCTTATTAAAATAATGGCAAAATATGACTCTGAGAGTTCACATACTATGTTCTGCAGTCATTCAGCGTTACAGATAATCCTTCAGATTAAAGATATAACAACAAGCTGTTGCAGAGGGGGCGGTAGCATAAACTCTGATTTTTATCAGTAAACATCCAAATTGTTACAGTAATTTGGAGTTAATTTACTTCCTTTTTTTTTTCAGTTGCAGTCAGGCCAGGAATTTCAAGTTGTTCTGTTTAACCAGCACAGGGCTGGACAATATTAGGATGTTATTAGGATAATAATATCCAGAGAGTTTTGGCACAGTCAATGCCAATAAAAGAAAAACTGGCGAAGCTGCAATTTATTTTTTTTTTCTTGAAAGAATTTAACAACAGACTATTACTGTCACTGTTACCCTTTTCCACAGTTGTTCTTTTAATTATTATATTAATATTATCTTTTAACTATTGTAACATTGGTCTGGTTTTGTTGGCTTAAGGGTTTGTTTTTGTTTTTTTTAAGCTAACCATTCAGCTAATTAAAAGTAAAGGGGAACAATCTTATCTTTACCAATGAAATGCTTTTAAGAGATGTTTCACAAAGGATGGTAAGAAACATGGAACTCCTCTCTCTTACTCCTGTAGGTTTGTGATGACCTGGTGCAGCACCTAAGGTAAAGAACCAGTGCAGAGTCTCTCGTTGAATGGAAAGCAACTCCTGAGTCTTGTGTTTCTCTGAATATTGCAGGGAAGTCAAGGCTAGAATGGTTTCAGTGTAAGAACTGAAGAGGGGGAAAAAAAAAAAGAAAAAAGATACAAGCAAGAATTAGGAAACAATAATAGAATAATATGAAGCCAGAAAACAACAGAAGAACTGACACGTTTTGGGATTTTATTTTATGTGGGAAGTTGGTTCCAGTGCTTTATATTGGAGGTCGGTGGTTGGTGTAACTGTTATTACCTGTGTCTAATTTGTAAATTCAAGGCTAAAACTGCAGCAAATATAATTTTGAAAAGGTAATGCCAGGCATTACTTATTTCTCAAGTCATTCCATTGAAAACAGCTAAACTGCTTCTGCTTCAATGGAGCCAGGGGAGAGAGTAATCCCCAATAGATTGGCTGTAGCTGCCAGCTGAACGCAGCCTTTGAATACTCTCATTTGTGTTGATTGCAAGAATTATAGAACTACTTGGAGCCATCATTTGGGAAATAGACTGATGATGACAATTCAGAACTGGCAGATTTACAGATCCAAACTAGATATTACTTTTCCCCTTCTCCTTCCATCAAATACTAAATAGTCTTTGTGTTGTCCTTATGCAAATATCTTAACTGCACGTCCTTCAGCCTTCTGTCACAGCAATGAAAGCAAGGTGATACCACATGGTGCATTTTTCTTTGCAAATGCTTAGGAGAAGATATTACTTTAATTTTCTCATGTACCAGCAGAGCACTATATTTATATATATATATATTTTTTTTTTATATATTTTATTACATGTTGTTCTGAGTAGTTGCTGTTCCAGGTCAGGGCATCACCTTAAAAGTCCATTTAGAAATTCTCCAGCCAATATGATTGAGGTTCCAGGTTTTGCTAATAGTGAGTTCATTTAAGAAATTGGATTCTTACTTAAATACCTTGACAGAACAGTTGAAAGGGAAGGTAATGAGAAAAAGGATAATCATTGCATGTTTCATCTCTCTTCTATGTGGACCTATAATTCATCATCATTTTTTCGAGCCCTCTCTTTCCTTAGAAATGAAGTTATATCAGCTTTATGGGTGTAAACAGCTATGTCTTAAAGCTTTAACTTGCATTTTCCAAGGTATTTCAACTCCTTGTGGTGTTAGTTGCCAGCAATTTGGCTCTGAGCAATGGTGTATAGTTACTATTGGCACTCCGGCTACTGCTTCTCCGCCTTACTGTTTTTTGTTAAGTTTGGCACAAAGTGCAAGTATGCCTTCTACATGTCTTGGCGCAGTATTATTTTATTTTTTTTTTTAGTTGTAAGGCAGTTTGTTATATGTGTAATGCTTCCTCTGAGTCTCGTAGTAACTATAAAATTATGATGAGCCAGACAGCAATGCATAGGCTAGTGCTGTGTCTGTGCCTGCTTCCCTCCCTTTTCCCTGCTTCCTCACGAGTCCAGTTGGAAAGAGTCATGGAAGAGCTGAGTGACCTGTTCAGGTTTCTGTTTGGAAAGGATTTGTCCCAATGTGATATTCCAGTCAGGCTTATTAGGTTTCTCTGCTGATCCGCATCTGCATGGACAGGGAAGGTATGTCTTCTGGAGTACAGCTCTCTGTGGAACTACAGCACTAGAGAGTTTAGTAAGGCTTGTAAAATCCACTTAAAATCCACTTAAGCAGGTGAAGAAATACCTGGTGGGCTAGTCCAAGCAGAGCTCCAGGCTACCACAGCTAGTCAGAATCTGCAGGAATTCTGAGTTCCTTCACAAGCTTATGCAAGCCACTTGTCCCCTGTTCTTTTTTTTTGGATTGATGCATCTATCAATTGTATTTAAGATCTGTCTCTCTCACAGTGTGCAATATTAATGCAACCCTTGATATTTTGATGAAAAGAACAATGTATGCTTGCACTGTATCAAGGAAGTGTTACTACATGACTAACTTTATTGGAACATCATCAGAAGCACTTTGCAGCTGATGAGCTGTCAGATTTGTGTATCATGCACATCCATTGCTTTCAGTAGTGCATATTTAACCAGTGTTAGCTATAATTACATTGCTTTTTTGCAACAGAGCCAAGGATTCACATTTCCTGGTGTCTGCTAAGAAAATTTAAAAGCAGTGTTGCTACTTGCCCGATCTGATAAGGAAGAGGTCTGTGTCACTCTGAAATGATGTTTTTGTTTGGTTGGTTGGTTGGTTTTTGGGGTTTTTTTTTAGCAAGTTAGATATCAAAGACTTATTATCCATCTCATTTAGCAGCATGACAGCAATTGTTTCTTTTTGGTAGGGTGAAGAACTATGAAGCCTTTGGAAAGATCCTAGAAGACCTGTCAAATATGTATCAAATTCCAGGAAACAGGTTGCAACTAGTTTTTGCTTGAAAAACTTCTAAAATCCACAGCCTAGCTTTTGTTTACCTACAAAAATAATAATTTGTCTTCTCTCTCTCACAGTGAAATGAAAGCTAAGGGATATTTTGCTCTGCAGGCCCTTGAAAAAGATCTTTATTCAATGTCTCTTCTAGACAGGTAACCTGAAGTCTACCTCTTTCTCCCTTTCCCTCCACCCCCACCCCTTCATTTCACTAAAAAAACAGGTTAATTGATCTAATTATAGAGCAGGATGTGGAAGGCTAATGAGTTTTCTCCCACTGGAAACCTTGAAGCCTTTCAGCAGTTTGCCAACCCCAGGCGTGCCAAACAAGATGATCTACTGAACTCCTGAGCTTTATCTAAGAGACTTGCTGGGAAACTGGTTGGTTGCAGAGCTTGGGGGTGTGTGCTCACCCACTAGGAGCAAACAGCGCATCTGAAAGTCACCAGTCGTGTATAGATCTCCCTGTGACAGAAGTAAAATACACCCTTTGCGGTCCTGCTGTTTGGCTATCTCATTTGGTGCCCAGGTTTTAGATCAGGAGTAGCGGATGCTAGTTTTCCTCCTATCTTTCATTTTCTCATATCTCCTTCCAAACAGTAGGATTACAGATAGGTGGGGAACAGATTTTAGTAAACCCTCTGTTAATTGCATTTTTTTCTGATGTCTTGCCTATTAAATCCTCTCGGCAAGCATGGCCTTCTGTAGCTAGAAACACACTCTTGGCTTATTTTTGTAGTGTTCCCTTATGAAGCATACTACCTCCATGAACAAATACACTATAACCTTGCTGATCACTGATATCTCACTAAATATTATTTATGAGTTAAATAGATTATTTGTCCCATCTATCATCCAAGTTAATGCACTGCAGTATTTTAATACACAGATATGTAATTGTATGGCTGTGTGTGTTCGGCTGTACGATCACATTTGAGGTTAGAGATTGGTTTTGTTTGAGTTAGTTTTTCCAGGTTATTTCCTTACTCTTTGCTTAACCTGCCACCCCAATATATTTGTCCCCTTTAATTTCTGGTAAATAACATGTCAAATTGCAACATGAAACAGCTCAGATAAAGGGTTGAAACTGGAAGCCCAAGCCCTAGGAGTAACCTGTGAGTGGAATGATGGTGTTTTGGAAGCTGTCATAACAAATGGAGACACAATCTACTTCCAAGAAAGCATCGTCTCCCTTTGATTAAGGGTGCAAATTATCCTTTACATTAGTCTACCTGGCACTGCAACTCAGGAAACACTAATCAAGATGTGTTTTGAACTAGAACACAGGATGTAAACAGAGTTACTGAAGTACTTCATGGAAAAGTAGGACACCTTGTGCCAAGAACTGGAGGTGATTTTTTTTTTTTTCTTTTTTTACTTCATGGATTACAAGAATTGTAATAAAAAACCCTACTGCGTTGACCTTTGTTTACAGTTAAGATCCTCTATTATCCTCTTTATCAGGGAGTGTGGTGGTAGGATGAAGGGTAATGGTTTTCAACTGAAAGAAAGTAGATTTAGATTAGCTATTAGGAAGAAATTCTTTCCTGTGAGGGTGGTGAGACACTGGAACAGGTTGCCCAGAGAAGCTGTGGCTGCCCCAT
>JAOXNO010000013.1:53645522-53665074 GCA_028565335.1 Limnodromus scolopaceus | reverse complement strand
TGGAGGGGTTCAAGGCCAGGCTGGATGGGGCTTTGAGCAACCTGCTCTGGTGGGAGGTGTCCCTGCCCAGGGCAGGGAACTAAATGATCTTTAAGGTCCCTTCCAACTCCAACCATTCTATGAGTGTAGTATAAATAAGACATGCTGTAGGGACCTATTGTGTCTGTATTGTCAGGCAGTGTACAGACATACAGAAGGAGAAAATAAAAGGGGGTCAGGTTGTTTACCAGCTACAGCAACGTTGACTTTGCAGCAGCCTAAAAGGAAAGCCAGCGATATTCTGAGGTTATGTGGGAAACCACAGTTTGGGAGTGACTGTGAGATGACAGCAGTAGTAGCTGAGATAATACTCATGTTGCCTAAAAGGCAAATAGAGTCAGTTGCTAAGTATTTTGGCTGATGTACACTGTTAGAAGTGAGCTTTAACCATTAATGTGCTAGAGTTCATAAAAGCACTTCTAATACATGCTACTGCTATCCTGGTGCACAGCTTGATATGAGTGTTCCTTCAGAAAGTATTACGACTTTCCCTTCTATTTCAGATTAGTCACTGAAAGCAAGCAGTTCAGCTACTATTTTTAAAGCTGAATAACAGGTTATTGTGCAAAAGAGAGTAACTTAATCTAATCTTTTCAAAGACGTCTGATAACTTTATGCACTGAGGGTTTAGCTGTTAAACGCTAAGAAAATGCTGTGATTTGAACATGTACCGTAATTAGAGATATACTCTTATGAGGAATCCACTTTTGCCCATTTACACTGCTCTTGGGTTTTTCCCCCCTTTGTTTCCCCTAATATTTCCTCTATTGACATGTATAGTAACTTTTTTTTTTTATTCCTCAGGCACTCCTATGAACATTGAATTTTACATTTCTCCCTATCAAGTTTTGGAAGCAGAACTAAATCCTGGTAAAGCTAGAAAACCAGAAATAACTAATGTCATAAGTTTTTCAAGACTACCTATTTCGTTAAGCAAAATTCATGCTTGAAACGCAGGAATAAGATTTAAAAATCTAGTTTAGGAGAATGATTTATGTGATGCACTTTAGCAGAACTATAACCATACATCAGGAAACGACTTTCCCATTTCTTGGCTGTTGACCCAAACTGAAGTGAGAGTGATATCAAACAAAATAACTGCCTAGCCAGCAGGAAAATGATGTGGTTGCTCGATCTGTTTCATGGCATGTCCCAAAAGCAGCTATTGCTGCTCTCACCATTGGGCAACTTTGGCCATTTGGATGTGGTCTGTGCCAGGTTCTCCTCGCTGCCCAAGCCATTGTGGCTGTCAACTGGACCTGATCTTTACCTCACCGTTGTGTGTTTCGTATGCATAAGATTAATCTACACTGACAAGAGGGAAATGATGCAGTTCTCTTCCTCCCTCAGGTTCCCAGGTATGTGGAACAAAAGCAGTTGTGACTGTTGAAGGCACAGATACAGTCCACAAACTTCCTCTTTCTCCACTGCTTGTAGAGTCTCAAGCTGGAGAGGACGGGTGAGGCTCTGGACACTTCTCAATACAGAAATGGATTGACAAATCATTGGCACTAACCTCAGGATAACTTGCATTTAGCCTCTGCTAAAACAGAAAACTCTGTTTTATTGATGCATTATGCTCCGTAGCTACACCCTCTAAAACCTGTGGCTTTCACAGTTTTCCCAAATGGACTTTAAAGTTACTGTGTTTGTATTTAACTGTGTCAGTTGTATTGAACTGTGTATTTATTTGCAGATCTGAAGCCAGAAGGAGACACTGGAACAATATTACTTAACCTCCTAGTATTCAACAAGCAACTCCTGTGTCGTTTCAAAATAAATAGAACATATATTGAGGGGGATATTACACCTTAACTATACAAAACAGTTTGTCATCCCACCATGGATACTGACACCTCCTCTCTCTACTTCAGTGCGAGGCTGGAGGGAAAGTCTGAAGTCATTCTCCAAAATAAATCACTATAAAATGATTTATAGCAAACATCCTTATGCACAGTTCCTCACTTTCTGGTGACTCACTTTGCCTTTCTGCCAGTCTTAACATTAACCTTGTTTTAAAACATTAAAGGCTATGATTGTGTTTATAATATAAAGCAATGCTTTCTCAAGACAGAAGAAGTATGGAAGGTAGTAAACCACTAGGGACCTGAGAGTGACCATCCTCTAAGAGTCCTTGTTAGGTCAATTTCTGTAACAAGCTTTCATTCTGACTATATATATATTTATTTTTTTTTTTTTCTTCCCAGCCACCCTGCTTTTTTGCCACTGACTGATGAACTCAGCATGGATTTGTCAGCTTTTTTTGTGTTGAAGTTTCACCAGCCTATTCCTATGTCCTCATCCAGTATTGAAGAGATACAGAGGCTCACAGGTGTGTTACAATTGTTTTTCAGACTAAGAAACTTCTGTGACTATGCATTGCTTATTTGCTTTTTATTTCCCTGTGTTAATGTTGTAGGAGGAAAAACTGGTTTCTGGGGCAGAACGTGTTCTGTTCCATCAGCCTGTGTAACATTCTAGCAACCAGTGCAAACCACAAAAGTTCTACGAAAGACAGGACAATTACAGGCAAAGCTGTTAAATGCTCTACCTCAAATTCCCATTAGCAAAAAAAGGGAATAAGAAAGGAGATTATTTTTTTTTTTCCTGTTGAAAACATTGGTTTTGGTTTTAATATTAGCTTTCATGTCCAGTCATAACCTAAGTTCCAATAAAAAAAAATAATCATCTGGTTTCAGGAATTCAGATTACTGGCTTGAAACTAGCCCCTCTGTATGAGCTGATTGTTCAGTCAACCCTGAAAGAAAAATGCAGTGAAGACTTTTCTACACATAAATCCTGTTTCTTTGTGGTGAGTATAGTGTGCATTTGACACACACTCTACCCTTATGCAAGATATACACTGAATTATATTTCCCCATAAGCAAGCAATGCAGACTTCCCAGCATCTCAACAATATTTAAATGCTCTTTAAGAAATAGTTCAAGTTATTTATGAAACAATATTAGAACCTTTCAAGTAAGTGAGCATCTCATCCTCATTAATTAAACACTGTGTGCATGACTGCTGAAGTCATACTAACTTGTCTATGCATAACCCAAGTATTTACTCTTCTAAAAATCGGTCAGAATTTCATCATTAATGACTTAAAAAGAAGGAAACTTATTGACTGACGTGAGGAGCGAGTCCCAAGATGGTACTTACCTAGATTTTTGAAGGTCTTTATCATGCTGCATGTCACGCTGCCTATCATGACCGATTCAATACTGATTGCCTTTAAAGGGAGAGGTAGGAAGAAAAGTGTAAGGTGGTATCAATTACTCCTTAAAGCCACAGTTGCTTAACCATAGACAGCTTCCCTTCTAATTACTATTTCATTAAAAAATATTTAATTTAGGCTTCATTAGATGTAGAAGAAAAGTTTTAGAATAGAAAATGGTGGCTAAGATGCTTTCTGCCGGACTTAGGTGCAGACCAACTACAAGACAAGCTTCAAAGACCTACTTTTTTTTTTGATAGGAAACACTAATTTTGCAATTCATGGCAACAAAAAAAAGAGGCTACTTCTTTCTCTTCTACTAGCAGTGTTAGCAGAGCCCATTGCTGACATAGTTCTTGGACTTTGAGGTGGTGGTACAGAAGGTAGTAGTAAATTTACACCACTCTAAAATAAGCTTTAGCAAAGCTCTCCTCTATAAAACCCATAAGATGGGACAAAATTTTCATTTCCATTAAATACATACAAAAAGCTCTGTAACTTCAGTAATTAGTACTTGCTGGGAGGTTGTTTTGTCTTTGAGTTTAAAGATTTCATTTCTACAAGTAAATTACTAAATTGAATTCTAACCTCAACAGGAACACAGAGGAAACCCTTTTGCTCTATGAACACACAAGGAAAAGCTCTTTTATTCTGCTCTTCAGCTGTTCTTAATGTGGCCCGTGCTAATTAAGTGCCCTGCCCTGTTCTTAAGGTGACAGTTCCAATTCGGTCTCCTGAAGTACGTAACACAATATTGCACTTCTGATTTTGTCATAAAAACACTGTCAACATGGAAAGGTGGCAATTTTTTTTTACTATTTCCTCTTCTCCTCCTTGGTTTGGTTCTAACCAAACAAGCCTCTCCAAAGAAAGTAGTAGTGATGGACGGAGAAACAATGTATGATGCCCAGAAGAGATTTCAGGCAAAACTGCTCTCCTACCTGTACGACTGTCGATCAGCACTACTATGATGTTCTCTTGAGAGAAGACTGTGGTTCTTTCCATTTCTATAACCCACAGGGGTCTTAAGAGTAGTTGGAAGAATTGGTGGCATAATTTGGATGCATTTGGGAAGGAGAGTGGGTCTCCTTTAGCTTCCTCTAAGGATTATATTTCTACTGAAATGCGGAGAGGATGCAGACATGATGGACGTGCTAGAAGTGTGTCTTCCAAAATTATTTTTGCTGCCAGATCATGCAGTTGCCTGATAACATCAAGCTTTACTTTCTCCTTTTCAGTGCTTGAAATACCACCGTATTTGTTGTTCAGTCTCTTCCAGATTGCCCAAAGCACTGTTACTTCATAAACAAAGGCTCAGAAGAATCAGATTTAGCGGGATCCTTGGTCAGTAAAATCCCATTTAGCCATCCAAAGTGTGTGCCGGGCCTCATAGAGATTCTTCGTCATCAAGTGGCGTACAACAACCTGATTAGCAGCTGCATCTCTGAGAAGCATATAAATGAAGGTAAATCACGTGGTTGGAAGTAACACAGAGTGTCAGAGAGAAACCAGCTTCTAAACTGGGTGTTAACAGATTTACTGCTCCCTTGCCAAAGCTGTCATTACTTGTGGAGTATTTTAAATTATATAAAAACCTTAATTCTATTATTACAATGAATATTTTTTTTAAAAAGATCTCCTAGGCCTGACTCTTCTAGAAGCATAAACTAAGTTGCCAAAGTAATAAATAATTAGATTCTACTGTATCGGTATTTTTTAAACTCTAGCATGTGATTCAGCCAAGGAGAGGCCAGGTTCAATGGGTGGTTATCACTAAATAGTAATTTTATTTCTAGATGATGATTCAGAACTGCTTTACTTTGAAGTGGTACCACACAAGAACACCAGCTTTTCTGTCTTTTTCCTTCATCCTGTGAAAGAGAATTTAGCCTGTGGTACGTGTGAAATAATCGATAATGTCCTTTTTATTGGGCTGACAAGGGGCTTGGTTCTGTCTGGGCTCTTGCACTGCGCTTCTCTGTTACAAATACATTCCAAGGGCTACCCTCAATGGTGTGCGAGCCATGAAAACCACAAAGTAGCACTTGGGGATAAATTGCTTACTAAAAAGTGCTCCATATTCAGCATAAAATGGAAAGTAAGTACAAATGTTCAAGTGCTATTTTGTCTTGGCCTGTATTTAATTAATAAATTGTGACTTCCACTATTTCTGATTTAAGTAGATTGGAAAAAGCAAGCTTTATGCAAGAGCATTGCTGCAAGCCCCTTCCCATAAACTTCAGTCTTACCTCTCTTGAAGCATCAAAATGAAAGGATGGTTTTCAATTTTTATGCAAATGTTTATTTCGAAATACTTATACTCTCCTCTTAGTGATAATTGATGTTATAACGTCCAGAGAAGTCCGATGTCACCTTCATTTAAATCCTCAAGATCCAACTCTAAATTCCAGTGATGACTTTATAACAAGAGCCATGAAGCGGTAAGTAGTTTTATTTTATTTTGTAACAGTTGGAATAAACCCCAGGTGTCCATTCAGTGGAAATACCATGTGCGTTCACAACGCCATAAACTCAGCAACCAGAACACTTCACTCTAGTAAAAAGCTATAATGGTGACAATAAGTTACATTAGTGTCTTAAGTATGTCTTTCAATAATTTTAAACATTAATAGTGATAGAAAGTGTTTCTTTCTAGTAGAAAGCATACCTTTTATAGAGATGCTTTTTTCCTTTTGTAAACATGCTTTTCTGAAGACTCTACATGATGACAGTCTCCTGACTGCTATAACTTAGAACAGCACGGAAAAGACTTTTTCTACACCTACCTAATACCAATCAGTGCTTCTTTTTAAAAAGTGAGGTGTATACGGCACGACTACAACACTCTGTGGCTTGTTTTCTGAAACAAACGCCAGGAGAGGCAAGTTGCTGTGATATTTGAACATGTGCTAGAGAAAGGACTCGGATAACTAATTCTTTTGGCGTAAGCTAGTATATCTATTTGATGACAGCAAGATCAACGCAGGCTGGATTTTGAACCTGTTTAATTAGCCTGACCTGTCTGAAGTCACAGGATACTATAACTGGAACCAGGTAACTGGAGTGGAAAAAACCCTCCTCTAGTGTAGATAGTGTTTTAGAGAAGACATGCTCTGTACCCGTCTTATACAAAACATAAAAATTACAATTACAAAAATTCAGCACGAATGAATATATTTCAATGTTATTAGTTTTTCATTTAAAGGACCCTTATGATTTTTTTTTTTTTTTATCAAAGCCTCCCACTCTTTCTATCAAAGCTCCTTTGCACCATTAAATCTTAGATCCAGCACTTGATTTCATTGTGTCAAGGTATGTTTCTGGCAGAGCACGTGTTGTGGTCATATAGTATGTAGTTACAAGGTAACATCTATCAGCTTGTACAAGGCAAAAAGCCGCAAGGAGGCAGGGCTGTTTTTCACCCGACCTGTCATTCAGGTGTCATCCATCATTTAAAAAAAAAGAAGTTTAAGAATGGATGAAGTCTGTAGTAGTGACTAACGTTTCATTTCCTCCTTCAGTTGCATGTCAGTCCCAGTTGTCATGAGAGCTATTTTCAGGAATGCTGCCAAGGTGAAAGCTGATAGTGAAACACAAGACACGGAAGCAGATACGAAACAAAAACCTGAATCGTCGTGTGAGCCAATTACAGATTCTAATGGCCTTGAAGAAAGCCTTTCTGTGGCTGGTCAGCAAGATTCCATAGTGACAGATAAGCCAAGTATTACAGACAGCCCAAAAGAAAATCTCTCTGCAGCCAAACTGGAAAGTCTGGGTGATAACATGGAAAAAAGTGATCCCACAGTAAGCACAGAAGCTTTGTGCAGAGTGGAAGAAAGTAATTCCATGGCTAGTACAGAAGCTGTTATGACAGATAAGTAAAATACACAGTCTATTGTTTCATAATCAAACAAGAAAGAAGTATTTTCCCTGGCGTAGATTGCTTTTGCAGAAGTAGCCGGAGAGAACTTGGCAAGCTTACCGTCTACTTTGTAATTTGTGAATGGAGTTTCCTTTTTGCACACTATTAAATACATAGATGTAATACCCTTGAATCTGCATTTTTAAACTGCCAAATTTGGAAAGTCTAACACTGCTCTAGTAACCTTTATTTTTGTCTGCACCACATTCTACCACAGCATGAAAGAAGTTTGTCTAATGTGATAGAGGCTATAACGTAACACATGCACTTGTAGAAAAGTAATGTTTATCCATGTCGGCATTATGCTAAATAAACTGAAAAAAAAAAGTTGTATGAACAATTTTTTAACATACGTAATTAATGCAGACAGCCCTCTTTGTCCACAATTTCAAAAACACGTTCAATAAAGGACTCTTAATTGCAGTTCTGTTTTCCCCCCAATGCAGAGGTAGTGCTGAATTGCAGCCAAACTTAGAGTCTACCAACTCCGTGGCGGGATAATAGAGCCTTTACTAAGAAAGTTGTAAACTCAGCCTCTGAAAATCAAGTAATTTTTACCTAAGCTTTTTTTCTGGCCTCAAAGTCTAAAACTGTTTTGTGATTTAATTTTTTTTTTTTTAAAGTATAGTTAATCAGCTGGTCAAAATGCCAGTCTGTCTCGTGTCCGAGACAAAGCATGTCTAGACAAAAGGAAAGCCACAAGCAACTTAAAACAAGTAAACTCCTAACATACTGTAAGTCAGTTTAATTGCTGTAAAACAGAGACAGGCATTCACAAAGAAAAAGACTTCCTGACCAGAGCAATTTGCAGCTACAGGTAAGGCAAGCAACAGGAAAAGGAGTCAAATACAATATACAAAGTTGTCAGAAATACACACCTGTGGCTAACAACGTGTTTCTAAGAGAAGGGGAATAAACCTGGCTTCCTTGAAGATTTTTGGGGGAAAAAAACCTCTGGGAATGAGGGAAAGAGTTCAGGCTAGAGGGATCAGCAAAATAAAGACAAAACTAACTACAGTTCATCAGCCTGGAAATGTGTTCAGTGTGGTCTAACAAGGTAAGAGCACATGGTCTAACAGTAAAACAATGGAATTGTCAGTAATTCCACATTTGAAGATGATAGTGTGTGGTCAGCCTAAGTGAAATAAATACAACTGTACAAGGAAGAGAATAGTTTTTACCTGTGAAAATGTGCTGCATAGTGGTTACAAAAGAGGAAGAATTTGACAAAAGGTGAAAAATTCCTATATTTTTATAGAGCAAGTAGAGTGTCGCAGCACTCTAGAAATCAGCTGCAAATCCTGTTCCATTTTGCATAGAGTTAGCATATCATCAATAGCAGCTTTTTCTGCAAGAATAGCTTCTCCCTAGCACTGGGCATTTATTTTTTTAGATAGTAGAGGGGACCTATTTAGAGGCTATTTAAGGGATCTGCTCCATTTCCAAACTGCTGCCAGAGAGAAAGTGAGGGTGAAACGCTAGCTTCTGACACAGAACAGAAACATGTTTAGTAAATCTTTGTGAAGCTTTAAAAGTAAGCTTTTAAAAGCAATTTCCCCTTTATGTGGAAGGTGGGGGGGGCGTTGCCAGGAGCCAAAGCATGGTGAAGATTTACAGAAATTACCTTTACTGGGAAGTACCAAAATCAGATTTCCCTAAAATTGATGAATCAGCCTGGACATGGTCCACACACCGAGAATCGAATCCTGTTGAGGTAATTTTAAATACCATGAGACAGAAAAACTAAGGTTCCAGTTGCTGGACGTGATGGAGTATATCCAGTGATAAGCCCAGTTGCTCCACTAGCCAAATAGTCTGCTTTTTAACCCAAGCAAGGGTTGACCTTTCAGGATCTGTGCAGAGTTTTGCCTTGCTGCACTGCAAGGAACCAACCTCACCATTATTTTGACAAATGTTTTCACCAAAGCTGCCAACGTCTTTGTGTTTTCCATCTTTAACTTCATCGTGCTCTGTCCCAGCTGGAGCTGGGTGATTAAGGTCCATGTCCTGAACAGAATCTAAAATTTGTCCGAGATGTGGCTGTTGTTCGATAGAATTCAGATACTCAAGCACATCTTCTTCATGCTTTCCAATCACGTTGAGAAGATTATTTATCTCACTTAAGGCAGAATCATGTCCATTAAGACGACACCAGGATAAGAGAGCACTGAAAAGGGGAGAAAGAAAAACAAAAAAAGCAATTACATGTATCTACACAGACTTCCAGTGGCTGAAGGGAGATAGCAACATAACAAGGTATCTATAGCATAAAATCTATATACGTTAGATATCTATACCATATAAATCTATATAGGTTGCATTCACAGTTTCTGGGAAATTAAAGCACTAGATCTGAATATTAAGCTTAAAGATGTAGATTCAGATAATTTTCAAACAGCAACTGAAGGACCATTCCTAAGAATGATCACTCTACACCCACTCTACTTCCCTGTATTCAAGACCTGAAAATTCTCAGGTTGCTCACTTTGGATAGATTCACAATGCACCCCTTTTGGGTTTTTTTTTTTGTTTTTTTTTTGTTTGTTTGTTTTTTTAAATTAAAACAAACCACAGCTGCATGCATGCTCCCTCCATACACACCCTCCACAGACATACAACCTTAAAAAGTTTGTAACTTACTTCAGGGTTCCTCTGAACTGGCCACAAGTCACCATCAGCTCAGCACCGTGTCTATAACCTTGATTGAAGCCTTCCTGGAGGGCAACTTCTTTCCCAGCCTCAATTCCATTCCTGTAGCCTTCCTGAAATAGAAGTGGTGCAACAGGTTGTTCACAATGTGAAAAATCTGACCGACAACAATTTCAGAATAAAAAAGTTTGGACAAGTATTCAGTCTCTTAAATTACAGCTTTTAGGTTTGGACACCCTCCCAGTTACGCCCCTACTGCCCAACCAAAATGTGCTTTTTGCAAGGTTTTACGATTTACTGACTTGTAAGATCTAGTTCTTTTCCGAAAGGATCCACAGAAAGGCCAGAAAATGACAAAAGTATTTTTACAAACATCAAAAAAAATAAGACAAATCTGCAGGAAAGCATGCTTGCTTCTGTGATGACCAAGTCCCACATGAAAAATTCCTGTAAGAATAACCTCATATAGTTTTCTAGACATTCAAAAATAGGTAGGCTGCAAAACCTTCCCTCTAGCAGATGTACTTTCTTATCTGTAATCCATGTACCAGTTTTCACAAAACTAATTATTGAGCCTTGCTACTCTATTTGTTGGATCTCACTCAATTCAAGAGCTACAAGGGAAAAAAGATGGTGAGTCTTTTTTTTTTTTGTGAGTATGCATACATACACACATAACATTGCGATTGCTTCCTGTAAGAAACAGCTAGTGAATGTAATACAAATGAATTTCCTTCTATTCCAATCATATTAGCATATAACGTAGAAGAATTCTTAACTTTTTTCACACCAAAATTGCAAGTTGTAAGAGTGAAAATTTCTATTTGCTCACAAGAGAGGAAAACTGGTGGCCTTGCTAGAGAAATAGCCAGGAATAAGAATGTTTCTTTATTCTGCCCAACATACAGCTCAATAACATTTTATGATTTTTCAGTATCTACTCATAAAATACCAGAGGGATTTGTGTAAGAACACTAAACAGCCCCTTAAGAAAACCAGACTTCTTTTAAAAGGGACTCGGATGCAAGAAACTTTTCTTTGGAGAATAATACAACAGCTCTCTTGTAATACCCTTCCCCACCAAGAGCCTACACAACAGCTTCCATTCATGTTCTTCAGCCAAACGCTCTTCACCCGTAAGCAGGCGGGTCCTACTGGCCCCGTCCAGAATGATAACTTATCTGTTAAAGTAACGTGAGTTTATGTACTTGCTTCGTTGCCTGTAGAATTCCAGGGAGGGAAGGGCTGCAGAAAACGTAGGGCTTTCATAAAATTTATTTTTCACTAGGAGAATAAATAAGCCAAAGAACTACCCAGACCCGCAACATCCAATTGTGGTTCCAACATGGTGTCACACATCTTAAATCTGACTGATGAAGAACTCTACTTAAAAACCCAAACATTTCATATTTCTTTATTACCACCATTTAGCTGCGTTGCCTTACCTTTCCTAGTGGCATACCTCCAAGAACCAAGCAAATAGCACTGCCTTTTACAAATACACATGGTTGTACAGAGGAAGCCAATGCCTTTTGGTAAAACAGTCCTTTGCTCCGACAACTACTAGAATGGAGTTTAGGTAAATCCCTGCTACATTTTCCTGGCATTCAGAAGAAACTAAGTCACCATAACTTTTAGGCAGCCACTCTCAGTTTTCCCTTTAAATCAGCCATACGTATATCAAGGTACGTGTCAGTAAATCTAAGAGGGTTAAACAGACTATGAAATCATTGTTACAGAAATACCTTCAGTCTTTTTTTCATGGTGCTGTTCCATTCTTTCTGTAGTAGATACATCTCATCGGCATCTTCATCAAATATATCCTCACTGGATCGGCCGACTGCAGCTTGCACCCAGGACATAACGGCAGCGATGACTACGGCCTCTGTTTACCTGGTAAGAAAAGTCCTGAGAAGCTCTCAGAAGTCCCTCTTGCTAAGCGTCAGATTAGAAATATCAGCAAAAAACGTGAGTTCTGAAGAGAAGTCGCGTACGGAGCTGATTATTCAGCCTGTACGTTCATTTCCACGTGGAACACGGACGCCGTTTACCACCAGGGTGCACCTGCCAAGAGAAGAAAGTCAGATCATCACTGGTAAAGCAACTTCTGTCATTTGGGAGGACAACTTGAGGCAGTAGTTTCTTCCCTTCTTACGGCAGCGACACGCACACGGCACACCGAAATAAGCACTTCTGGATGCCGCCAGGGGACAAAGAGCAGGCAGCGACAACTTTATGCCTGGATTGCGACAGCAGCTGACGAACAGCCCCGCACAGGCTCCACGCGCTGCACTAAGTTATACGCGCAGGTAATCGCCTGCAGAGTTAATCACCGGCGAGGACTTTCACCCTTGATTTTTAGTTTTCTGGTTATGCCAAATACTTGAGCATCTTCTAAACCTTCACTAGAAATACTCCCTGTATATTGTGAATGAAGAACTACCTGGTTCTACCGCGGAGAAAAGAAGACCTAAGCGAATTACTTCGCCTTTTCCACGGCAGAAAATCTTACAGGGCCGCTCGCAACTCAATTCACGGCATCAGTGGGAATTCTTACACCCCACGAACGCCGGTTCCCGCAGAGGCACCGGCGGCTCTCGGGGACCCGAGGGCCGCAAAAGCCACCCCGTGGCTCGGCCACGCCGCTTTTCCCGGGACCCGAGCGGCCGGAATCCCGCTGCCTGCAGGCTCCCTCCCTGCGGCCGCCCCACGGCCTGCCCGAACCTCCGCCGAGCACTCAGCGGCCGGGCCGGGCCCGACCCGCCATTTCACGGCCGGCCGCTCAGCTCCCCACAAGCGGCGGCGATGCGAGGAACCCTCTTTCTCTGTCCCGCCCCGCCTCGCCTCTCCCGGCTGCTGGCCGGCACCCGCCGCCAGCCCAGTCAGCCCCGCGCCCCGTCACCTCACCACAGTCCTCGGGCCGCCGCCGCCGCTTGCTGGGGGCCGCCATCTTGACTGAGGGCAAACCGGCTTCACCGCCGTCGGAAGCAATTAGGGGAGCAGCAGCCATGTTGGCCGAGGGCAAGCTCCGGCAGAGGCCGCAGATAAGCAGACGCCATCTTAACCATCAGCCCCCTGGCTTCAGAACCCGGCTGGGGGCGGGACGCCATCTTGAGGGCGGGCGCGGCCTCGCATCCTCCTTAAGGAGGCGGGACGGGGTGGCCGGGCCGCTGGGTCCTTCTGCCCGTTGGGGAGTTCGAGTCGGTGGAGGAGGCCGGGCACCGACGGAGGAAGGAGCCGTTACTGTGAACCCCTCTCCCGGCTCTCCGGAGTCAGGGGCGTTGGGCCGCTCCCGGCCTTCCACAGTGCCCTGAGGCCATCCCCGAGGGGAGCGTGTTACTCAAGGCACTTGTTCCTCGGGGAACAGAAGTTACGTCCTCTTTTCAGTCATAATTTGTGGATTTTTTTTTTATTTTTTTAAATGCCTGCCTTGTTGGCTGCTGAATCCTCAAGGACCTTGTGTGTCAGGTGTGCCCTTAAGCTGTCGTCTACAAGATTTAGGTATTAGACTAATAAGTGCTTTCTAAGATTAAAGGTGCTAGCAGGAGCCAAATGTTTGCTTGCTCTGATTAGAGAAAACAGTAATATCCTTTTGACATAAATACAACAGAATAAGGTGTTTTTTTCAGTGCATGCTGGGTTCGGCTAGTGACCGTAAGTTTAAAATTGGTTAATTTTCATAAACATCCTATACAGCAACCTTGTATTCCAGTTGTATGTTATTCCAGATTGCCACCTCCTGTTACAGTAATTGCCCTCATGTACAGAGCGCTTCTGCGGGTCCCTGAGAGGGAGCACGTTTACTCCTTCTCTGGAGAGGCTGATTCCCCATTTCCCAGGCTGGCCATGGTGCCACACTCACTCCCAGAGACTGCCAGGTGTCCCTACACCTCCTGTCCCACAGATGGCTGGTGACATTCATTACAGCAGGGCCTAGGGACACTGCTGCGGATGACAGCAGAGCCTGTCCTTCCGCTGCAGGTACTGAGAGGTGAATGATTACGTGCTGGGACTCGCAACCACAGGGCTCTCATTCCCCTTCTCCCTTTTGTTTTGCAGAGAGACAGCCTGTCCTCCTGCTCGTCACCCTTCTCGGATGGTCACCGCTGGTTGCATGCTGAGGTATGAATGGCCAAGTAACCCAAATCTGTGTAGAAACTGGCATGTGTGGATGACCAGTAACACTGGTGCCTCTGGGTGGCCAGAACTGTGCATATCTGTTCCTCAGCAGTTACTATACATGTCCATGACTGCTGATTTCCTAGCCCAGTTGTATCACTTCCACCTCCTGTCTGGTAGAGGCTTATTTAACTAGGGCTGCCATTTTTTTAAGCAGGCACCAATGCTGAATGTAGCCTTCATGCACAAACGCATAGTCACAGAAAAGCCTTCTAGCAACAGAAACTCACGACCCCTCATGACTGATCATAATGACACTACTAAACCCGGGTTAACTCTTTGCTTATCATCTTGCACTCTGTCCCCTCAGCCTCTTGCTCTTCTGGAAAAGATACACAGGTCACGGCTCAGGGGCACTGTGAGTTTCCCAAATTCACACTGTCTCAGTTTAAATGTCTTACATTTACCAAAGTTGATCATTCCACACAGATGTTTGTTTAAGGTAAGTCCTTATAACCATGAGAAACAATGAAGAAAGCTCCTATTCCCACTCCTATCTGTTAGTAGTTGTGGGTGGATAATTTCATGAATCATACTGTATATGTCGAGCAGTGTTGTTGGGTTATGAAGTGCAGTTGCAACTTGACAAGTTGATTGTATGCTGATGGCCTTTACAGGGCTGCTGACAGGGCTTGAGGGTGAGGTGTAGTGCCTCAGGGTGTGAGTGTTTTCCACACCTATGTATGTTCTACGTAAAGCAGTGTCTGTGTATTATTGTGAAGCTTTGTAATGACACATGCCAAAGGATCAAAACATGAGAACAATATTTCACAGGCTACAAAACATCTCTGGCACTTTTGCAGCATAAAGAAAAGTTACCTGAATATGTGAAAAACATGGTAGTAGTTGATTTGTGACCCATTGTAAATTTTGTCACTGCTGTACCTGAGATTAAAAACTATCTGATTTTAGGTTTATGGTATCAGTTGTAGCTTGGTACCTCTGAGCCATGAACATGCTTGGCTCAGCAGTTATTCCCTGCGCATCTGGAATACTGGGGAGCTGTTCCAGAGGGGCCATTATACAGTTATGCAGAGCTTAGAAATACCACAGGGTTTCAGGAGATCATTACAAAGGGTTTCTGTCAGCTTCATCGTAATGGTAAGGTTTGCCCTTAAGCAGTCAGCCATGAGCGATAGCCAAAAGTTACATGTATGAACATAGTTGCAAGGGATGCTCCTTTACCCCTTTATTACAGTACATAATGCTTCAGATAAAGCATTGCTCCCATTCAGATCATTATTACACGCTCTTTTCTTTCACTCATCAGTGCTTCAAACCCAAACTGACAGGAGCAGCCAACGGATTTCTTTATAATGCACAAAGACACCTCAAGATTTCAAGCTTTAATGAGGGGTGATTGATTAGATAGCTGGGGCTTGTGCTATGTGTGGGCTATTCTGTGGGGCAGGATGATCCCGTCCTCACTAGGGCAATTTCTATTGCTGTGTACTGCTGTCTCTGGCAGAGTTGAGCTTAGGCTTGTGAAGGGCCCAGAGCAGAGGACTATTTACACTGTAAGTTATTCTCTGATCGTATGATACTTATTGTCATGCACTGGCAGACCCTTGTTTCGTTGACTCTAATTTTGGGAGTAATACAGTCCTTTTAAGAAATCACAGCTCTCAAATGGTAGTTGGATGAATTTCAAGAACATGGAAATTACTGTTCACTTGTTCTCTGTAGAAAACAAGACTAAAACATAATGGAAAAGAGTAAGCTATTTAAATGTGAGGAGAATTAAACCCATCAGTATTTAATAAAGATGGCCTATGCATTGTCACCAAACATTGCACAAAGTTTCTGAAGAGCCTTAAGCCCTAAGTCCCTCCCAAAATGTGTATTTTGCCTATGATCAGGTCTGTAATCTTTTCCAGGTATGTGGCTCTACTGCCTGGTCAGATTCTTGGCTGTTTTCCTTGAATATAGTGAATAACAGGGCATTGGTAGGACTGCTTGCAACAGCAACAAGAAAGACATACTCATGCTCACGTGCAGCCTACCTCTGTGTCCTGATCCTGTCTCTCTTTGCATTTTTCCTTTACGCGAGGGTGGTGGGGTTGTGTACTGCTGGCTCGATGTTGCAGTAGCCATACAGACACCTCCAGGGCTTAAATCCTTTGCTTCCAGATCTACCACAGAGAAGAAAACAGTGAGCTAACAGGTTAACTGCAAGGTCATAGGCTTAATGAGGCTTTAAATATTGCAGCTCACAGCACAGGAGACTATAATGACCCTAAATTAAACAACAGGGTTAAAATAAGCCTCTAGGATCAATGATTATTACCAGGGCATGGCAATAAATGTACATTTCTGTGTAACACCTTTCATTCAGGATATTAAGGCAATTTACTAGTAAAACCCTGTCACCCTCTTGTGATGAAGGTAAGTAATATATAGGAATCACTTCGCTGTTTTTGTGAAATCACTTCTCTCTTCTTTAATAACATACGATAATATTACACAATACTTTGAGTCAAAGTGTCTCATTTAATGTCAGAAGAAAATGGAATAATATGGAAAAGAGCTAGAAATTTATGAATATATCAAGGGTAAATGTCTAACATTCACTTCAAAGCACCACAGGAATCTTAATAACCATTTTGCCGTTACTTCTCACACAAGTGTTTTCAAGGGAGAGAACAGTTTCCTGCCTCTTCCTTCCCCTGTATTACCAAGGCAGAGAACTTTGATAGTTAAATGTTATAACAGGGCAGTTTTCCTACTTGCAGAATCATTACCATTTCAGATCCTGGCAAAAAAAAGCAACCTTTCCTGAATATTCCGTGGACAGCCAGCAGTTTGGCTTGCACTGAATTGTAAGTGGAATTGGTTAAGTAAAAGAATAATTTTTTTTTTCCCCTCCTACTTTCCCCAGGCATGCTTTGGATGTCCCCAGGGAAGCCAAGCTTGCAGTCTGAAAAACTGTACTCTGAACTGTTGTGTACTAAACAGAACAGCGGGTGCAGTTTATTAACACCAATGCAGTTCCCCTCCGCCTGTCGTTTCCCTTGGTTTGCTCCTCAAATGAGTGAAATTTGTTGTCCCCAGATGTAGTCCGTATTTTCATTCCGGAACTGCCATAAAAACTCCTGCCATTGCAAAAAAGGTGGTGTGTCTGAGATCAAAAACGAGCTATAGACACATTCCAGCTCAAGATGAATGCTGACAGAACAGGGTGCAATGTGGGACTGCACCATCTTTTTTAGAACATACAACAGAGAAGCAGGGAAGGAATATTCCTAATTGTCTTCAATGTGTTGAGAGGGAGCTTCTTACATTGTGAAATTCCACATGAACAGAAAAAGGTTATGTCAATAAGGACAAGAAAATGTAATAAATTCTACTTGTTAGTTGTGTAGCTGAATCATGTGTCTACTGAAATCTTAATATCAGTGATAAGTCTGGTTGAGTATCACCAATAAATCAGAACCCCATAGCTCTGTGACTCGGATATCCTTCAATAAGATTTTTCTGCCTCATTGGTTACATTTTTTTTGATGCAGAGCTGCTTTTTTTGTTTGTATAATAATTTCCCAGAATATGCAAATAATTACTGTAAATGCAATTGTTTCAAGGAAAACGCGGTATTCTGCTTAAGGATTTCCCCAGTGAATTGCATCTCTATTCAAATCACACAGACTTTTTGTCACACTTGTGTTGCTTCAACGGGAAGAGAAATGCCAGCTCTTTTCCTTTGGCTAAGAGACGAATTGCCCTCTCTGTTTTCTCCCTTGTATAAACTCAGGCAAATGATGAAAAACTGCAGGAATAGCAGCTGTACAATGCTGATCCAATTGTCTGAAGTGAATAGAACTGCTAGAAGGCATAAAACTTGTGGAGTGCGCTGATTTCTTTGGCACCTGAAACCATGAGAAAACAATTGTTTCAGTGACAATGCACAGTTCCTGAAAGGTTGAGGTTATGACAAGGGTGGTTAAATGGTGGCTTTTGAATTGCATGTGGATTGTGAACAATTCCAGTACAGCATGTATGGCGTATCTGCGGCGTATAATTGGTTGTTTGGCTGTGCTAGCACAAAGGCTGCTGGGCGATTCATATCCTCAGCTGTGGAAGAAAGTGAGCTGGCATCGCTGGGCCTCTTGGGACCCAGCAATACTCTGGGGCTGGCTCTCTCCCACGGGGAGCTACAGCCCCCTGCCAGAGCCATTGTCACCTGTAACCTGCTAGGGGAGCTCTCTGGGGAGGGCCCTGCTTGGTGAGACAAAGCAGTTGCCCAGGACAGCATATTGCTGGACACGGCAAGATTTTTATGCCCCTATTGCCCATTTTTACCTTACAACTGCTGCTGCAGCCAGGTGGGGTGTTAGATGTTACTGCACTGCCCCTGGCAGGGCAGTTGGGCAGTGACTTTCTCTTCTCTTAGCTCCTCTCTTTCTCCCATTCTCAGTCATAGGGTCATAGAATGGTTTGGGTTGGAAGGGACCTTAAAGGTCATCTAGTTCCAACCCCCTGCCATGGGCAGGGACACCCCTCACTAGAGCAGGTTGGTCAAAGCCCCACCCAGCCTGGCCTTGAACACTTCCAGTCCAGTTGGTTAAGTCCTCTTAACCAACGCTGGAAGAGCAAGTAATATTTTGCTTACAGCTCTGGCTCTGAGTTATTCTCAGTCACCTGGGGGTGATGGCATGTAGCTAAATGCTCAGGAATTCATTCTCCTGCCTTCCCTTGAATGTGATCTTTCCACTTTCCTGGGTCACTTTCTCAGACCTGCAAGTACCAATACACTCACCTTTCACAGTTCTCACCGGTGCAGGGGCCATGCAGCTGACGGAACAGGGAATGTGACATTTAAACAAGATGAACCATTGCATGCGGCATATCTTGAATATTGCTAGTCTGGAAAAGACTGAGCATGGTTATTCACGGTTACTCCAAATTTATTTAACTATATACATTTATATGTATTTACCTACCTATACTTTGCCATTGCATTTTGCTCAGGAGCAAACAAATGCAGTTCATCTGACCCAACAATAAACCACTATCTAAACAAGTAACATTAGGTACTTTTTTTTCACTGAATTATTGTGATCAGTGTCTGTCAGCCTGACTTATGCTGAGAAGCATGTTGCTATTCAGGTAGTTATTGATTTCTATGGGTTTGCACTCAGGCTAACGCAGTTCTCAGCATGCAGGATCACAGAGAAGGTGAACTTTCTTATCAAATTTTCAGGAGCAGAAGACCTGCTAGCTCTTTAAGAAAACTTAAAACAGTAGTAGTCACGTTACAAGCTCAGGCCCTGACTTTAGAGTAGTCACAGGATACTCAAAGTCTGAAGCTGCCTCTCTTTGCTCATCCAAAAGCTGCAATGAGCAGAGTGGCTCAGTGGGGTACATCAGGCAGCTTTGGCCCATATTTCAAATAGCAAGAAAGAGCTTCAAAGTTCTTCAAAGAACTAGGAAAAAAAAGAGCTCTGAACTATCCTTCAGTTTTGTGAAATTAATGAATCACAGAATCACAGAATCGTAGTGGTTGGAAGGGACCTCAGAGATCATCGAGTCCAACCAACAAAAAAAAA
>JAOXNO010000013.1:53624474-53641235 GCA_028565335.1 Limnodromus scolopaceus | reverse complement strand
CCATCCCTGGAGGTATTCAAGAGACGAGTTGACATGGTGCTTGGGGATATGGATTAGTGTTGGGTTGGTGGTTTTTTCGTGTGTGTGTGTGTGGTTTTGTTTTTTTTGTTTTTTTTTTTTTTTTTTGTTTTGTTTTGTTTTGTTTTGTTTTTTTTCACTGGTTGGACTAGATGATCTTAAAAGGTCCCTTCCAACCCAGGTGATTCTGTGATTCAACAATTCATTGACTCAGTAGGCAGGATTTCAACCCACGTGCCAAGCGCAGGGCATAGGCGAGCCCTCGATGTTTAATTATAAGGTGTGGGTTGTTCAGCAGCATTTTACATTTGTGACAAAAAGAACCTTCTGTCAAATCTTTGTGGTTAATTGATGTGTTACTCCTTCTTTGCTGGATCACAAGTAGTGACCTGGCCTTAACCACGTCCCTGTGCTCCTGCTGTGTGCATTTCACCCCTCGGTAGCAGAAGGCAAAGAACTTTACAGATTCTGAAGCTACAATAACGAGAATTTGTGTATGCACATGAAACATGTTTCCCAGTACAGTGCCATAGATAAAAATCACAACAAATGTACTTTAGAACAAATGAATGAATGAAATTTAAGACAGATACTGCAAAATAAATTTGGACTGGCTTTTTTTGTGGGGGGAACTCATTAGACTGTGAAAATTAATCACAATGTGCAAAGTACCCCATTGGCAAGACATTACTCACTGCAAAATAATTCTGTTGTTTTGGGACTTTGCATGTATACTAGATTGATGGTGATTCAGTGTTTATTGAGATTTTTGGTTCGCATCTCATTTATGTTTATGCCTACCAGATGGTCTTTATTTGTCATAGTATTTCCTAGGATTTTTTTTTTTTTAATCTCAGATTTGAGTGTCTGCATGATGAAGATGCTCTATATGTGAAAGAAGAAATTGAGCAATATTAAACATCACTGAAAAGTGATTGCTAAGGGTAAAGAAAGCGGATTATGATTACAAATAATAGTTTAAGAGAAAAGCCTGAACTGATCTGGACCTTGGTTCTAGAGATAAGATCTTCAACCAAAATGTGTATCTTGCTGTGTTCCTAGTCTTGAATTTGGGGATTTGCAGTTAGGAAAAAAGCTAAAGTAGGTCAGTTTCTAAGAAAACTTTTTCAGTAGCAAGACTTATTTTCTTCTAAACAAGCCATTAAAATCTCATTGCCAGAGACATTTACGCTGAGAAGCCCAGAGTGCCTAACATATTATAAGTGTATTATCAGGGCAGTATAAGCAGCAATATCTGCCTAACCCTTTCAATCCCTCCTCCTCAGAATAGTAGACTGGTTTGTGTTAGGTTCAGTCCTCACCATTGAGCATTGCAGAGATCAGTGTTACAAGCTGGCTTCTTGTATGAGGAACAAATCTTGGCCCCTGGTTTCCAGGGAAGGACACTGACATTATGGTATTGTCTGTTTGGGTGATACTGATGTTGTTGCCCCTCCCTTCTTGAATCCCTTCCTGGAATAGTGAAGGCACACAAAGATTTTGGAACTGATGGGAAATCTTTCATCATTTCAGATAATGAAATAGCCTTTCCAGTCTTTAGCAGCTGAAGCTTTATGAACAGGAGTGAGGCCATACATCCTCCTCAAGGAAGAGTTTTCCCACAGTAGATACCAGAAAAGCTTTTGGCAAATGTCTAGCAAAAGGAGAAAAAAACAGATGTCCCAAAAGGACATCTTGCTATAAGATGCCTTGATAATCCACCTATGTACACATGTAGAAACCGACATGAAAAATTTCTCTGTCTATTAATCTTGCAAAATTCAGCTAATAATTGGATATGTTCTTCATGCAAAGTCAAATGAAAATATAAGCAATATAGTTCCATAAATATATATATGGGAAGAATATAAACAAAGAATAGCCTTAGATATTGCCATGACGCAAAAATACTAGATCTGTAAGTCTTTCTGAAGTTAACTGAATTATTTTCCTTCAACTGTGAATCAGTAAGTCTTGAGACATGATGCTGAAGGAAAGCTAAAATCAATTGAGTTTGGGACCATAGACCATTGTCTCAAAAAGAGACAATGCAAAGAAGAATTAGTTACATCAGAGCACTTCATTAAAGTTTAACAGTGAAGAATAGGAAACAGTGGTACCAATTCCTTGGTATAGACAATGAGAGGAAAATTGTTTTCTGGTAAATGGAATTAAATTCAGAGTGACCAGAGGAGACGGTAGATGGAGTTGGTACAGAAAGATATTCAATATCCTCTAAATCTGTCTCCTTAAGTCACTTGGTAATGGCAATATTAATGGCAATCATGGTTAGAAGTCTTTCACTAAAACAAATAGAGCTTTGGCTGGAGTCTCCACTTCTTTCACAGAGTAGGTTAAAATAAAATTCCTATTTTCTCACCCAAGATGTGGTTCTTCCCATTGGGAAGTATTCAGGGGTGTCTACGAATAATCAAAAACCACTCTATAAAAGGAAGAAGTGGGGACAATGCAAGTAAAGATTGGGAGATTTGGAAACCGCAAAACCAGACACCAGCTATTTTGCCATCCACAACAAAAAGAGCCAAAGCATTGGTGTGTCTGAAGTACGGACAGCAGCTCCGACGACTGATTAAGATAGTGATATGTCTATACTGTGCATTATTAAGAGCTGAAAAGCAGGTAGGGTTTGTTGTTAATTCAAGTTGATCTTTTCTGTTCTAGCTTTTACATGCAAGGTGTCATCCAAACAGTATCCTCCAGTTATGTGACACATGTTTAAGGAGCTCACAGAAAAAAAGACTGGTGACATTTCTGAAGAGATTTATCTGGCCTTCAGCAGATAAAATTTTACCATGCCTTTTCTGTTTCCTGGTTGTGTGTTGACACCTTTCCTCCCTCCCTGTGTGTTAAAACGATCCTGAATAAGTTTGCATTTTGTAGAGTCACTGCTGAAGCTGTAATCATAGCTGGGTCGGGCACCATGTCTCACCAGCCCAAGGAAACTCCAGTTCATTGTTTTTGTGAGACCCAGTAGCAAAGAGAAATTACAGCATCCCTCGCCCCATTACAAACGCTCCTTTTTTTTGTGACCTCTTTCAATTTGAGGAAGATAAAAATGGTCACAACTGTCTTCAGGCAGTAATTTTTCAATAGCCATTGGTGAAAAGCATCATATTTTAATATCTGTGCATTCTTATATGGAACGATGTAGCTATTCAGGCTAAATAGACTTTTCAGGAAGGAACACAATCCTTTCATAAAGTTCTTTCTTGCTAGTCTACAGCTATGCCTTTAAAGATATCTTTGGAGAGATTTAGGAAAGCAGTTGGTTGCTCCCCTTTAAATTAAAAAAGAAAATAATGTGAATTTGCTACTGCTATTAGCTCAGTAACACGAGTGGTGTATGCCTCATCATAAAGATCTTTTCTAGCCATGGAACGGGAAGGAAAAGTTTCTTTTTTCTAAAAATAATCTTCGCTCTTGCACAGCTGTCCTCTGGCCTGTAGGTGTCATAGTCAGAATATGGATGAAATAGATAAATAGAAGTCTACAAACATGAAATAACTTTCTGAAAAGCAATGCACTTGCTAAGTAAGTACTTTTATTTATTGAAGCTTTGGAAGTAGAGAAACTACTCTAGTGTATAGGCAAGCATAATAATATAAAGCATTTCACTACATGTTCTCTGCCTCCAAAGATGAAGTTTCTCAGGTTTCGTGGCTAAAAAACATTTTTCTGTAAAGTCTTATCCCAAGGCCTCCAAATCTGAACTTGCCTGTCTTGATCTCACTCTTCAACCATTCTCTCTCTCACTCTTGTTTCTTCTTAATATCTCTCTCTCTCAGATAAGAATTCAAGAAGTCACTGAAAAGACTGAAAGAGCAGCACATTCCTCCTCCCCTTGAGGGAGTAGAGTGGTGCTCTGTAGCTGTAATAAGGCCACAGGATGAAGCTGCAGTGAGTGCTAGGGAAACATCTAAGGAACCAAGTCGTATCAAATATCAATTCTCATACTCTGCTGCTTACTAAGTAGTTAAGGACACCAAAGCTTAGATTTACCCAGACTAACTTCAAGCCCTTTTCTGAACACCTAAATTAAAAACCTTGTCCCGCTGTGTAATTGATGCAATGTTCAAGCATCACCAGGAGAACACTGGTCTACCCAAGATGTCAAGTTCTCCCCAACTGCCACGGAAGCTAACAGTGAACTCCTAACATGACATCCAAAGTAAATATACAAAGTCACACGGGGTCAAACTGGGCCAGTTTCACATTAGTGATAAGATATAGTAGGATCTGATAACACGTTAATAGGCTGCTTACATAAATGTTATTTACTCTACCATTGCTATGCACACAACTTTGTAAACAGAGTACAACGGCTATTCTGCTCGGCCAATGCTCAGCTACTACAATGTGTAGAAAGAACATAATTTCCTCCAGTGCAAGTTTCAGTGTGAATTCTAGTTTACCAAGGACAGAGGTGTTGGAGCCTTGGACCTTTTTAAAACATGTAAAAGAGTGAACACTTAGGAACAGTTTTGGGAATGTCACTTTAAAGCTTTACCTTTAATAGCTACCTGAAAAATGGCATTAGAAAAAAGAAAGGTCTATATCTTATGCATAAATGTGCAGTGCAAGAAGGTTCTAATTTAAAGAGGATTTAGCCATGTGATTAATTAGACTTGGTAGTTTTGTGTCTTGAACCTTCTTTTCTCCTCAAAGGCAAGGAGAAATGGTAAACAATTCTGTGATGTCATTTGAAAAATATCTGACTTACGATGTAGGACCCAAGGTGGTAAAAACAGAATCCTTGGCTAGATCCACAATCCCCTCTTCTGGTTTACTAGGTAACTCTGTAAAAGATTTCTATGCTTATTGCTTTAGATGTTCTTTTATAGAAAGATCTAATTTAAGGATTTCTAATTATTACAGCATGAAACAGGCTTTAGTAATTCTGAATAGGCAAGTCCCATCAAATATATACCGAAAACCCTAGACCTTGACGTTTCTGTGACACGTGGATCTATATATTAATTTACTCATGTATTTCCAGATAATGATATAATCTTATGCAAGAATTGTAGAATACAACTAGAGAGCACACTCAGCTTTTCTTGGAGCTCTGTGGCTTCTTTAGCTCAACATTATTATTTATTTACCCCTACTACATGGAATAAAGGACTTGGCGTTTCTGTAACTATAAGGAGCTAAAGGCTGCATTTGGAAGCACTAATGGATTTTTACAGTAGATTTTCAAATCTGTTTTCAATACCTGGATATTTTTATTCTGATCCAAATATTTAAAAACTTTCTTTAAGTAGTCTAAGTGAAGCTTTGAATTTCATGCTCTATAACAATCTCATTGCTGATCCCATTATATAGTGAAACACTTTACCATGTGTTTACTCCAAACTGTTAACTCTTAGTAAGCTATAACACACAGAACATGCGTGTAGGAGATGATGATAGTTTTGTCCATTTTCTAAGATGCTCCCCTCTCAGATACTAGCATATGTCTGTCCTGTTGGAAGAAGCTGGGTGGGGTTTGTCTTATTTTGATCTGTTGGTGAGCAGTCTGGTAAGAAGGTGGTGCCTGAAACTTCCTGTGTGTTGTGCAGCTGGCACCATGCTTGAATTGCTGTTTGAAGACAAAGGGAGTAAAAGGTGCTCAGAAACAGTTCTTTAATTCTAAAAGGGCAAGACATGAAGACACTACCCACAATTTCCAATGGAAAGCATATTAGTTTAAGTTTTGAAGATCTGGGGTCAGTTCTTGGTGCACCCACAAAGTTGTCTAATCATTCTGATACACAGAAATCTGAGATTTGTAGAGAGATTTTTATTTTTCATACTACTCAGGCTAGTACTGGCTGAATGAAGAAGTCCTGCCTGTCCATCCTGCTGTAGAAATGTGTTTGACTTCGTTACGCACAGTTTCACTCTGGCTAAACTAGACATGAGTGACACTAGGAATCATACTGTGTTCTGCCTGTGTTTGAAGGCTGCGTCTAAACCATTTTTTGGGTCTGCCCCGGAAAGATCTCCGTGATGTCTTTTAGAATGACAGGGACACAATATGACTCACTTCACTCAACTTTATGTTTCTTCCGTATAGATATTCATACATTTGAAGAAGTCATCCTTTACTCCCCTTATAGGTTTTGGGTAGACACAGACAATTTACAGGCATGATTTTTGACACATCTATTTGTTGCCTAGAAGTGCGCGTTTTTCCTCCATTAACTCTGGAGATGCTCAAGACTATTAACTCAGAGGTAAACCTGCATTTGCTCACATAAACCAAACGAAAAAGCCTGATCCAATACAGTGAAATAACTAGGAAGATTTCCAGTTACTTCAGGGAAGTCTGAATGCATGAAAAAAAAAAAAGCTGGAAGGCTTGGTGATGTGAATCGTATTAGCTCCAAGTCTATAACTGAATTCTCCGTGAGTTACAACAGCCTACTTAGACTTGGCCACACAATGGATTAAATTGCAGTTAGAGCAACCATTAGCACAGATCATTTTAAAAAAATTAATAAAACAATCAATTATATCAAGATGAATAAAAATATCCCCTATCATCTGATCTGATCCCACTAAGAAGGGTCTAGGAGAATCCTTTTTTGGGATTGAGATGTTACTGGTAGAAAGCGAAAGCTTTCTACGTCAGTTGCTGGGAGAGCAAGTGGAACAAAAAGAGCTTGGAAAAAGTTCATAGAAATAAAGACTGAATCTTCTTCAGAAACCTTGATATTTTTTTCCCCTTCCTTTCTGTATCTAGGGATTTCTTGTGCCCTTGCAACTATTTTAGTTTACCTTTTTATAGCTGGTCAGCACATAAGCCACTTTTTCTTTTGTAGGCTCTGAAACTTACTATTGCAACTGAAAAGAGATGCAACAAAGACTTCTTGCCAGAGACAAGGGTTCCCCCCTCCCAGGATAGCCTATTAAACAATAGCATCAATGTTTAGAAAAATTCTCAACTTTTTCTTCCTCCTATACAAGGAAAAGAAAACAATAAATAAAAAAAGTAAACAAGAAAAACCTTTCCCAAACCCTATATGAGGCCCATATCAGAAAACTGTCATGATCTTAATCAGAAAAAACAGCACATCAGTAACTGACTTCAACAGCCTTAGTCAGTAAAGCAACCTTTCCCATATAGGCAAAAAGTATTAATGCATGTAAATTAAGTTGGGGACAGGAATATTCTCATGAGCAACAACTGCCCTGATTTGTGGTGTTTCCTTTCACAAAACAGGAAGTAATCCCTCAATATCTCTCAAGAATACTGGAATATCTGGGGCTCAAAGGCACCTGTCACTTGGGAGACATAGCTAGCCCTGTATCTTTTAAACTCAGATAACTAATTAGTATCTGATCTATCAACGCTTCGTATCAGGAAAGAAACCTGAAGTTACTGGAAAAGGTCCTTATCAAAAAGTTAGTCCTTAAGGAAAACTTTACAAGGCTTCTTTGCAACCAGCATTATTTCTTATTCTATGAAGAGAGAAAAAAAAATCCTGCAGAACTCTCTTAAGTCCCAGGGAACTTTAGAATGAGGGGTGGCTTTTTTGTAGTTTTTGTTTGTTTTATTTTTTCACAGAGGAAGAATTGTTCGGTGTAGCACATCTCAATCATTCTTTGACTCAATATATTTTTGTATAACATTCTGGCAAGCAGCGAGAAGTCTGTCTTTTTTTTTGTCAAATTATTATTTATTTAAGGTTTTTCTATGACTTAATGATGCTCTCATTCTTCTCGGGAACCTTTTAACAGAAAGAATTTCGGAACCTGCTGTTCCAATGTGCTACAGCACGCCAGAGCATCTGCTCTCAAGAACATAGTGTTGCAATGTTAACCAAATAAAAATAATAAGAGCTGTTTGGAAGGAATTGCTGCAAGCTGGCTATTGTATGTGCTCCTTAGTATAAATACAGGTATAAAAAAAGTTTGGATCCTGACTGAGATGCAGCAATAGAACGGACATGAATTATATTTTTTAAATTATTTACGACTTCACGGTGTCTGCGGCTTTAAATTATTGATGCTAGTGACAGCAACTGTCAATGAGACAAAGCTTCCACTGAAACAGCAGCATGCTATGGTGCTGGGGACTAGTTTGGTTCAGCCCTTCCGATCCTTCTTATTAAGGAGAAATGTCACTTCTCTCATGTTAGGAGAGCAGAAAAAAGGAAGGAAGATCATTATTAAAGGAGAAGTTTCCTGCAATAGTCTTTGATTACAGTGTGTCTCTTGGAACTCTTGGGATAGCAAAAATGTTCTAACTGAGCATGAAAGAGGTCGATCTTAGCAGTAAGTGACTGCATAATGTTTGCTATAACACTTTTTTTACCTGTAGGGTTATAGCAGCAAAAGAGTCCCTGCTGCACCACAAAGGATGAGGAAGCACCGTGTGACAGAGAGATTTAGGGGGCACATTTGTGCCCACCTACCCCCCAAAGTGCAGCTTCTAGGGTGGTGTAACTCCACATTCAGGCAATACCTCCAGGACAAAGGTATTAGCCTCTTCTGGATGTGATAGAAGCGCTCGCACCTCTGTTGGTATAGCAGCGAGCATCGGGAGTACCGCACATCATCTGTCTTCTTTATTACTGCTGCTCTCTCCTGCTGACCTATGCGGCTGTAATCTCCCGAATCTGTCTGTCTATATCTGACAGCTTCCTAATAAAGTTCTGTTGCTTTAGGTGCAAAAGGACACGCCTGTTTTAAGCGTGGTGGTGTAGGGCTCTGTCTTTCCTACTGCTTTATTGGAGTTCAAAGCACCACCGCGCTAGGTGAAATTCACAAAGAGAAAAGGAGTACCTTGTGTTATTTGGATCTGGGGGTTGGTTGGGACCCATTGCTGCTGAAAGGAGAGAAGATTCCCGACGTGAAAACATGAGTGAGCCATGTGTGTGCGCTGCGCATGTACTCGCAGGGTGGAAGAGAGCTGTGTGAATATGAAATTGCATCCTGTGCTGCTGGGGATCAGGTGCTGAATTGTATAAAGACAAGTGCTGCATTAAGAGTGGGGAAATGACTGAAGAGAGATTCTCTGTAGAGAACGATATTCAGTGGAGAAGGAGCATCATGCCTCTTTTGTGTCCTCCTACGTGCACAGATGGAAGGAAAGAATCGAAAGTCCTCTGCTGTCATTTAGGAAACAAAGAGAATGTTAATGACTTACAAAATAGTAACAGGCAAATGGAAACATGCTGAGGGGGCTGTGAAGCTGCAAGAATTGGTGTGCTTTTATGGTTCAGGTAAAATCTCACTAAAATGGACGTGGATTAATATTGAGGCAATGGCTGCCTCCTGGTTGCAGGTCACCAAAATGGCAGGAGTTCCCCCACCCCACAGGTTCTAAGTGGGGCTCATCTGTCTAACCTAGAGGGGCCTCCTGCTCTGCAACTCTACCTTGCCCAGGGCACTGGCCTCAGGAGGCTATCCCTGGCCCATCAACTATGCACAGGAGAGTGACCTGAATGCACATTGCTCGAGGGGCTAGTCCATTTCTGCAGCAGAACAGCCACAACACATAGTGTTTCATCTAAGCCCCAATATAGTGGCCATAAGACAATTTTAAAAAGAAGAAAGCTCTACCACCCTTCAAAATACCTGACGTAATGACAGCACTGTGTTGTAACAACATAATGTAAATCTGCTCAAGATAATCAAGAAACAAGGATGCTAGTTCAGTGGGAGGTGTCCCTGCCCAGGGCAGGGGGGTTGGAACTGGATGATCTTTAAGGTCCCTTCCAACTCTAACCAGTCTATGATTCTATAAGGACTCAGGACAATGACAGAGAGCTAAGCTATTTGACAATGCAAGTGTACTGTACAAGACGTAGAGACCCAAGAAAGGATTTGCATAACTGTGTTTGGGTGGCTGTGACTGCAGCATTAAGGTGAGAATTTAAGGGGTCAGCAAAAAAACCAATAGGATCTGGTAAGCTAACCTTGGGAAAAAGCAATGTGAGGGGGATGAATCCCCTTTGACTAAAGCAGCCATGACTAAAGAAATAGCCTTGTTTGATTCTGTCAGTGTTTAGGGAAGCAGAACACTGCTTCAGGGACATAGAAGAATGCCAAGGTGACGAAGATCCTTGATTCCATCACTGGTTCCTCTTCTTTCTACTAGCACCCCACAGAGGCCTGATATTTTGTTGCTCAGGTCGATTGTGTCTTGGTCCCACCTCCTCCAATCCGTAATACAGCCTATTGCTCTGCCACCGTTTACCTGGCCTTCACCATGGTCATTGCATGAAAGTATGTAGTATATTGACTGTGACCTCACAGTTTCTTTCTTGCGTAAAGATCCTTCGAGCAGCTTTTACTGCAGTTAATAGTGAGATTGCTGACATCATAAGGAAATGGATCACATCTTAAGGAAACAGATCACATCACTTTAATTCTGTATAAAATATTTATTTAGTGCCCAAGGGCACTAACTATAGAGTACTGACATCAGGTAGCACCTACAGACTGAAAACAGTAAGTTTTTTTTAACAGCAGCAGAAAATGCAAAGACTTTTATTTGCTTTATATAAAGCACTGAGCAGGGCATATTAATGGGAAGATCTCATTGATGGTATGCCATAAAGAAATGGAAGCTAATGAAATAGAACTATTCATATAACGTGGTACAAAGAAAGCATTCCTAAACAGAAAAATAGCATTTCTTATTTGTCCCGATCCATGATGCATTTCTTATTTAAAAACAGAAAATTTACTGAAGTACGTGCAAGAATTCATGACATCATGCATTGCATTTAGCACTTTTCACAGAATCTCTATAGGGACTGTGTTCATTAGGTCAGATCTTTCTCACCCATCTGGTGCTTTATTGTCCCTGTCTGCCACTGAATGTACCGCGGTCTGAGGCCTTTTGCTGTGCCTCAGGTATAGGGAGGGCTCTCTGCAGTGACAAATGCATCCAACTGTATAGATTCTTTTATCAAATGCAAGTAGATTTCTCCAGAACCTGCCTACCTGAGCATCTCAGTCTTTTTGATTTATATTCTCATATGTTCCAGAGAGCTAGCAAAGGACCAATACATAACTGTGTTACTCTTAGAAAACTAGGAACTGTTGGTCAGGTCTTACAGGTAGGAAAACTGGGGCAACCAGACAGTGCCCAAAATTAACCAGCTGGTGAATGGCAGAGCTAGGAACTGCAGATCTTCCAAGTCCTAGCCCAGTGCAACATCCGTTGGGCACCACCTAGTTTACAATTTTACAGAGGAGGGAATTAAGACAAAAAGAAACAAAAATTTGTGTCTGGGTCATGAGGACAGTCAGCCACAGCAAGCAGAACCCACCTCAAGACTTTTATTTCGGCTAGGACCTGTGCCACTGAAGACTTCTCCTTTATGGACAGAAAGATCCCAGACTGAACTTACCTCACAATAGCACGACGGAGGATGCAGAGAGCTGAGCAGGTGGTCTGGTTCCTTGAGCTCAGGGGAGAAGAATTTCTGTCTACACAGTGCTTTATCCTTCCCAAAGCCATGGCTGGAAGCCTGACCTGTGGAACAAACACCTGGGTTATCACAAGCGTGATACTTCAGCCACCCAGTAATTCAGGCCCCTGTTCATACAGGTCTTGGGTATGGACCTTTTTTCCCCCCTACCTAAACAGAATTTATTTTTCCGATCCATGTGTTTTTATCTAGTTCTTGCACAGATTTATAAACGAACAAAAATCACAGCAGTGAACAGCAGGTGGTGCTGTGAGATTTGGGATTAAGCACTTTTCTGACTCCGGTTTACTATGAGCGCCACTGAAGAGTGAGGAAAACACGCTCAGTTTTTCCTCTTATCTGCGTAAGAGAGATCTATAATTAGAGATTATGCAGATACCATGACTAAGACGGTTGCACTCAGAAACAACAAGAAATAGTAAGGCCTTTTATAGCAGTAATTTATGGGGCTAATTAATGTCCTGGAAAAGGATGGTTACAGGGTCAGCCCAATTGAGAGACGGCCCCTTTGTTCCCTGCTTTTGGGTTTCTGTTAAAACTTAATCTGGGAGATATTCTAGGGCTGGTAAGAACCTCCATTTCAGGGTGAATTTTTGCCTGCAAAAAACCCCAAACCAACCAATTTGAAAAATCACTGAACTCTATTTAGGAAATGCAAATACAAAGATGTGGACAAAAAAAAAAATAGAGGATTCTTGCCTTTAATCCCAGTGGAAAATAAAAGGGAATTTTCATTTCCACATCCCTTGCTCTAAGTCTTACATTCTCTTTCTATTTTTACCTATGGTAGGCAGGAGAATAACAAAACCATCAACAAAAAATTTTCAGTTTCATCACTATTAGCACAGTGCTTATTTGCTGTCTCTTCAGGCACCTGATCCCCAGTGTAATACAAAATGCAGGTTTACACTTCACTCAGTTTCACAAAACAGTGAAAAACTTTGATTTTTTTAATTTGTGCTACCACATTAAAAAAATCAAGTTTTAACCAGGAGCCTATGTCAAGCTCCTCACCAAGCACCCATGGAATGAAGCTGACCCTCAGCCTTTACAGGGGGTGGAATAATGTTGTTACATGTTAAGAAGCTTGTGCCTTTTGCACAGATTGTGTGGACTACAGTGTAGAAAAACCTCAGTAAGAAGTGTAGATTTCAGTAATTGCTATCAAAGACCTAATGCTACGTAGACATGCATAAAAAAGCCTTTATATACCAAAATTGTTCTATCTACATTCAAAATTGTAGGTTGAGAGTCTTAACTGAGACCAAGGTGGGGGGGGAACACTCCCAATCTGCTAATGCCATTTCATAGTAAGATAATAAATTAAAGTCAATTTAGTTTTCCTCTTTTGGGTTATTAGTACACAATAGTTCCTACAGCAAGCTCAACACAGGGAGAGACAAGGAAAGGCATGAAAACCTGGGTTTAACTTTAATAACTCATAAACATTCCTGCATTCATTTAGTTCAACAGTTATACTGCTTTACCTTCCATTTATTTTCCTATGGGGACAGAACTATAACACAGAGACCCAATGTTAATAGATGTCAGTTTATTTTAATATCTGTGGACTTCAGAAAAAGTAATTCACAGGGATTTGGGTTTTTTGTTTTGTTAGGCTTTTTTGACATAGAACTACAGTGACATTTTCACTGGTTTTGCTCAAGAACAGAACTGTTTAGAATTCTGTTCTTAAACAAAATCACTCAAGAAATTTAAATGTCTATTTTAGAAACTCAGAATTAAAAATTTCTTCCAGATGAGAATTAATTTAGAGAGGACACGGGAAAGTTTGAACTTCATATACTTTACAATCTAAGAACAGATACACAGGGAAATCCCACAAATAAAATCTACCAATATCACTCTTTCCTCACAAGTTTTATCACTTATGATGAAAGCTAAATCAACAAATGCTTTAGAGAAATACTAACAGGTTTTATCATCAGATGGAAATTCCTGTGTCCTACTTTGATGCAACAATATTAGAGGGAATCAGTCGAATGGATTCCTACATTAGAAACAAACTGAAAAATCTTCATGAATTCCTTTGGCATTCATTGAAGTGTTTCACATGGCTTCGGAGTAAGCCTCATGTAAAAATTCTTTAACTGGAATAGCAGCCTATCTGGCTGACTGCCTTTAATTACATGTCAGAGGAAACTTACTTGTAGACCCCTATTAGCAGAAAATTATGTGTTTAAATACAGGATTCCACTGCTACTATGTGTGCTGCAATTTCTGGTAGCTCTGTAACTGAATGTTCAGATGTAATATCTGAAATGAGAAGTATGATTTTCTTCCTGTCTCAGATGGCTGTTTAACTGCTTGTGACTTCTCCCTGCTGGGCAAACACCCATCCCAGCAGGAGCCTCATTTAGGACTCTGTTATATGTGAAGCCTGTACACTGCAACATCATTCCCAACTACATTTAGACAAACCTGTTGCGTACTACGTGTCTTCCCTCTCAACTAGTCTCAGCTGTTAGTATGACTTCTCCAGATGTTGTTAACATTAAGGACAGTGGCTTGCTTGCTTCCTTTCTGTGCTTGTGGAGTGAGGTTTGACAGTCTTCCCCAGGGACCTCAGACTAAAGTTTTGCATTTGAAAAAGTTGTCACAGAACTTCTCCTGCCTTCCCGATTCCCTCGGCTATGCCCTCTGCTAGTTTTAATCTTCTTGTATCTCAGCTCAACACATGTCAGCTGGGAAGTGCTTGAGCTGAGCATGTTTAGGCCATATTCCCCTCCAATAGGTGGGCAGGAAAGTACAAATCAGCAAATCTGACTCTGGGTCATCTAATACAGCAAGTATAAATCTTATTGTAGAAAAAGCACAGATGAAAATTAGTATTTTATGGCCCCTACATAGATCCAAGGTAAGTAAAGGTGACATAACAGGAGATCAAAATGTGTTGACTTACCTGTACAACTTATGTCTGTCTTTTATCAGGGGCCACCATGATATAAGGTTGCTCTTCTCTGCGGGGAAAGAGGAGGTTATAGCCATCAGGGATCAGCACGAGCAGGGCTACACCACGACAGGGGCTAAGCCAGGAGCCACAGGTGACTCCAAAGCAGGCCAGCCCCTGGCCTTGGGCATCACCCCAACGGGGCCAAAGCTGGGTGAGCAGAGCTTCAAGTTTGAAACAGGGTCCATCAACAGCCTCTGACATGATGAGGAGGACACGACATAAGCCATGTCCGGTGTCTAGCCATAGACAGGGCTGGAAACAAGACTGCACTGTGGGTCCAAGGTCCATCTGGGAGGCAGGGCTGGAAACCAGCTACCCAAAACACACACCCCAGCTCCATCTAGGAACATGGTCAGTCTCAAAGACAGAGACAAGCACTCCTGTGACTCAACCTAAGAAAGAAGTGGATGTGCTGGGCTGAGCTGAAATGGGGCTCCTGAGCCAATGGGCAGCGGGTGTGTGGGAGGCTCCAGGTGAGGCTGGTCAGGTCTATTAGAGCCCACAGGGCCCTGATGGTAGCAGCTGGATTCCTGGTTCTTTTGGGATTGACAAGAGCATGAGCTATAAAGCACGTTCTTCAGCTAAGAAAGGAGCTGATGTAAATGAAACAATAGGTGCCGAGGGCTGTATGCTTTATTGATTTGAGGCCATGTGTCAGAACAAGGGGCTGATCACCTACAATCTCCATTACCCCCTGGGAGCTGCCATTCCCTACTTGCTTCTTTTCCGAGCTCCCAGTGACTTTTGTCACCTCTTCCTTCATGCCAGCAGTTCCTTTCTGGCATATGGCGAGAGTCTTTGCTGCTTTGCTCCTTCTGACTGCGCACAAAGCAACTGGCAAAAACAATCAAATAAAGCAGAACTCCAGTGGGAATGGTAAGCTCTGAGTGACCGCTGATCACCTCCTGGTCTTTGTAAAATGGAACAAGGAAAGAGCTGGAGTGAAAGAATGGAGCAACTAAAAGCTCTCTTGGAGCCAAAACTCTCTGGAGATTTGGAAAACTCACAGGAAGTTTTAAGCAGCACGTCACGCTGAGTTTACAAGCATCTGTATTGGGCTGCCAGCAACAGAGGAAATAAGTTAGATGGTTGCCCTATTTCTATAGTAGGTGTCTTTAAAGAGCTTTATGTGCCTAATAATTTCCATGTAACTCAGGCAAATGGAAAGTAATGCTGCAACTGTTATAAAGAAATGTGAAGAGTATGGCGCCGCAGAACTACAAACGGTGAAAAATACCAACTGAAGGTGAAACCAGAGAGAACTCTGTGACAGAGCTGAGGCTGAAGAGCAATTTTTAAGGGCTAGGTATATTCCCAGTAGGAGATGAGTTTGTGAGCAGAATCAAAAAATTCTGGGGGCTACTACAGAAAAAAATCAGAATTAACCCCTCATGAAACATTTTGAGTTCACCAGGCAAAGAAAATCAACTAGTCCACAGAAATACTATGGAGGATGGTCAGTGCTCTGAACTTGAAGACATCAGAAAATCCAAACCACTATGAGCCACCTGAGGCAGAAAGTCATGCAGAGCTCAAAGTTTCAGTCCGGTGAAAACAGCAAGTGGAACTGGCATGTATTCTGCTCCCAGGGTGTTTTATGGGGAAATTCATCAATATTTTGATGGGATGGAAGGCATGAAGGTTTAATGGAACGACGTTTTGATCTGGGAAAAAACACTAGCTGAGCATGGCTGGAGGCACAGAGCAACCATGGAGAGAACCAGAGCTAAACTAAAGAAAACTTAAATCCTGTATGATGGAAGTAACATACCTGGAAGATATATACATGCAGATCGCAATAAAGCTGAAGATATCACTAACATAGCTCGGACAGATAAATAAGAAGGTACAAAGATTCCTTGAAATGCTGAATTATGGAGGGAGAATGCCTCTAATTTGCAAGATGCTCATAGAGTCCTAATAAGGGGTTAGAAAGACAAAGTCAGCAGCAGCTTGGAAATAGATCCTGCAAGATGAGATTATGACTTTCAGAGCAGCCATGTGAGTGTACTCCCAACCCAGCTTGCTAATCAGAGAAGAGCTCTCAGTCTACTTGTGTGAACATCTGCAGTCAACATCTAGGCTCTCTAATACAGCTCTGACACCTTTTTGACAGTTGTCATCATGTTGGAGGCAGACTAAAGCACGTTTGGGGTGTGTATTGCTATCACGTAACTTTATAAACAGAAACAGTAGAGGAGAAAGGGTAGAAAAATGGCTAGGGGCCAGTTCCAGGATGGCCTATAAGTATCTAAAGGGTGGGTTGAAGGAGGAGGGAGCCAGACTCTTTTCAGTGGTTGCCAGTGAGAGGACGAG
>JAOXNO010000013.1:53592915-53624374 GCA_028565335.1 Limnodromus scolopaceus | reverse complement strand
TTGGCAGGGGAGTTGGACTAGATGATCTCTATGGTCCCTTCCAACTCTAAAAATTCAGTGAAATTCAGTGAAAACCTCCATTTTAAACCATAAACATAGAGTTCAGTCCTGAGCTGCCAAATAGTCTCTGCTTGCATGGTGGCTTTGCCTGCTCCCTTTACCACATAATAATTTCCTTTGATCAGCTGGGAGGAGACTGATGTGGAAAAACCATTGGCATTATTTTAGTTTCTGATTGTCTTTGGGTCCAAGTCTCTGCTGAAGACAGTCAGTATTGCTTAAGGTACTGCAATGTTCAATTGTGGGAAGGGCGGGAAATCTCAAAGACTTCAGTAATAATAGCAAATATTTTTTTGAAAAGGGTTTAAATAGGCACGCTTTCAAATCCCCTTTCATCTGGCAGCCTGACAGAAAGACTGGAGAATCTGGAAAGCCATGGCACCTCTATATACATGTTTTGTTCCTAGCTCAGTACAGAAATTCTTCATGATCTTTCAGTAGCTCTTCCTAGGCTACTCAGGAGGGAGAAATTGCCAGGGTATAGACAGTGTTCTGATATATGTCTTCTCTCTTGACATGGTAAAAACTGTTAAGCCATTGAGTTGGAAAGTCTTACACGTATGGAGAAACTATCAGGCATGGCCAAGGATGAGATGGCTTTTATTTTCTTTGTACTGAAAGAACAGTGTGTCAGAAGGACCTGGAAACTGCCAAGACCTTTCATGGCTACCAAGTGAGCAACCAGAAATCCAGCTCTGCCTTACTCATGATAAGAACTTGGTAGGAAAATCTGCATGACACAGCTGTGTGTCTTGTTAGACATGATGAGAATTTACATATTATGCTGTACGTTCATTTCAATATCAAACTTAAAAGGAAAATAAAGGTATGCTTGTATTGTCTTACTGTTCTGAATTCTACCTGATTGCCATTTTTCTGCCCACATTGCTTTATTCATGCATTTTCAAACAACTCTGCTCTTTCTATGACAAATTTAGACTTCATGCAACCCCCAGAACCTACCTCTTTGCCCTCCAGCTTTGAGTTTTAAAACATTTACATGGTAGGTGAACTTGCTGTTTGTCAAGAGAAACTAAAAAGTAAAAGTGCTAACTTCTGTGATGTGGCCAGGAAACACTGTTCAGTGATGAATTCTTCTAATAACACTCTTCTACATTTTCTCAGACTTTGTACTGAAACAAGGCGAGGCTTATCCTGGAAATACCTGTACTGATGTCATTGTAGTTACACCACAAATGGACGTAGCCCATCAACTGCACTAGAGTTACATTAGACATGAATCAATTTTTATATGTATTGATCAGCATTAGGTCATGATCTTTCCATGAATATACACTCAAGAACTCAGGGATAAAGCTGAAGTATAGAATCAGCCAAGAGTATAAATACGACAATTTCACCTCACATTAGCAGTGATAGTGTTTTAGTTCAAAAGGATATCTGCAATATAGTTTTATTTTTCTCTTTTTCACAAAAATTTCACCACATCTTGTGGGAAGTGTATGGAGAATGTTCCTTATTAATATCTAGGTTCATGTCAGGTACGTTAGTCTATTCACCTTCTATTCCAATGAGGTCTTTTTTTGTGAGAGGTGAAAAGGGAAATTTTTAGTTGTAGCCTACTGAGATAGCCTGTGTTTACCTTCATGAGAAGAGGTGGAAACATCACTTTTATATGCAGTGGTAGCAGTCCAACTTTAACTATAGATAACAGGGCACAGGTATAGATATATATAGATCACAGTAGCAAGCGTAGACCCTTTTACCCCTACCTCTTACATCTACAACAGTGACCCTTGCAGCTTTCCCCATCAACAGATTCTGCAAAGAACAAGTATTGATTGAACAGGTGCCACCTTCCAATACTCTAAAGCCTAGGCAGAACAAACCCTACCTGATTTTATCCGGTGTGTTGCTTATTACTGCTTAATCTGCCCAGTTACGTGGTATGAGAGTTCAGTTGAGGTCATGTTGATATTCTGGTCATGCTGGATATCAGTGGATGGCAAAACTGACAGTGGGACTCTCTAATTGGGACAGTACCAGTAATTTTCCTTTTTTTTTTCATGAGCCAATAGTGCATTAATCTACACTGAGAACTGCAAAATTTCCATGGGCAGTAGGTGATTTTGAAACCAGAGTTGCCTGAGTCCATTGGTGTCTTTGTGTGGACTAGAACAGCTGGGACGTTACTTAATCCTGAGTTGTTTAAATTCTCGTCTGGTAATCACAGTCCCCTCCTGTTATAATGCAGGTGTACTGCTGTGACTCTATTAGTTGTTGTCCCTGGAATTTCACTACAAGTGGTTATTGGAACAAGGAGCGTTGGTGGGTGGGGGGCAAAGATATATATTGTAACGAGATGATGTACTCTCTATGGCTTCTAAAGCTTCTAGTGTCTGATTGAAAATTAGGTGTGTTACTTCTCCTTTTCATGGCCAAACACAAATTCAGCTGTGGTATTCATGCCAGCTTATTTGCAAAATATATGATACAGTGTATGTTCTACGTACGTGTTTTACATCATCCTCAGAAGTTTTTTGTTCCCTTGTCATTTAGCATCTGCCTTAACTAGTGGTTGCTATTCAATTCCTGTCCTGCTAGCTATACTTCCACTGAGCCATAGAAGCTAGAGCTGGAAAATAAGACAGCTAGCGACTATCATCTCACAAATGTATGTTTTTACCTTCCGATGTATGTACAATGCTTTTGTGAGCCTTGTTAGACAACCCTTCCTCTTTAGCCACTCACTCAACTCCTAGATACTTTTCCTGCTTTCTAACTGATCTCTGTCTTTTTAATTAGGAACCCAGCACCCCGTAAGAATTTACTTTTGCTAAAGGTCGCCCTTTAGCAAGGAGTGGGCAAATTCCAGAACTTCTGGTCTACTTTTTCCTCTTTAATCTTCTGACTGCTTTTGGTACTACTGGTCTCTTCCCGCCCCTAATCTATTTCCTTTCTGGCCTCTCTTGATCTTCCTCTAGCTGTTTCTTCCATGCTTGTAAGGTCTCCCTCACTGTCTCCTACATCCTTCTCTTACTGGTCACAAGTGTCCCTGAAGGCTTTGCAACTTGTCTCACCTCTCCCTGGATCTATTCGCAAGAAGAACTTCCGAGATCCTCCAGCCTTCTGTTCTGAAATAACTTCATTGCAATTAACAGACTGCATGCTTATATTCCCCAAAAGTTAGAGACTTAATTGTTCTAACTTGTTTATTTTCTTTATTTTTGGGGGGATGAGAGCATGAATGTGGTGAGGGAAACAAGGAGTGACAATATAGTCAATATAATTGGACCCACAGCCCTGTAACAGCTGAAACCACCACTAGTTCAGTTATCCAGGAAACCTTGGGATAGAGAAAGTCAGAGAAAACCAAACAAAACTAGACATGGTTATGATATTAAAAATATGCACTAGAATCATAAAAGTGTCATTTCAAAGTTACCGCAATGAGAACAGCCTTAGATTTTCCTTTTCCACTTTGTTCTTTTTTTTCACTACTGAAGTCAGGAGGATTGAGACAAAAAGAGTACAAGACAGTACTAATAAATTACAGACAAAAAGATTCCCCCAAATGTGTGTGGTTTCAAAAATTTCACCAACCAGCCGTATACTTTGCTTCTCACAGTTTCAAACTGTCCCTGCTCTGAGGGTGCGTGGGGTCGCTGAACCAGATGACTTCCTTCCAAAGTTATGCTATTGTTCTAGAAAGCTGAAAGAAACCTATTTTTAAAAATTGTCTTTTCACTGGCATTTTCATTTAAAAGCCTTTATAGGGTTTTGTTAGCCTCTTAAATGATTTATTTCACTGACACAATTGTTCTTTAGCACATGCTTTACTTCCTCATACAGCCCGGTGTCCCGAGCCAGGCCTCCTTGCAGATCCACTGCTTCTCAGACTGACAATGATCTGTCACTTGTGATTTCCACCAGTTGTAAGAGATTAAATTTACACCTCAGCTGGATCTATCCTGTGAAAACTTCTCTAAAGCAGCCATAAAAATGGCTATGTTTTAATGTCTTCAGTTTAACTTCCTTTAGCAAGTTTCATGCATATACATAAAAGTCAGATCTATATGTTACCCATGTTTCTTTCCTACAAGAGACACATCTATGGAATGGTTATAGTTATTTCTGTTTTTAAACTTGCTTGCTTCTCAGTTGTTACAGTGAATAAGACAAATATTGCCTATATCTTTGTCTGAGATAGGTAGTTTAGTCGCCGACAGCTGTATAATATAGCAGATACTTTTTTGCAGTGACTAAGACCAAGTATTTTATTTATCGTGTGATGTTTTCTTTAAGGACACAGTTATATTGGGATCATTCATTCTCAGCTTTTGTCCAGCTTTTTTGTTGCTAAAGGTGGATGCATAACGTATGTAGGTGACAAGGGCAAAGTTCTGTTGTTAATGTGGATTAATTTTCTCATGGATTCAGCTCTAGCTGCTTAAATCAGACCATTGCCCGAGATTATTAGAAGTGTATTTTGTCTTTAAAAAAAAAGCTCATTTCTTATCTGTGGAACAAAGAACTCTGCAAATGTGAAAGGTAATACCTCACCCCTCCAGGAGGATCTCATAAAACCCTACAAATTCACTACTTCAAAATTCTCATTTTCATATCTTCCCCCCGCCCCAAACCCATATTTGCAAAACAAACCAACAAAAAGAAAACACTGCCTCCCCCAAACCCAATCTCAAATCAAATTGGATTCCCTATTATAACCACAGGATTTTTCACAGATCTACAGCAAGGGTGGCGCTTGAACTATTACATGAAAACATGCCTTATTAATAAGGTTGAGCCTTTATTTTTTAAAAAAAGCATTAAAAGCAGATCAAAAATTACTTCTGATTCTTCTTAGATTTCTAAATCTTAGTAATACTTCTGTCTACTTTCTGAAAGTGTTTTATGATAATGAGTTGCTATTAGCCATCTACTAAAGCTGAACTCTGCTGTGACAAATGTTAGCACTTTTATTACCCTATTTGAAAAACTCAAACAAAGAAATATTGACTCTGTCCTATCCCTGTGAACCTGTAGAATCACTACAAATTTTCTTTCTCCAGCCTGTAAGGTAGAGACTGCAATGTCTTATTGAAACACAGACACTTAGTTCCTCCAAGATACCAGCCAGAGGTGGAACGTAAGAAAGCTCTGGAAATTGCCATCTCAGAGACGCCCTGCCGGCTTTCACTGCCTCCAACAATCTGCTGCAAATTCTCAATTTTCATCTTAAAATAATGCTTTTATATTTTTGCAGTGGGCAATTACAGGCATCACAGATCACAGGAAAAACAGATGTGCTGCTGACCAGTTAACTTAGTCTTGCAGAAAACTGTCTACAGCCAAACAGCAGCAGATGGCAACTTACCCCTGTTCCACTTCATTACCTCAGTAAGGTGTGAATGGCAAGGCTTGTAATTTGTACCACTTAGATACTAACGCTTTTTTTAGCATATGGAATTTCTTTCTTTTTAAAAAACAAAGTAACAGCTAACAACACCTTCACTTTTGTGGCAGTTGGTCAGAGCAGCTAAAGCCATGAACAGAAGAAATAGAAATATCTGAGCTTTCAACAACAGAGCCTCGTAGGTTACATGGGTTTCATACAGTATTAGGGCAGGACTCTGAGCTCTGTGGCATGGGGAGAAAAATGATTTAATTACTGTGGAATTAAAATCAACTGCATTACACTGGAAAAAAAATTATCTGGTGAAAAAAGGTGAGTAGGAAGGAGCTGGGTTCTTGCTCTATTCCTTTCTCTCCCACCCCCTGAGCAATTCTTTGAATTCCCTATCGGTGTCTCTGCAGAGTAGATCAGCTGTTTTCAGCTGTTTTCTTAGAAATAATCACTAGGACAAATAGTGTAGACAATCAAGATCCTCAACGGCACTTGGGTGCCAAATTTTAGGGAGCAAGTTGCCTAAAGAATCTTGCTAAAGCTAAAGACTTCAAGATGTCATTAACCTGTCATCTACTGACCAGATACTAGTAAACCAGATTTTTCGACCAGGAAAAACAATGATTCTGTATGTGCAAAACAAAGTGATAGAAAATATGAAATTATGAGAATGAAGATGAATAATCTGCAAGTGAATAGTTCAGTTATAGTGCATAATTATTTGTTCTAGGAGCCCATATAATAAATACTGCACCAACCTCTGTTACCCTGGAGGAAAAAAAAAAGTGACTTAGTGGATATCATAAATTAAATTATAGACATCTTGGTTAAAGTGCTCATAGAATCTATTCTAGTTCTGTTCCTAGGTGTTTTTGCAAAAATAAGTGAGGGCAAAATATCAAACATTCTTCCAACATAACTACTGAGTCTTCTCCCTGTGAGCAACATCTACACAAGTATTTTCACTGAAATGCCTAGAAACACCTTTGGTGCAAGCGGCCAATTGCATACAATTCTCCTGGCTCTGTTTGCTCAGAATGCACAGTCACCCAAAACAATCCTCAAATGAAGGAGGTGGTTATCCCTCAGAAGCATTGGTGGGACACAGCTGAATTCAGCTAAATGTTATATTTTTTCATTCTTGAAAGAAGAATCCCATGTGTACAACTGTCACTTCACCATCAGAATCACTTCTCAATGGAATTCCTCCTTTGGTTTTGGGAGAATGTGGAACTTACATTTCCAGGTTACAGGTGTTTTTAATGCAGTCTGATATCAGCATTTCAGCTTCTTTGGCTGAAGGAGGCGACTGCGTGAACTATGGGCGTGCTTTTCTTACACAGGTTTTTTAAGGGTATGGTTAGCTGCATTATTTAAAATTGTCTTTTTAAAGCTGCTTGTAAAACTATATTTATATTTCTCTTAAATTATTGACATTTCTCTTTGAACTTCTAACTTTTGCAACGTCTTCATAGAAATAGGCATGCAAACACAGTGCATTATGATATGGAGCCTGAAAATGTATACCCCTGCCTATGTGAACTCTTCTCCTCATATATATAATTTTTCATGAATCCTCTGCATGATTCCACCTCCGTTTTTGTGAGAGAAGGTGGTTTGTTATCTGAAATGAGAAGGTTGAAGTATCAAGCTGTGCAGTTTCCTATGCTGGTAAGAACTGGCACAAAAATAATTTTAAAATATAATCACTAATGCAAGGAAAAGTTTTAAAAACTGTCAGCTAATAGTATGTTCCGCAAGGCATCCCTAGAATTAAGTATTTTTGTCAATTATTTAGTAAGTGCCTAATTTGCTACTACTGGGGAAGAAAATTACATGGTTGCTTCTAAATTATTAAACAATATTTTGATGGCATTGACAGAGCAAATAGCAAGATATTGACCACAGTCATCATGCTATAGACAAATTCTCGCAGTTTTCCTTTTTATCTTTTTATGTGAAATTGAAGAGAAGAAAAATGTCATTAACTGTTATGAACTATATGTGCAAACTGTGATTGGAAGCTATGCCAAGAGTTCACCTTCCTTTAGATTCTCTTGTAGAGTCACTAATTTATAGGGATTTTTCTAAGAAAGCATTTATAACTTCACAAAGACACTTGATTGTACCGTACGGTCAATTTTCTGGCTCTACAGGATTTTTGCTCTTCTGCTAATCATCGGCTTCAAGGTCTATTTTCAGTCTTTTGAAAGAAACATCTGCATCTTTGATAGCATTTTAATAAAATGATACCTCGATTTCAGGCTCACTCCAACTTTACCTCCTCTCTTTAGGCATATTCATCAGGAAAGTTTAATTATTTTTTTTCCTAAATTTCAAATGTCCATCAGATCATTGTAAATGTCACATATTCAGATGTAGATGTCCATTGAGCTCAAGAGTTCATAATCAGGCATGAGTCAGATACATGGCCTGAGATTATGGGTGGAGGAAGAAGGAAGGGCTGCTCATAGTGCCTGGTGGAGATGAATTTGGATTTTGGACTGAATGTAACTGGTCACTGAATATGTGATATGGACAGGAATTGTCCTAGGGGAAGGTTACTCCTGCGTTATGGAAAAGATGAGAGATCAAGATGGCAACAGGAAGAAAAGATGTTCCCATTGGAAGCATTGGAGTGTTTCTTTGAGTTTGTACGTCACAAAATTTGGGTTGCTGACCACACTTACGAGTACATAGCTGTAGATAGAATGATGGGCCAGAAACCATTACCAATATTTAGGGTGTATAGGAAAATGAGGTAGTGCAGAGTCCTTCGGAGTATGTACTTCAATGTTGGAGGTCTAGGAGACCTCCGTGGTCAAGGGCTTTATTTACAGAATGTGCTATATTAATTAAATAATTAATCAAGGCCATTTTAGACTCATCATTTGAACATACTTTTCCATGCTCTTGGGTGCGATTTTTTTTTTTTTCTTTGAAGGGCAAGCTCCACCAACATTCTTAGAATAATTTGCCAATTTATCTTAAGTTCTAGATCCATTAAAAGTGAAGCTTAGCTAATTGAAAATAGAAGGAGCTGCTCTACTGACATATCACCACAGGAGATGCACACAAGCACACACAGAACTGCCTATGCCAGTCTTGTTTCCACTTTTATACCTGTACAACCTAGTCATGGTGGCCCTCATTAAAAAAAAAAAAAAACAACAAAAAACCAAACAACTTAGGTCATTAGTTTCAATTTTATTTATTTATTTTTTTTCACTGAGAAATAGTTCAACAGAACTTGAAAATTTTTAGGCAAAGCCCTTCATTCCTGCAACCTTTTATTCTCATGACAGCTCATGAAGTCTAGTTGGTTATCAGCCTGTAGCAGTGGTCCTTAGAGTTGAGACTAGATGCCCAAACAGTCCAAAATACAAAATGGGAGAGAAGCTCAGGCAATATAGATGAGAGAAATAAGAAATAGAAAAGAGTGAGAAAGAAGAAATGGCTTTAGAGTAAAGGAAAGCAGAGTAATTAAGAGCCTGGAGTATGAATTCAGTAATAAGCAGATGTCTGGAAACGTGCACCTGCAATGTAGTTGCAGCCCAAAAGTTTTTATATCTTCATAACATCTGAGAGCTTGCACTACTGAAACTTGGAAACCTCTCACACACCTCCTATGTCTGCACATTTTCTATCATGATAAATTTCTAGATGAACCCCCCCAAAAATGAAGGAGAGACTATCAAAACTGGTACAGAATGATAAAAATTAAGTTCCTGTTTCAAAACAGTCATATCCATTTAAATAATTCCTGATTGCTTAGGTAGGCTCCTAAACATGTGTCCACCTGCCTCGTGCTGAGAAGGGTTTTTTTTTCCTTAACATCTAATCTAACCTGTTTTTCTTTTGGTTAAGCCTGTTGCTTCTCTTTCTATCAAAATCAAATTGCCTCCAAGGGATTTTTAACCTGCATCACATTTAGCATCTGCTGAGCTCAAAATCTTCATGGATTGCTCCTGTTTCTACTGAAACCAGTGAGAGTTTTGCCACTGAGAACAGCCCACTGGCTTTAATTAGGGAACCCTTTTGGTGCTTCTGAGAGATGTTCATTTTTATATTTCTTCTTCAGGTGTGTGGATGTGGGCATGAAGAATGGGATTAATTTTATCTAAGGTCAGCACTTTGGCATGCAGTCCCAGTTAATCTTGTAAGATCCCTCTTGAAGTTAATAGGTAGAGGAAGGGAACTTTGGAGGGCAGTTCACCCTTCCTGTCTTGGCATGGGATGACTCCCTCTCCCTGAGGTTTCTATCTCTTCAAGACAAGAAAACTTGACACCCTGCTTTTTAGATGAGGAAAGGGCAGAAGAAACAAATTCTATTCACAGTGATTATTTCTTCAAATGAAGCAGTGACTGCACTGACCTTTGGATTAACGATAAGGCTCTGCTAGCGTGGTTGGGACGTGGGCTCTGAGGGGAACAGTTGGTGCTGCTCCATAATATTAACATAGGATAGTACTCTCTTCTGCTGTTCCGATGGTTTTACATCTCCAGGGTTCCCACCAAGTAGAAATAACTATTAATTCTTTGTAAGATGCCTGACAGGATCCCCTGTGCTTGAACAAAAGGTTACAATATTATTCTGGTGCACATTTATAATAGAAATGCTGCAGTGGGTTGTCAGTGAGGATCCCCGTAATCGGGGGAAGTGAATGCCTCCTGCTGATTTTAAGCTCAACGTTATAATTTTAAATGATTTTCTTGGAAGACACTTCGTCTGTGAAATCATCAAAGAAACAAAGATTAGTTGGGCACTCCAGTATCACCATCACAAGCCACTCCTGGGGTACTGGTAGGAAACAGCTTCGTCTTCCCCATAGATATTGACGGCCATGTTGAAAAGCTCAACTTGACCTCACATAGAAGAATTAATCCACCAACACGCTAACACTCCAACCTGGGTAATCATGCATGGATCACCACTTCCAACAACTTACTCTTTACACAATACGTTACTTTCAAAATTTGAAAGAATCACCAGAACTGGACGTTAAAAATGAGAACTTTTTGTAAGTTCAGCCTTTATTCTGGGATCTTTATGAGAAAGCCAACGCATACAGTATCACAATTAAAACGGAAGATAATAACTGCAGAATTTCAAGTCCAAAATTTTCCAAAGTTAAGTTAGAGCCGGTTTTGGAGGAGTATTACAGCAAAGGAGGGTCCAATTTTTAGGGAGTCAGTCTCCTGCTATGCCTGTGCTTAGTAGTTTGATGGATTAGGCTGCTATTGAATATTCAGGCAGTGCCAACACACCTTTTGGTGATGTCGTTTGTTGCTTTCATTCTACCTGTGCACACATTTTTCTCTCAAGATCTCTTCAGGTCACTTGAGTCCTAGTATGATGTACCCGCTGGCAGCGGTCTTCAGAGAGGTTACAAAAAGAAAACTCTGGTGGTGACTTCTTTCTGAAAGAGCTACATCTCCACAGCAATTTTGCATTCTTTAACATATTTGGGAGCAACATCTCTCATCTCAGTGCCCTCCAGTCAGGTCAGTGTGAGTGCCACACAGCCTCCCCACTCTCCAGAAAGAAGGTCTAACGCTGCCGCCCGTAACTTCTCTCTTTACTGGAAAAGTCTATCTACCATGAGGTTAGATTCACCTTGGCAATTCCACACCAGATAAATAAATACAAATATCTCGTGTCGTGACCTTTCTGTTCCACATATTCAGCATGTTTCAACGGTATAAGCAGACATAGTTCAGGCTCAGAATATATAAACGCAGAGATTAAAATGCCCTTTCGTCCTAGAGTTTGGCATCTTGCGAGGCAGGGAAGCACAGCGCAAGGAAGCCAGCCCAGAGGCCACTTGCCCAGCTGGTGCCTGGCCATGGTGATTGCCCCAGGGACTGTTCAGAGAGGCCTGAACACAGCCCAGCCAGCGCGGCTCTAGCCTTGGGTTCGTCTGCTCAAAGTTTTTGTGGAAGAAACTGGTGAGCAAAGTGGGGGGGGATGGTGGTGGAATGTTACTTTATATACAGCAAACAAATTACATTGTCATTAATATTGCAAGCCTTTTTTGCAGAGAAAAAAAAAAAATCCCTGCTTTATTTTAAGATTTTTAGTATGGTTTATTCTGAGATTTAGAAAACACAAGAGAGTCAGGCCTTCCAGACAAATGCATTTACCTTGACGGAATGCATTTGCAATAGCTTTACAACAATGGCCTAGAGAATACTTGCAATTCACATTGGACTTTTTTTTCTCTCTTTTTTTTTTTCCTCCTGCTTGGAAAATGGACCCGGTTCGTGGGCCTAATTCACAGCTACCACACCTACTCTCTCTGCCCAGAGAGCGAAGAGAATGAATAGGTCAATCACCTGACATATTTCCATCCAATTTCAAGGGTAGAATGTGTTCATTTTCTGACTAATGGCATGTCATTTTGCAGAAGCCTTTGGTCGCGAATTAATCCTGGAATCAAAACAGATTTTCCGGGGAGCAATCTTCCATCAAGTATTGATTTTTTTACACTCATGGAGTCTGTACTCCCTAATTTAACCTGACAATGATTCTGCACAATGGGCTGGGAGCACCTTGGCAACTCACAGAAGGAACTTTTAGTGTCTTTTCTTTCTGCAAAGTAGTGGGGGGGTGGCAAGTGGGGGGAAGAAAAGACCCAAACAACACCGTTAGTCACTGGGGGAGTGTTTACTGTCTGATGTTTTATTTCTGATTATTTGGAATGGAGAAATAATGCTAACTTTAGAAGTAATGTAAGCTGGAGATGTCTTTGAAAGACCCATGACTCTGTGAAATCCTGTTTACGGCAACAGTCCCCTGCTGCTCCTGCACCTTTTCCTCACCCCCAGCACTCTTGGATGCTAATAATACAAACCCTGTAATAGTATCTCAGGTTGCAGCTGATGCTTTTATGAGATGGCATTTTACGCTACAATAAATAAATAAATAAATAAACGCTTGCACACATAGGAGCATAAAAACTCACCCTTCCCCAAAAAGGGGGGTTTTGACTCTGGCCTCAGAAGTCTGACTACCGAGAGCTATGCTTTGCTTTTGGATTCTCCTATGAGACAAACTCCTTTTTATCTTCTTCTCTACATATTCTGTATGAAACATCTGTTCCAGCTGGTTGTTGTATTTCTTTGACTACTTACACCAATGAGAAGAGATCAAAAATCTATCATTGTGAAACAATAAAACACAAGAGAATGAAAAGGTAGAAATCATTCAGAGACAGAAGGATTGATGGGACAAAGCGTATAGAAGCCATCAGAAGCTGGTTTTTAATAGAAAACTAAGATGGGGCATTTTTGTTTTTGAAGGTACCACTGTAGAAGCAAAATAATGCAGTGTAATCATCATTCTCAGGTTAGAACTCCTTTCTTAGAGATGAGAAGCAATACATATATTTAAGAGATAGTGGGTAAGGTGCCCTTCCTTTTGCCTTATTCTGAAACTGAAATGGAAGGGGTTTTAAGCCTCTTGCACAAAGGTCTTTGCAGAAAAATAACAACATCTCCGCTGATGATTTCTCCATTAGAAACGCCACATTACTGGAAACATTGCTATATGACCTGAAGAGTAATACTTTTTTTTTCCTCTGCCATTTTAGAGACACTCACGATTTGAGAGGTATTTTGTTGGAAATAATTTTTTTCCCCCTCTATAAAACAGCCTTTCAGCTTTACGTGGAATAGAAGAAATATAAACCCCTTTCTTGGCCTAACAGGAAAAGGTTTGGAGAAAAACACACCAGTCCTTCCTTCAGCTCAGCTACCACAAACCTAACATAATAGTTATCGGTTTTGGACATATTGTTCCAGATAGTTAGGGGTTGTAGATCTGACTGTGCAAATTTCTGAGTGATGGAACTCTGTCATTGTCATTACTAGAAACAAGAGAGGACAAGAATAATTGTAGAAGAGGAAAATGGCTTCAGAAAAGAATTAAACATCCTCTGCCTGGGTGAATCAGGTCCTAAATTCCTGAAAACTGCAGTTCCAGAGCATAATACAGGAAATATTTGCTGAAAATAAATAAACTGTGATACACAGAAGTAAGAGGTTCACATACAGTTTCAATAATGATATTAAGTAATAAATCAGTAATAGTTACTGCAGAACACTAACAATACCATATTATTTGTCCATTGTACTATTTTAGGAATACCTTGGAAACCGCAAGATAAGTGTTTTCTGGCCTCATCAAAAAGGTTAGGGTGAAGAGCCCTTGTGTGAAAAGTTTTGAGTGATAGAATATGTTTAAATTGTTACAAATGTTTATAAAAGTGCTTCTAGGCATAAAGATGATGACTGAAATCATAGATAGGAACAGTTGAAGACAGCTCTCTTATTGTTAAAGAACTCTTTCCTGCAAGTTTTTTTTTTTCTACTTTCATCTCATTTTCCAGAGACAGTTTGAAAGAGGACTGCTTCTTTTCTTCCTTGTTTTATGAAAGTGCCTTTGTACATTAGCAAAGTGCTTTAATAACACGCACTTTGTAGAAGTCAAAAGTGCTCTATTACCCGTAAGTACAGAAGTAAATAGCACTTGTTTTAATTGAAAACATCAAACTTTTGTAGCTCTAAACACATCAAAGACATACATCCATTTGTGCATCTGTTCCAAAAGGTGAATTCCACTGCTTTTAGGCAGACTGCAAAAGAATCAAGCTTATTAGAGCTATGAGAAATTTCCAAATTGAAATGCCTTTCAACCTTCAAGTGGTTAAAATATGGAAATGGTTAATGCACTTAGCACGTGAAGCCACTTTGAAACAGTGAGTGGTTTAACTGATTATCCCCACCAGCTGAGATGTGCCAACTGACCACAGATACTGTCTTAGGTGACTCTGACTTCAGGGTAACACATAGTGGCTTGCATTTTAATGAAACAGCTTAATCTGTTGGTTAACTCGCAAAGGGAGCTTTAAGCCATTGTGTTTTACTTTACAGGAGCGTGCACTCAGCCTGTTGCTGTGGCTTGACTGAAGGACAATATGATTCCATACCACTGTAACTTGACATTTCTTCAAGTGTACTTAAACTTTATATACACAGAAAAGTGTAGTGATTTACTTAGTGTCAGTGTAACAAAACTACTTCTAAACTCATTTATCTTCCAGCCTTCAAGGCAAAACTTAAATGGCTTAAGGAGTGTCTTATATTTAGTTGGTCAGTTATTAACTTAACCTGAAATAAGATAATGTCTCACACTAGGGGTAAAGAAGTGGCCAGAGTGATTTCTGAGCCAAATTGAGTTACATTAATAAAGCTTTTGAGACCAGACAAGGGCTACTGGCTCTGGCACGGAGTACAGGCAAACGGTGAACACAATCACACAACCATGGCTTAACAAGTTACCATCTGTCAGCAGAGCTCTAATAACTGACTGTGATTAGATTTCATTTTGATTAAAAAGCTAACGGAAAGGGGACAAATAAAAGCAAAAATCAATCACATTCCCAACCATCAAAATACTAACGTGATTTTAAATATTTGTACAAGGCTTGACCTCCTGATTTCTACAGGCTTCTTGTCCCTGAAAGGGTGAACCTTCTTTTTCAGAAGTCGCCTGTCCACTATTATTTATCTGTATTACCATTTGCCCAGAGGCTCATGTCAGGACTCCAGCCACGTGGTACCAGCACACACAAGTTCTTGTCTTTCTCTGCCTAACAAGGGTGGCAATAGTGCTTGGACTCCCCACAGAGTAACATGTTGTATACCAGCCCCTGATAGAACAACTTCCACATTAGGGCTGTACTGAAGCCTTAATGGCATATGATGCTTCCACGTGGATGAAACCTCCTTCGCATACACTCAGGAGCTTCATCAATCTCTGAAAGCTACTGTAGAAGACTGTATGTGCCTGAAAGAGAAGGGGTGCTGCAACCACAGGCAGAGCTGATAACAGAATCGAAGTCTCCTGATTCTCAGGGGTACAGTGATAATAATTCCTTGTCATCCATACTATCAATAGCTTAAAAAGTTATAACAAAATTTTCACACACTCTTTAAAGTCAAAAGTAACAGGAAAACCATATTTCTTTTTCAGCAGAATCACTAGCTCTGTAAATTCCTTAGCCTCCCTGCTGCTGCACTTTGCCGTGTGGGTAGGAGGAGGCATTATGTGAAGGTTTCTTACACATTTTTCAAATCTAGAAGTAGAAATATATCCATGCAGGGTATGGACATTTTAGACAAAATTCTGACACATCAGAGTCGCTAGTAAAATTTTCCATGACTTCAAGTAGGCGGACGTTTATTCAAGGTGTTGCCCACAGCACCTAGAATGTTCAACTGTCACCAGTCTTTATGATGAGGTGAGCAAGACATCGCTAAAAAAAAATTAAATCACATTTAGGACCCCTACTTTCAACTACCTTTAAAAGCATACCGAGTCCTCACCAGCTCCTTTAGAAGACAATAGCGAAGGAGCAAGTGTTTTCCACTTTCAGAAAGAAGCCACAGTTAGAGGTCTGCTTTTTGACTTCAGTGCTTAACTCCAGATGCCCTCTTTAGTAAAATATATTATTAATTTATTATCAATCACCCCTACATAAGGATGCACAAAGCATAAGATACTCCATGTGGCATATCCCATACAATATCCAGTCATGGAAAAGAAAAGATCAAAAAGATAATGTATGCTTTTTAGTACGTACCCTTTCAATTCTTTTTTCCTTGCTTTGTATCACACCCAAGTTGAGTTGTTCAATTAGAGGAATATCTGCTTAATGAGGTTAGGTCAGGACTAGCTACTTGCAACTAAGAGGCAGTCTGAACTGCACTGTGGTGTTCCAGCATTGCTGAATAAGCGTTGTTTGGGGGGACATACTTAGAAAGAAATAGTATCAATGGAATAATTAATGATTTAATTTACACAAAGCAAGTATGTATAGAAAGGTGCTCACAGCTAATCGGGTAAACGTGTGGCCTAGTAAATGTCTGTGATTACTTTACAATTTACGCTAATTCATACAGATGCTAATAATTTAAAGTATCTTATTAGTAACTCTCATTGCTAATGAACATTACTAACCTGTAAGTTAAGTCCTCATATCAGAAGCAAAACAGTTTCAAAAAATGGCTGCCAAATAGTTGTAAACGTTTACTTTCCCTTCCCTTTCTCCAGCCCCCACCCTGCTATTCTCTTCGTACTTCACGTTTCATTCTTTTATTTACCAAGTCTGTTCTCATCCCTTTGCTCTTGAGGACTCCTGTCCGCAGAGCAAGAGCTATGCTTCTGGTGACTCAACGTGGCACAGCCGCGGGCTCAGGAACGCAGAGACTGAGTCTTGTACCTCATCAGCACTGCTGACTTGGGGCTGGTGCGTAGTTGGTAGCAAAAGTGGAATAGAACAGACTAGTAACAGACTAGCTTCATCCTAGCATCGTCAGAAGGTCAGATGCTTTTGGTACACCAAAATCTGATGAAGCTACTCGGGGCATTTTAATAGTTGATTGCCCCAAGCTACCTGTTTTCCTTCTGCTACTGCAAGTGTAAACCACAAACTTACACCTCAGTCGTGTCAGTGGTAGGTCTGGCACCTTTACGCGTTGTTAAACGATATACCAAAGCTTATCTAGCAGTTTGGTACTAAGAAAAGAAAGTAGTCCCATTCCCCCCGTCTTTTGTCTTGGCTGTGTTACTTCTCTGATAGCATAGTAAGCCAAATTCAATTTACTAATTAAATGGAAAACTAACTCACATAGCCCCTGATCCATCGTGTTTTCTCCTGGATTAATGAGTTGGGTGAGTTTACCTTACAGTTAGATGAACGCCAGAGCTGGTAGAAGAGAGAGCGAAGGACTGACCAGCCAGGAAAAAGCACTGGAGGCAGTAGAGGTGGGGACAGGAGCGAGCCCCTTTTGAAAGCTAGAAGCTCTCAGCCATAATGCCTCACCACACGCTTAAACCCACAGCCACGGGCTATTTGAAACTTGGCTGCTGAAACACTTTTTTGCTGGGGCAGGGGATGCAACACAAAAGAGAAAGCAAGCAAAAAGGTGGCATCAATCAGCTGCGTGGGCAATCAAGACCTTAAGCTGCTGCAGGTGTTTCTGCTGTGGGTCTGCCCATGACCTCAGCAGCAGAGGGCCGTGCTAACGAGTTTAACTTCATGTTTGCAATAGATTGAGAATATGCACTCCCCGGTTACTGTTCTGCCAGGGTACGGTGCCTCATTAAGCCTTCTTGCTCAGACCTGTCTCTGGGTCTAAGGATACATCTATTTCTGATATCAACAGTCAGGACAAGCCTGGGGAAGCAAAGGTTTCGTGGTCAAACTGTAGAACAAGCAGCTCTGAGTGTCCAGGTGGCTCCAGTCTCCAAGATGACCCAGGTGAAACATTTGCAGGCTCCTCCTCTCCAAGGGAGCCTCTCTCCCAAAGTGAAGCTAATGTTGCATAGTACCTGTTGGGGGGCAGCTAGAGCAGCAGCTCCTTGAGGGACTAGAAGGAAGATGATCAAGCCAGCAGGTTGTACTGGCCAAGGACTGGTCCCACCACCCCTGAGAGAGGTAAGCAGGGAGAGTGGGAAGCTGGGCTCAGCCCAGGTTGTCAGGCAAGTTCATGGTGATGAGGCTGATGTGAGGCCATGCCAGGCCGTTAGCCAGCAGGTTGGGCTGGTTTAGTGGGGTGAAGTGCCAGGGTAGGGCTGTGGGGAGCTGGAGGTCAGTGCTCCTGTGGCAGGGAGCCACATGGTCTTGGATGGTCTGAAATGGGGTCTTGAGCTGTGGACAGAAGCCGGGGGAGCCCCAGGGAGGGGCTGGGCAGGAACAGTAAGGTCTGTTAATGCCCTTGGTGCCCCTACAGCACCAGTCTTTGCACTCACTCACCTCCTTAAGAAAATCAACCTTAAATCACACTGAGAAGGCCTGAAAATGCAGCCAGAGTTTTTGCCCCTCAAAGAGAAAAGGGCCAGCAACTCCTAGAGTCCACCTGCTCTCGGCAGCCTTACAGATCTTCTCCAGGATATTCCATGCTTGCTCCACCTCTGCCTTCTGAGATGGCTACTGGTTTTCAAAACTCACTCCTTTGCTAGCCAGAGATCGGAGGGGTGTGCCTTTAAAATGGCCTCTTTGGTTTTCCATGCATTTGCTAATACACACATACACATTACTTACCATGAGAAATGCTGAATTCTAGCAACCAGAACAATTGTCAGCAGTGTGGAACTTCATTTTCAGATATGCAGACATCGATGTTGGTTGCAAGTATTAGAGTTGGCGTGCTTTAAATGTCAACACCATTTTAACATCTCTAGAAGTCTGCAGAATTAATGATGAGGGAGATTCTTACTGTAAATGTATTGGAAATGGCAGCGTTCAGTTACCTGTAAATGTTAAAACGTTGTCTACTAAGAGCTGACAAAGACAATCAGTAGATGCATGCTTTAGTTTGTCAGACGTTCGGCCCCTGAAGACCTGCTCCAGCTCACTTTGTGTTCATCTGAACGTTGCGTTCGTGGTGCCAAGAGGAGCAGCCTGGCCCAGGATTACAGTGACTTCTGCCCTTGGGAAGGAGAGGGGGGCAGCTGTAAGTTCCTCGAGGTGATCTGCAGTCACTGGTGCTCTGGGTGGTGGTTGCTGCGTGAGTGGTGCAGCAGTGTACCCTGGACTCTCCTGTGCGGAGAGGTGCCAAGGAAGCTACTCTGAAGGCTTCTGGAGAAAGAGAACAGGGTATTCTGCCTTTCTGGGAAGCAAAGGGGGAGCAGAGTCCATAGGACTCTTCTCCAGGGGTGCCTTGCCAAAATGCAAACACAAAGAGTTTTAACACTTTGGAGGCTGTGGATACATCTGTAGAACCTTCCAAGTGGTCGTTTGGATAGAAAATGTCAGCGTTCTGAGAGCTAAATAAAGTAATATATGTACTTTCATGTAAATAGCTCTATTACTTTAGATTGTATTGGGTAGTGGAAAATAACCAACAGCCTGTATCATTCAAGACCAGCGCGGATTGCTGCGAGTCGTTTCCAGTAGTGACAGTCTGTCGTGACAGGATAATTTATGTTTGAATTTCATCCATTTCACAACACAACTTGCTGTTCACCACTGAACTGGGCTCTTCCACCACATCTGAGAGGAAACCGGGCCCCTCCTGAATTTGAAGTCTGAGTACGCAGCTGGCTTCTTTTACCCCCCAGAGAAATGCTTCCGCTAATTATCTTAATTGTGCTTTATGTAAGGCCCCTCAAAGTGGCTAGTGAAGATAGTGCATCTGCCACTCGAAACTTAGTGTAGGTGGTTATTTCAGTTTTAGACTTGGACAATAAAGATGGCACTGCAGCTCAAGCATCCAAATGTCTTCAGGAAGCGAACACAGAAAGGTGTGTTTGCTGAAAAACACAGATTTTCACTAATCAAAATTTACTAATGAGTTTCACCACACGTGCAGGGAAATGGTTTTTTTTCTTCCAGTTTCCATTCAAGTCTCGTGTATTGTTTATTACCACTGACACCGCTTATAGCCTAATCTCACGGAATCCAAATTCTCTCCTGCTCGCTCCCTTCCTTGCAGCTGCTCATAAGAAGTTTTATTATTTTAAAACTGTTCTGAATCTAGGCAGGTGTATAAATATCCTAGCCCCCCTCCTCTTGCAGCATCTCCCACAGCCTCAACAACAAACCTCTGAAATTTCTGCCAGGATGATGTGTAAGAAAACACTTTGAAAAAAGTTGTTAGACTTTTATATGGTTATTTTATGTGTGCATTTCACTTTGCTGCAGGCAATGGCAGAAGAAAAAAAAAATCAATCCATATTTGTGCGGAATGAAAAGATGAAAAGAAAAAAAACCTTCCAAAATAATTAGTTGTGCAGTGTAAGGAATGAAATCATCAAAAATACTTGACCTGTTCCCCTGCTGCTGCTGCACCCTTAAAATACACAAACACATTAAGAAAAATTGTTAGCAGGATTTATTTCAGGGAACAGGCTGCTCTTGTTTTGGAGACTAGTGAATGCTAGCCTTTTTCTGAAGCCTGGAACCTCCCCAGTTCTAATTTAGGGGTGAGTGCTTTAAAATGCAACTGAAGCCAAAAATAATATAGCAAGGCATTTCTTTAGAAAAAGATTAAGTGGTTCAACCATTTGTTCAGCAATGGATTCAAACGTGGCTACAACAGCCACAACTGGAAGTTTTATGTATCTGTATCTGCATCTGTGGCATGTTTGTGTGTGTGTATAAAAATACACAAATACATATATTCACATAAACCTGTATATGCTCATTTGCATTTGTGTGAATATATATTCACATGTACATACCTGGTAAATGTGGTTAATCTTGCATCCCTTCCAAAAGGCTGAATGCTCCTGTTAAGTCTCTAGAAGATGAAGAAAAGAAATGTAGATGCAATTGGTACGGTTGAAAGATACTTGAAAAATAGTTTATTTAAAATGGGAGGACTTCCGAGTGGCTTAAACATACAGCCTTACCGTGACAGTGCGTTAACAGTGGCCAACTCCAGCAGGAAAGATTAATATTACTTATAAAAATCCTGGTGTAGAATGTTTGTTGTACTGCCAACAACACTGTATAGGAGGCGATTTTTTGGTCCCTGGCAATGATTTTTGCACAACGTACTGAGTAATCGTTGTCTACAATGCACTCTTTTCCACCATAAAACCTGTAGAAGGAATAATACGGCCCTCATTTTTCCTCTAGCTTCTAAGGAGAACTCTAAAATATATACCTCATGCCAGTAGTCCATAAACTCCAGTTGTGCTCAGGCACTGTTCAACCTGAGGCTACCAAAATCAATAAAATTATCGAACCCACAAATATTTCTACAGCTAGACTTTTGTGGAAAACTTAGAGAAGCGTATATATCTGTATGTAGGAAAAATAGACAAAGAGGCCGTTGCTGGTCGGAGGAGCGAAGTCTGCTGGATTTAGACTGCAAGGCGGTGAACGTCAGAAACGTGATGTTCATGGTTTGATGCCAGAGCAGTATAAATTCAAGAGATGCAACGCATTCAGGAAATGGATTTAAGGAGGATGGATGACTGGCTCTGGCAATTGCTAATAAGACGCAGAATGTTTTCTGCCAAGGTCACTGGTTTTACTCCATTTCATTATCAATTATTAAATATCTCTTCCTCTTATTTATTAGTTTACAAGTTGTTTTCACATGAGGGACACCATTTGGTGTCCTGTGTGAGGTGAATTGTTGATGACAAACTCAGGCTCAAAGCAGAGCGGTATCTCTAACAGCAAAGCTGTTGTTACACTGGTAGTAGCTTGGACTCTGTCAGGAGTCTCAAGTGGAAGGACAAGGTCTCTGTAGGCGTCTACAGCTTGATTATTTTTTTTTTTCCTCTCTTGCTGTACGTGCTATACTGGGTCAATGAGAAAGATAGGTCTTGATTTTTCTACCGGACCGATACTTCGCCTGCGTAATAAACTTCCTCCCAGCATGGTAGCAGGGACTGCAGGGTGGTCAACAACTGGCTTTCTACTCAGACACGCTCGTGTCTAGGGTCACCTCACCTTATGAAATAAAAATAATGAATTTTAATTTTTCTTCTTCACCAGAATGGCAGCTTAAATTAGAACTTACACAATTGAGAGGAAAAGAAGGGATTTGGTCATGTCATAATGGTAAAAGATTAATAAAGACAAAAGGCAAAGTGCTTCAATATTGATATGAAAAACAAGAGCATATTTAATTTATTTTTTTCCTCATGGAATTCCTTGTTTAAAGGCATCAGTCTCTGAGGTTCCTTAACAAAAATACAGGTATTTCTGGCAAGCCAGTCCTTAAACAAATAATTCTCCTTCTTCAGAACAGATATGGCATAGTCTTCACATTGCCAAAGGAAAACAAAAAGATTAAATATTACTGAGAGGATGTGAGAAAGCAGAAAATTCAAAGCACAATCATCAACCTCCCTAAGGGATATGCTGAAACTCTGAGGCAGTGAATAGTTACCTGCTTTTTGGGAGGGTTGGATGGGGTGAGGTTTTGGATCCAGCTGTGCTTATGGACGACATTTCTGTGCTCAGCCTTTTTCCTCATTCCTTTCTTTTTGCACCTTTGCCGTTGGAGCGGTTTGTGTGATGGCTCCTCAACCTGCTTCTGTCATACGGAAGTGGGTGAGCTTAAAAAATTGGAATACTAAGTGTTTGTTGAGGTTGTCCCAACTGAAATGAGGTAGGGAATGAGGAGAAGAGAGTGTCTGCTGGAAGATCTGAAGAGTCAGCTGCTTTGGCAGCTGGGGATAGGGGTTGGAAAGGGGCATAGCAGCCAATTCTACTGTTGCAGAAATTTGCAGAGCACATTTGCCTATGCCAACAGGAAATTACAGATAGTCATCTTCTGGAACTTGTTGCCTAGTTGATCTGGATACCAGGGTGCTGGGGAAGACTGTAAGTTGCATCTGCCAGCTGTATCCATAGTCTGTGACTCCCTTGAGGTTGCGCTGTAAACGTCAAAGGCAGACGAAAGCAATGGCTGAAACACTGAAAAGCCTGAAGGAAAATCACTAGGACTGACCAAGCAAAGGGGAAAAAAATGCATGTTGATTATCTGGACTATACTTAAAAATTATCTTACCAGCTCATGAAAGAAAAGGTCTCCAGGACTGTATTTTAACCCAATTAGCTGTATTCCTTAGCTAAACCGGCTATTTCATCAGATTTTCTGTTCTGGAGACTGGAAGGTCAGCTCCTCAGTGCCTGTGGTTGCACGAAGAGTTTGCTTCCTTATTCATATCTCTCATTCTGGCATATCGCAGCGTCCTTACGCTTCAGGAGCCAGGCCCCACGTGCTGCGGGTGCCTGCCTTGCAGGGGTTCCTGTTCCAGCCACTGGCTTTATCACCAGCTTGTGAAGACGCAGAGAGCTGCCTGTAGGGCTGGTGTGGGCTTCCTTTAGCTTCCTTGCAGTGCATTTGTCTTGCCACGCTACTCTGTGGTAGGACATGTGTTTTCCTCCTTGGATGCGTGGGTTCAGGAGAGAGCAATAAGCCTCTCTGCCAAGCACGATCAACCTTTATTCTGATAAATTGAACCGGATTTAGACTTTGCTGCCCTCCTCTAACCCATTTTATTGCACAGGTGCTGAAGGCAGTGAGTTCCAGAGCTTCTTTGAAAGCAGATGAGCATTAGAAGAGGGAAGCATTGAAAAGGAATGTTCAAATCCTGTCCAGTTCCAGAACCAACGCTCAAGCAACAAAACTTCTTAAGGTAAACCTGTAATCTCCTACGCTTGAACATCTCCCCCCAGTTTACATAGGCTGCTTCCAGTGTGCAAAATCTTGCTGACAATAGTGAACAAAACCAGCCTCAAACCTGCTGCAGATTTTGTTAAGTTAATGAATGAAAAGTTGTGTTTATTACTCTGCTGTGTTCACAGGTAACCTATTTTTCTGATTTAAACCCTGAGCCAGAAAAATAGACTTTCTAATACAATACCTCATAAACAGTATCTACTGGGAGGCTATTTTCCTCTCCCCCTTCCTTTTAATCACCTTCCCAGTGCAATAGGAATGGAATGCTTTTTTCAGCTAGAGATTTTTTTCATCCTCAATTACAATATAACTGCTGTATTGAAAATGGAAGTGACAGACTACTTTATTTTAAAGACAGTACCTCTCCACAGTAAGGAACAGTTTTAAAGGACACCAAGGCCTACCTACCTGTTGTGCTGGGAAGAGAGTTGTGCCCGTTTATTGTAATTTAAATGCACCCTGGCACGATTTACTTCTGTGAAGAAGTTAGCAGTGGGATATGTGAGACCAGACAGCCCACTGGTCCTTGCTGGTATGCCCATTCTGAGGCATCAGTGGCTGGGCTTGTAAATCACATGAAAAATATGAAGAACTGTGAGTACCAGGACTGATGAAATCTGCTTTCCTAGGATGCGCATCTCCTGATGGCTTGTGAGCTCAGTGTGATATTTTTTTCCTACACCTGGGGATTTTAGAGGGACTTTCTTTCTCCTTGTCCCATGTTGATTCTCTGGCGTTGAGCAAGGGTTGTGCTTACTGCAACCTTTTTGTCACCTGGGACTCTAATCTGCCTCTCTCTTCTCTAGGCTCTTTTCAATAAACACGTAGACAATTATCTGTAAGGTTTCTTCCCTTCTGTCAGGTGAGTTTGAAACTGGCCAGTGTTTTAAAGCATTGAGGTTAAAATTGTATGAATTCTAAATAGATAAAGAAAGCAAACATGCAATGGGTTGCTTCTTTATGATGCCAAGCTGACACGGCTGTGTAAACATTTAATTACTCCCAGAACTGACTGCTTACCTGAGGTGTGATTGGACTAGGCTGGAGATGCTGGTTTTGTATATGGGCACATTCACTTTTAAATATTACAGAATTACAGTATGTTGATAAAATTAAAATAGAAATAATCAAGCTGTGCACAATCAAAAAATAACTAACTGCCATGTGATTCTTTGAAAATGGACATTACCCTCCTGCCCTCCAACAACCATGAATGATTACATGTCAAAAAGGATTTAAATTAGCGTTAGGAAAATTATTTCTATTACTCCAGTAAAATAGTCTTAGGCTCAACATTTATCTTTTAAAAAATGTAAACTTGTTTAGAATGGTCAGGTTTCAGTGTGAAAACCAAGCCATTTCCAGACATAAATGTAACTTGTCATATTCTCATCTTCAGTTGATGTCTGGGGCCACAGGACCTGCTTTTGATATCACACCTTTAACCACAGCAGAAGAATGTTATAAATAATACAGACTCCTCACAAGCTTGATGTACAGTGAGTGTACGCTCAGCTGATACAAAGCGATTGATAGGCTTTTATTGCTGTGTACGGCTGTTCTAACACATTTTAGGAAAAGACATATTCTGTCAGTTGTGCCTTTTTCTTTCTTTTTTTTTTTTTTAAACAAGGGACTACAAGTTTTGTCTTTTTCTTTCCCAGAAGTGGTCTTTCTTACTTACTACCTGTTGAGTAATTTCTTTGAAGAACTGTGAAGTGCATATGCCAATGTGGATTTTTGATCCCTGCTCTTTGTGTTCTTACTCTGGAGGCACAGACCACCTGATGAGTTTTGATCCCCAGATTAGCTGATAAATCTTAGAGACAGGTTCCTGATGGACACGCTTGGGACTAGGTCTACCGGAGGCACAAAACAGTGCTACTTTAAGATCTCCTTATTAGTGGGCAGTATGAGAATTTGCTAGGGCACCTTCAGATGGAAGGATCTTCAATGCAGTGGAAGAATAGAGAGTATTTTAAAAATACGTAATGGCTCACGCTCTTACATTTATCCTGTTTCCCCCGCCCAGACTATCTTCAGCAGCAAGTGTTCCGGGCAGCCGTCTGCCGAGCCAGAAACAATAGCTGTATTGACTTTAGAAGGAATATGCACATACCTTTTGTTGAGAGACAGTCCCCTCTGAGTTGTTTGTGTTTCAAAAATAATAAAGGACGTATCAAGATTTACTGATGGATGAGCTAGAAAAAGTGATAAATATGAGTATCGATTCACAAATGCCTAGGGTAGGTCCAATCCTGTGAAGCCTTACACATGTCACTAAGTGTGTCTATGAAGGTAGCATCAAAACATCAATAACAGTAGTTGGGCAAATAAAGTTACCTACCTTATGCACTTGCAAGATCAGTCCCTTTGGTTTCCACAACTAGTAAATGAAAATAGCTGTAGCTATTCAAGAAATAACTGCTTGTCTTCAGACAGCCTAACCTGGATGAATTGAGGGGTAATTTTGGGGATAGTTTCATGCTCCTCTGTTTAAGAATACATATTTGAACTTAAAATGTCAAAAGAACAGAGGCGAGATACTAAAAACCACCAGAGCGCTGCCTTCGCAAAAAGAGCTAAGGGATCTTCATAGCTTTGTCTTTTTTTCATTTCAGTTGATAGTTAAAAGGTAAGTTTATATGTTTTAGAGAAAAGGTATCAGCAGTTCATGAGAAAGTGAGATGTTTAAAATTAATGGCATTAAAAACTAGCAGGAATGACTGAATGTCAGCAGAAGATCTTCAATGGATTTAAAGGAAGGGGTGGGTGTGCAGTGGTCACACACTGCAGCCAGGGAGTCCACGGCTGCTGGGGCAATTCTGGCTCCCCTGGGATCGACTGCAAATTGCCACACAGTTCAGACGTGTACAGTGTCTCCATCTTACTCGCTGTCCTCTAAGACCTTCGGCATCCTGGAACCATTGGCAGGACTCTGCTGGGACCATCACTGAGAGAAAACATACAAGGTGGGAGATCTTCCTGTTGATGGTATTGATGGATTGACTGGAGGGGGCATGGATTTTTTTGTAAATTGAAAGCCAGGAGCTCATTTGCTGATCACCAGCAGTACGTGGTGTCCAAAAAGAAGGAAGCAAGCCCAGACCTGACAAGGTTGTTGATGTTGTGCTGGTGGAGGCCATGCCACAAATTTAAGCTGCTGCTCCACAAAAAACGAATCTCTTGTCTTCTTTTAGGACTACTCAGGTAGCTCCTAGCACAGTTTTAGTACTGCCAAAGACTCTGTGTGTCTGTGCAGCCTGAACCAAGACCTTCCCACACTGAGTGTGCATGTGATCACACCTACAGCTCTTGGGCTGAGAAGACCACTGGTGTTTTGACATGAGGCCAGCCATGATGCAACGACGCAAGAAGTTCAGCGTCCTTCTGAACACAGTAAAATGAAAGAATCATTACTGCATGAGCCTACGTGCCCTCCCTGCAGCTGCTTTGGTGGATTAGAAAAGGCTGCTGCTGGCATTCCAGAAGAAACCAGGGCAATTGGGGTCTGGATTAAAAAACATGGTCACTGCTGGTGACTCTCTGCTCAGTCCTGACCGCTGTTGTCCACAATGTGGCAAAATGCAACAGTAAAAGACTGAATGAGGAAAAACCCAAACCTCCAGGTCTGTAGAGCAGGGGGAGAGAGAAAGAAAAAAACCCTTCCAACTCTTTAATTCTCAATTATTTTCAAGAACATCACGATCTCATATGGGAGTGATTCATATTAAATCTGAATTCTCAGATTAAAAAACAAACCCCAGGAGAGCCTTCCCTCCTGATAAGTCTGTTTTGCTTCCTGAGTGCCTGTTTAATTGAAGTTTAAGTCAGCAGAAGAGAATCTTTGCTTACCAAAGCCCTACTAATACTGAGTTTTTCTCCCAGATACAGACTGTGACCGGTTGTGAAGCAGCTGCTCAGGGGAACAGGCCACATAAAAACACGTTTTCCCTGTAGCTCTCTGATCTTAGTGCCTGCTTTCCTTCCATCCCACCGGTCTTAAGGGAAGGGCAGGGCACAGAGTTTATCGTTTCTCAAGAATATTGCAAATATGTTCTTTTTTGCAAGAAGTGCACGAGAGAGGCTATGGAAAGACCTGTGCTTCTCAAGCTCTTTGTCCTTAACGTTGCACTTAGGGACCTTTGAAGTGCTGTCATAGCCAAGCTCCAGAAATTTGATTTTTAAGCAGTCAGTAAGGGGCGTGAAGTCTTACGGTCAGCTTTTGGTGGCTTGAAGGTAGGATCCATTTTGAGCTTTCAGTGATCAGCGGGAACATAATTTATTCCATTTGCAAAGTCACCATTTCTTGCGACAAAATAGATCCAGGTTATTTAAGTAATGGCTAGATAGGGTTCGGTGACTATGAGGCAGCTAAAATACCTAGAGTATGGTCCAAAGAGAAAGTTTTGTCTTTTGAAACAGGCTAGGGGGAAAAGCCTCTAACCAATGCTTGCTGGTTGCTTTATCAGTACTGGATGACAAGACACGTGTTCAGATTTTAGAGGCTGATGGGAAAGCACGAAGGGTCATTCTCCACATCCTTGTATCATACAAGCAGATGAATTATCTGGGTTTGAAGTATGGCTATCAGACCACGGTGTGGAGAGGGGATGCCTAGAGGAGCTGGTGTAATTTTTGGTACCCCCACAGGTCTGTGGTACACTAGGCTTTCCTTATCCATACCATAAGAGGTACGCTGCAGAGCTGGTGTTCACCAGTGGGCGAAGAATACTCACTCCCAAGGCATTCCTCTGGGGATTAATGGTGTTGGCACTCCCTGGCTGTAGGTGGTGTGTGGAAACCTGTCCTCACTACTTGCATGATGGTTTACCCCACGGCACAAAGAAACCGCAGCGTAGGTCGTACTAAGATACAACTTCAAATCATCACAGTACCCCAGGGTCTTCCTTCTCTCTGTTTTCAGCTTCTCTTTACCTTTGGATTCAGCTGCTTTTGTTTCAGACCAAAGGAGGATTTGGGCACTTAAAAGTTTATCTAGTTTTTCCACATACACTAGCTGGCCTAAGAAAAGACTATACCTCTATCATCTTTACCCTACTTATGAGCCTGGATCATCATGTCTACAAGAAAGTTACCCTTTTCCTGTATCTTTCTTATGTATCCCAGAAAATGCAGTAAAAAATGCATGGAAAAGGGAAAGTCCAATCTAGAAAAATTCAGGATAAATAAATATCCCCCACTGTATTTCCTATGCAAATAAATATTTAGGGTTTGGTTCTTTAACATGTGGTATTGGAAACGTAAAACAATATTTAACACAAACAAAGGAATAGGCTTTGCAAACATTTTGTTCCCAAGTCTCAAACACAATGTTCTAATATTATCCGAACCTTTTCTTTTCTAGGCTGTTTTTTTCCAAAACAACTTCATAATACAACTAATTCATTTCTCAAAACGTGTTGACTTTCCAGAATCATGTTTTTAGACAGGACTCAATGCAGATGGCCCCAAAAACCAGGCATTTCTGCTACCTAATATAATCACAGAAAGAAATGAGGAATGAACATCACAAGCTTTGCAAAAACGCAAGAGAAATCATTTGAAAGGTTGACCCAAGCTCGGGACCACACTCCCCTTCCAGCACTTACCGGGGCTTTGTTCTGGGAGCTGTGGAAGCACCGGGACATTCACCGTTTCTGGCCTTCGTGTCCATCTGTGCTTCGCTCCACTTGGCCTGGGGGATAATACACACTCACCTGGGTGACTCCACGACACTCCCGAGGCAGATCCTCCGCTCTGCGTATCTGTAGAGAAAATAAGACATCACCAAATGTACCTGCCCGCTCTGGGTACAGAAACAGCGTTTAGTTTTGCAGGTAAAGTGATGCTCCACAGTGCGAACAGATTTTCTTTCTTCCTTTCTTTTTGAACATTTAACTGGTTTTGTATTGAACGGACGTGAAATTACATGAGCTCTGATCATGTGAATAATGCATGAGATTTAAGACAAACACATGAAAGGAGCTTATTTTTCATGTCAAACAATTCTTTATTTTTTTATGGTACAAATTAAAAGTGACAGATCTGAAGCTGTTAAGAAATACACAAAGTGCAGCTTTACTGACCATACAGATATTGCTCTAGATTAAGTACAGTTTTTTGTCAGTTTTTTTTATTTTTTATTTTTTTCATGTTAAGCAACCTGTGCAGATAAATCAGCTTTGGTTTCAAAGTCAGAGTAGTAAGGAGCTTTTAAATATCCAGTTTGGTTTCTTGGTCACAAGTCCACCACATCAACTCCTTTTGTAATTATTCATATTTTTTAACAACACAATACAGTCCGTTTTTGTACTGCCATCTTTCCCGCTGCATGCTCCATGCATGGAAAAACAGATCTCTTTGCAGTGCTTCATAAGTGACCCTGGTGACCATTCTGTAGATTATAGCACATAGGACAAAAAATAATAATAATAATAGTAATCATAATAATTAATAATAATAATAATAATATCACTTTTTAACAATAAATAAACAAATGTGCCCCACATAATCTCAAGTTGGAAACAAGCAAACCACATGACAAAAAGCTCATTACAAAATGTTTTCCAAACAGATTTTACAGTCAAACATTGACATGGAAATCAATTTCCTCTCTTATCTTCTTATTTGAATGTTGGTCAATAACTGGGTACAAGTAGAGTGCTGAGGTAAAACACTGATGAACAGTTTTATTTTTGTATTTCTTTTTTTTTTTTTTTTTAAATAGTAACAGTTTAGTATTGCGAGATTGTCAGCAACATTTAGCCATATCTATACAATGTGCATATACCTACATACATTGAGCTTTGGTCCAGCATTGAGAAGACGAGCAAAGGCATTTTACATATTTCTTTTTGGTTATAGCTTGAGTTCTTTGATACGCCTCTACTTGTTCCTTCCTAGCTCCTTTTTGCTTTCTTGTTCTCTCTTTTTTTCCTTTTTTTTCTTTTTTTTTTTTTTTTTTTTTTTTTTTGCGGTAATAACGTAAAGAAACTGGAACCATTTGAATCCATTTGATTTCTTCAACTGTCCAAAATAGCTTTTTAGTGAAAAACATAAAAAGACAAAATCAGAACAGTAAGTGAACCCTTGGTTCATTATTCAAATAATAATTTTTTATATATATATATTTTTTAAAAAACTCAATGATCAATCAATTGGAAAACCATTAAACCTTCACATATGACTGAAGAGACTTTTGTTTCATTTGCTGGTAGCAATCTATCTTTTAGTCACATGCAAAATTAAAAGGTATTCAAATGTAATCAATACATGAAAATTGTTTACAAATGGAAACCAGAAATGTTTCCAGTAACAAAATAAAACAAAATATTTATGGCCCCCCAAAGATGTATGACTCACATGTAATTTATCTTCCTAAGAATCTGTTCAGGCACCATTTATGCCTCATAGCAAAAATTTGTTTATAAAAAAATTAATATAAGAAGCATTACAACACTTTATAAATAATTTACAAAATTAGAAAACTGTAAAAAAAATCACTGCACATGAATGGTTTTAAGACTGTGGGACGAACATCATTTTTTCTTCCAAGCTGGCGATTTATGTTTATTTTACATTTTCACTGTCCTAGTTATATCCTTCCGATATGTACTTCGGAACAGAAAAGAGCTTATGTAACTGCTGCCAGCATATTTTTAAACATTTAGTATCTTTCATAGGCTGTTTAGTTAACTTTTGGGGGATTTTTCTTCACAAAATTTAGAGCAGTCCCTGGGAGAACTGGAAATTTAGTTTTTAGGCAAAGGATGGTTGATGGTTTTGTTCCCAGGCTGTTGATGGTGGGGGCGG
>JAOXNO010000013.1:53567347-53592905 GCA_028565335.1 Limnodromus scolopaceus | reverse complement strand
GGGTCGTGCGGTCTCAAGGCTGGCTGAACAGGTAATTGCGTCTGTAGCATTAATGACTGGACAATTAGCAGCATACTGGACACGCGGGTAGGTCTTCAGGAGTGTCTGCTTCCGAGTATGATCTGTTCTTCCCTGCTTCCCTGTCGCCTTCTGGGTGATCTCCCGATCGACACGCAAATTGAATCGCGGCCACAAATTTAGGGCTGTTTGGTGTAGATAATGTAGATGTATCTATGGATATAGGTATCTATGGGCAGAGAGGGAAGAAGAGGGGCAGGTGTTGCTGTGAGACTCTACTTCACGTGCTCAGCTTAGGTAAAGCGTCTTTTTTGTCCCTCACAATTTGCCTGTGGTTACCGAGGTGTTTCTTCCCCTGGCAGATATTTATATATCAACAGTCGGAAAAGAGTCAATAACGATTCTCGCTCTCCTCCTCATAAAAGCAATACTGAAAATATCCCTAAATATACCCTGCTGAAGCTTAAAGCCTAAAATGCATTTACTGGACGTGAGCCCAGCCCAGAGTACTGGATCCTCAGTGCTCTCCAACCCTGACCTTTGAGAGTGCTCACATTTAGAGGCAGCTTCTGGCACAGATGATGGTCTCTGAAGCCTTAAAACTCCACCAGCCGTGCAGCAAATACTCCATTCTACAAGGCAAATCCCATTAATAAAATAGCGAGGGCCAGATTCAAAGCCCAGTGAAATCAATAGAAATCTTGTTCTTTCACTAAGTTCTGGATATAGCCTGGAGTTCTTGAAAACTCTGTAAGAGAGGTGTTATTTGAAGATTCCAGCACTTCAGGAACCTCCTTCAGTGTCCTGGGTAGACCGGCAAAAATCCAGTGCAACCATCCTGAGGTGAGCGAATGCAATCAGGAGTTATACCAGCACAATTTTACTCTACCACCTCTACAGTGAGCTGAACCAAATCCCTGATGTCATCTTTTGGAAAGTCCTGATCAAGATGCAGGTTCTGCCCTCATAATAGGCTGAACCCCAAAGGCTGGAGCAGAACTCAACAGAAGATGAAAATCGCAGATGACCTTCACAGGTCAGCCCATAGCCCACTGAGAACCTGCAATACCTTTCTCTCCCTCTGAGCCTTGGTATACTCGTAGGTCCAATGACCACAGTATTTTAGAAGATGCCCGTCCAATCAAAAAGCAAGCCGCAGAGATAAGTTGTCTTGAAAGGAAAATCAATTCAGCTGAAACATATTGCAGGCGACCCACCTTACTAGTCCCAAAGGATATTCAATGGGTTTCCCTATATCCTGATTGCTTAGTCTAGCCAGCGGTCACAGTGAACACCTGCAGAAAGACATCCTCCTACTGAAGAGGTCAACAGGGCAAGCATCAATATCACGACGACATTAAAAAAAAGGCAGAAGGAACAAAGCACTACCATTGAAACAGTCCAGAGTGACGTAACGATCAAAACGTCCTCATCACTTCTCGGCCTGTCCATTTGTCTTCATCAGAATCTCAAGAATTTTCTTTGGCTAGCAGACTTTGGAGAGAAATTGCTTCTAATAGAACCAAAATACAGACGCAGTACGGAACCGAGTGTGCAGTTTATATTTATACTACAAAATGAGTTTTGGTAACCTCTCCAGGTTCATGGCCAAAGGACAGAGAAATCCCAAGCTACACATTCGACAATAAGCACAACGTTCAGCATGGGCTGACAGTTCATCAGACATAATCCTAATCCTTCTTTGTCCTCTATGGTATTTCAGCATATCAATATAAAAGTGTTCAGATTTCACTTTTCTTTTTAAAAATCCTCAAACAGTACTGGGTTATGTGGGTTTGGGGAAGGGGGTGGAGAATGAGCTGGAAGGAGGGAGGCAGCAAAAAGAACCAGAACCAGAAAAAAAATGAATGCAAACCAAGACATACACCCTCAGAAGAGAAATACTAAACCCCGCAAATCACAATAAAAACAAATTATTTTTGGCACCCAAACACCTGGAGATTGCAAAACCGTTGACTAAAAGAAAAGGAGGTGACCACTATGGAATGGCTTTAACACCTGTTTGTACACACCGGCAGGGGGTGCGAACAAGGATGAGAGAAATTAATCCTGTTTTCCTCTTTGCAAAATACAAATGTAAAAATTCGTAACACAATTTTACACTCATAAAAGAGTAGACTAACAATCTAGTTTGCAATGCCGTGTTTCTGACTTTGGTTAATAGTTTTCATAAGTGAATCAGCACTTGATACCTGAAAGGCTACAATCACTCCTCCAGGTGGCAGGCTTGTATTCTCTTTTAAACAGATAAAGTTTTTTTTCTTTTTTTTTTCTTTTTTTTTTTTTCCTTTTTTGTTGTTGTTTTGTTTTTCCTTAAAATGTGTTCACATTTTCATAATATACAGAAAAAAAAGTAAGCAGTTATTTGGTTTACTTTAAGTCCATTTAAAAAAACTGGCTTTTTCTTTTTTGGGAACTAATTCTACGACACACACACACACTTAGTGTTGTGTATTTTTTTTTGTTTTGTTTTGTTTTGTTTTTTAAATAGGAAAACCCACGGACATTTATAAACTGTTCTGTCCTTCTTGTAGTTTTTCTCAGTCTTTTACTTACAAGGGTGATGAACAGGTTTTTTTCACAGAGTTCGAAGGGTTACGTTACTGTTGGTGCGGGATTTTTGTGTGTGGTTTGGTTTTGTTTTGTTTTTAGGAGTTTTCTTCCAGCGAGTCTGTTAAAGGCTCCATAGGAACTGCTGTCGCAGGCTCGTGTTGTTTCAAACGTTTAATTGTGTTCTTCAGTGCTTGCCTCTTATTGCAGAACCAAACTCTAACTACTTCCCGGTCATAGTTCAGTTTCTCTGCAATCTCTGTCATTTCTTGCCCAGAGGGGTGTGTGTTCTTCTCAAAGTGGGCATTCAAGATCTCAAGGGCTTGTGGCGTGAATGAGGTGCGCCTCTTGCGCTTTTTGGATGGTTCGCTTCCGATAAACTCGGTAAGGTTCTGCATACCTGCTCGATGGCGGGCCTCAGCCTCAGCCATCCACCGCTCAAGCACCGGCTTTATCTTCTGGGCACTTTTAGGGGTGATGTCCAGCTTTTCAAACCTGGCAGGATACAAAAGGCCAGGGTTCAGTTTGGCTGTCAGACTGCTAGCTATAGTGTTCTCTTGGGCTTCCTGTGGTAGGAAAAAGTGGCTTCTCAGGATGGTGTGTCTGAGGGAAAATTGAGAAAGAAGAGTCTTACACTGATGCTCTGCCAGGGTGGGACTTCCTGCCTGCCTGACTAATTGACTGGCAGAGGTAATTTACAATGGATTAAGAAAACTATCAGATAGGTATATCTATAAATATATATATATAGCTAGATATTTAAGCTAACACAAAACGAGCACTACAACAAAACTCTAAGTACACTAAGTAATACAGGTTATGAGTCGCGTTTTCATATTTCTGACCATCTTCAAAATCCTTAAGGCTAAGTCTAATTACAGGAAATGACATCAAAGGCAATTGCTCTTTATCATCTCGTCTTTGTGATGATTAATCCTTTTGTTTCCCCTCCCATCCCATGTTGTCCAAACACCACAGCTTTAATAATACAAGCCAATGGCAGTTACTAGCCTCTGAATATCAGGTTTCCTTTCCTTTCCTTTCATTTTTCAGCAATTTTCACTGTTTGCAAGTTAACGCTATATCCCTTTTCTGGGTCGGAAAAAGACTCCCATAGCTACGGTGGTGTTCAGCTGAAACAGCTGGACACTTTGCAATTATCTTGACTGCCCCCACAATGTGCAAAGACAGACTCATGTTTTCCAGATGAAACCCAGCATAATAGTCTGCTAATACGCTGTGGCACCAAGCTGGGTTTATTGTAGGATTTCTGCAAACTGTACCAGAATGATATCATTTCCTGTAAATGAGGTCTTCTATATATCATTTTGCCATCAAAAGTCTTTTGCCAAACCAGATTTTACAAGTATTACAAAACATCTGGAAAAGCAGCCACACAAAGCTTTAATCCTTTCAAAAAAAAAAAGCACAAGAGCCAAGTTCACATTTCAAGTCTTATATTATAAATTACTTGTTTCTTTCATTTACCGAGTTCACCCTCTCTTGCTGCGCGTTAAAAAAAAGTCTTAACCCAACTCCTCTGATGCCACCCATTCGTATTTCCCCCCCTTCACCTATGGCCACCTTGTGCGCGGTGGCATTGAACGCGGAAAGGCGACAGCTATCGCTCGGCGCTGCTGAAGCACCGCAGCCGCCGCTCATCGCGACGTGCTCTGGAGATGAGACCGACCGAATCAATGCCTTCATGCAAAGCAACTGGGTGACTGGAGTTGGCAATTTTTAGTGTCTGTTCAGCACGTGGCGGCTGCAGAAAAACATCCCGGCAAGAAACAAAGCATTTCTCACAAAAAAAAAAGAATTAAGACAATTAATAATTTCAGATAATAAGACTCCAAAGAATTTGTAGCTGGTGGCTGGGATCCTAGTGGGGTATTGACTGCAAGGTGTCCTTCCTTGGTGTCCAGTGGTATTTCAGGCTGAATTGTATGTTTTAGAACGCATTGTCTCAAGTTAAGAAAATGATGTCATTTGTCACACAGAACATACCAGCAAGGTGGTATATTGCTGATACGACCTGCACAGGCCACCAGGAGGCTCTGCTTCTGTCCCTGAGTTGGTCGGTCAACTTGCTTACCTTACTGCTCTTCCCGTTACCCTGGAGTCCATACTGAAACTCCTTTGTTACCGTTTAAAGAAAAGTTAAACCTATGATTTCCGAGGAACAGCATGAAGCAGCTTGTCTTGGTGCTTAACAAGAAACACACAGTCATAGCAGGTTATTACGCCCCAAAGTGATGTCCATCTCAGGGCGTCTGTGTGTGTGTGTGTGTGTGTGTGAAAGGAAATAAAAAACCCCCATAACCCTGCAAATATTTGGGACCAGCTTCTGCACCCTGTCCTCATGTTCTGAGCAATTTGCCCCTCTAAGGAGTCCTCTGTAAAAGGTCTCCACGTTATGGGCTTTTGTTAGCCATGTCTGTGCTCCACCTTCACCTTTATTGGGGTTTTCATCATAATTGGTTAGTGGGGAACCCCTTCTCTTAAAAAATTCAAACCATCCCCAGTGGTTTTCTCAGGTGTGAGGTAGATGGGGGAAATGAGAGGACAGCAAAACAAAAGAAGCTATACTATACTTCAAAGTATAGTATGTTAAACAGAAAATTAAGGCTACAACAAATCGGCAGTTGCTAAAAACTCCACCCGTTTTAGGCATTCTTTACCAATTGACCACAGGGAAGAAAAAAAAATAATAAAATGAATCCTTAGCAGTGGGGAGCAATAGCATTCATATCATTGGCATTGCTCGTTAGTGTTGGTACTGCAGTACATGTTGTTTGGTATAACGATATACAAGTCTTGAAACAAATTTCCCAGCAGTAGTATCCTTGTATAGACTGAATAAAGGTTATTTTCTACGGGGAGGTATCTTATAAGAAAAAACAGTAGGGGAGACCATAGAAGTGAGAGGATCCTATGGAGCTTTTTGTATTTAACAACAATCAATGGGTTTTATGGAAAATCATTGAGCAAAATGTGAGCTGCAAGCTCACTACCCCATACTGATGTTATTTATAACCTTAGTCTTAAACTGCAGGAAAAGTACACTTCCGTTCTATGGGGAATACATTAAAAGTATAAAGAGCAGATAAAAAGACAGAGCATTTCATGGATCACCAAGAACAAAATCCACTTAAATGAGCTTAGAGTTGGTTTCTTGGCTTTCACTGATGGAGAAGGACTATAAGGCATTGCCCAAGAGGAAAAAGCTGTTACCTAAGTGTGTTTGTTACCTCATGCATAAACATGGGATTACTGTAACACACACACATGCATATACGGTGTTTGCTTCTAACTACTTTAACTCTGTCAAGACTGTATTATCATTTCTTATGATTAGGGCAAAAATTTCTAGTCCTGCTTTGCATACACAGGCTGCCTGTGTGTGGTTTTTTTTTTTACTCAATATTTGGGTGATAAAAGGCGAATAGCTGCTGGTTTGCAAGATAGCAGGAAGGATCATTTTTTCCCTTCTGTGTTGCCTAGGTAAATCATCATTAACATCCTATATGTGAAGTGCTAACCACAGTAATACGGGTTTTAACTTAGCGGGGATGCAGCCATGAAATATTTGCTCAGTAACCCTATCTGTAGAAAATGGCACAGTATGAAGAGGGTCAGCTGGTGCTTATCCAGCAGCAGCAGGGTCTCCAGCTCGTCTACTGAATTAAGTCTCAATGCCAGGCACATTGTTTCTCACTTGTTTAAAAAAGGAGGAAGGAAAAAAAAAAAAAAAAAAGACTGAAGTTACTTTAGAAGTACACAGTAAGAACATTTCAGCTGCCAGATACCAACCTTATTGGCTAATTTAAGTCCCAGATTAAATAATACATGCTAAAAAAACCACGAGACTCAAACACAAGCATGCACTTCGCAATAAGCTGAATAATTATTAAGAATAAAGAGAGGAGAGGAGAGTTTATGATATAACGTGTTACCTGCAGATGGCAGACTGGCTATAGGCTGGGCCTTCGGTGGCGCTTAGGGCTTGGCCAACTTGAGTCTGTGTCAGGCCAAGGGACAGGCGCCGGATTTTAAAAGCTTTGGCAAATTCTCGGATTTCTTCCAGGTTCACCCCATCCACCTCTCCAGTGGCTGTTTGAGGATCTGTTGAAATATTTTTTTAATCGCGTCAGTTCTTCACGTCACGTATGAGTGGGCTAGGCTTACACCAGCTTTCATTGTCTAGGTGTCCACGTTCAGCTTTTAATATACTTATCCCTTTCTCTTCTTCCCCAAACAGAAACAGGGTTGCCTTGTCAGGGTTGTTACGAAGTATGTTCAGATTGCTAAAATGCTAACTAGGCTGTAGCGTTTCCAGGGGATGGTGAAAGATTTTCAGACGGACTTTGTTGCCGAAGCCCTGAAAATGGCCAACACGCCTCTGCGTGAGGTGGTGCCCGGGCTTCTCACTGTCATTTGTGCCTTGCAAAATGTCCCCCCGGTTGACAAGTCCCATTCCCCGTTTCCCCTTCTTATCACATACAGAAGGAAGGCTGCTGTTAATATATTTATTTGCAGTCTGTGGGGAGGGCTAAATACGTGCACGGGGTGCTTGGGTTTTTAATTTGAAATCAAGACTTTCTGCTTTATCTAAAATTAATGCCAAATAAGGAGATTCACAAACCTGCCTTCCCTTTTGCACAACACCCAACCCAAACCTCCAGCCAAACGTCCAAAACAGCCCAGCAAATGAACAAGCCCAAACAAAACGCTGCCTTTAAAAACTCCTTAATTTTAAAATCATCTTTTCAAATATGCCCTTCTGAGAAGCAGCCTTTCAAGCTTTTCATTCTGCCTCCCATCAGGTTGATAATCAAGGAGCAGCAACATCAGCCATTAGGTTTTGGATGGTAATGCTGCACAATTTTTTACTTTTACATTAGCCCCTCAGAAGATAATGCTTATGATGCTGTGAGAATAAATCTGTCCTTCCTCTCCGTGGCAGTTTACTGACACAGAAGCCTTTGTCCCTGAAAGGGCACATAATAAAGCATGTCTACCACAGGAAGGCTCCTTTGGTGCTGGATAACTCGGTCAATTTAGGACTTATCAAGGGAAATGACACAACAGCTGGAGAATGGAACTTTTTTTTTCTCCCGAGCTACTGATCCCTGGCTAAATGAAAGCGTTTGCCAAGTCGGAGACAGCATGGGACTGGGATGGTGGAAGATTTCAAAGTGTTGTGCAATCCTGCGTGTAGTGAAGCCATTCTCTCAGCGAGACATCTCTATTGTTCTTCACCTCATTCCTCAGGCTTCTTAGGTGAAAAGTTTGCAGCACAATAACCCATCAATTTCTGTAAATGCAAGCAGTTGTCCAAGGACTGTACTAGACTACGTTACTATTCTGAACCCTATATGAGAGTGGCTCCTGCTAGTACTGCTATAGCTAACGGCTCGTCAGCATTCCAGCACCAATGCTTTTATTTTCAGGGGTTTATAAACCTGATGTAAAATTCCCTTATGATGGAAATGTCCTATAAAATTAGTCCAATAATAGACAGAGGGAAGAGGTTTTTCTGCTATATAAATTTAACCTATATTGATTCACAACTTGAGTGTGAGAAGCACATACAGCAATAGTATTTTAAAAATACTAGCGCACACAACCAGGGCCACATGAACTATGCATATAGGTAAACAGGCACAAAGGCTGAACCTAGTTTTGACAATATTCCACCCTCAGAATTGTCCCTCCTGTTGTTAGTGCCGTGCTTGAGCTCCACACGCGTGCACTCATTCAGTATAAAGCTAGGGCACGTGTTATTTGGCGTTAAGTAGTCAGTGCTATGACAGGGGCCGCTCAGGTTTGTAAAGTAATTGCCTTTAGAGGTGTGAAATTTTCCTGCTTACCCCATACACAGTCTATCTAGCACACCAGTTCTGATTTTCAGAGACGCAGAACGGAGCTGGATGCTTATCTGCCCTTTGGGTCTCTGAAGAGCAACTGATAAATGTACAAAATATCATAAATGAGAATGGCCTCAGAGATTCCCTTGAGTAAAGTGCACTAAGATGGTCACCTTCCTCACCTCTTTCCTTCCTTCACTTTAAGGCCTCTGACTAAGGCTATTAGGGATGTGACAAAGGACAATTCAGATGTTCTCAGAGAACTTTCAAAGCAGCAAATGCTATGGCAACTGGCACCTGTAAACCTCCCCAAATACTGTTAGGAATAAAAAGGGAGGTAAGAAAGCAAAAGGGTTACTTGCTTGCACACGATTATAGAGAAAATCTGCCAAGTTCTGCCGGATCCTTCTGGTATGGCACTGTTGCAACAGTGAATATCATGGAAAGTCCTTTCCTGCTTGGGGGGCTTGGACAAGGGAACAATTAGGCTGAGCTCTCCTTGAGATAAGAAAAGAACCTGTGATGCAGTTCAGGAATATGGGAGCAGATTGTAATATATGGCAGAGTATCTGCTGAGAAAGAGACTTCATTCTTACGTAGCCTCTTTGGGAGGAGGAAAGTACTAACAGAGATCAACCAAAATACTGAAGCCTTTTATCCCGGAACTGTAGGGAAAATAGCATTTGTGTGAAATCGGAACTACTTCTACTTCAGGTGTGTGATTCAAAGCCCTTTGACATTCATAGAAGCAGTACCTTGATTTCTACCAGCTCCATAAAACACAAATAGTACTATGAAGACCACTCTATTGATATCATCATATAACAGCACTGGTCTATTTTACTCTATTGCCATTAAAATGCCATAAATACATAATTTTGGACTCTCTGGACTAGTGCATACACATACATAAATATATATTAATAGAGAATGGACTTTCTTTTAATAAATTCTGAGCTCTTAGAATAGTTAAGTGTATAGTGCACGTCACATTTTAGGAAGAGTAGCTTATTGAAAACTGTAAATAAGCCAGTGCTTTTTAAATTAAGTGTGTATCCTAGAGAAGGCAGCACAGTGCCAAGAGGAGAAAAAAAGAATACCAATCCCATGGAGTGGTTGGGATCTAAAGTAACAGCATTTAAAGATTCCCAATGTATGTACATTATGGCTTGATAATACCATGGCTGTTGTGTCTATGAAACTACTAGGTGCTAGAGAAAGGTGAGAATCGCCTGGGACCATTTTAGGGGGTATGTGTATATATCCCCTAATAAAAAGGAAGCCAGCTAAAATTCCCCCACACGTCCTGGTGGATGGTGAAGGTGGGCGAGTGGGAGAAATAAAATCCATAGGCTGTCCTGCAGTGAACTCCTCTTTTTCCTACCGCAGGGAATACTATTCTACTTTAGAATTCTTCTGAAAATCCTGCATGAATTTGTTGGTGAGTGCAAATTTGCTGTGATTTTAATATTGAGGGGAAAGAGTTGCTAAAGAAAGCAGTGCACCCTGAAGGAGAAAGCAAATTTCTGTTGTGCAGAGTTCTACCATGGGAGGGATTACAGGGGATGATTTCCCCAGTCAGGCAGGAGGAGAAATAGCTGGCAGAAGTAGTCCCATGGAAAGAAAATTGGATAAGAGAGGCAGGACAAAACATTGTTAATGGAAAATGGACTGGTTGTCAGGGGAAAGAAAGAAGAATAATTTGTTTGTGGGAGGCATTTTAATTTCATAGTAACAGATGACAGTAAAATGAATTTGGAAAGAAGAAAGGAACTTCATGGAGACACAAGTCTCAGAGCATGAGGGGAAATCAGTGATTTCCACAAAGAGAACATATGGTAGAAAATTTAAATAAATGAGAAGAGGGATGCATCCGAGAAGAGGAAAATGAAATGGAAAACAGGAGGAATAATGACGTAGAACTGAATGAAGAGAAAACAAGAGAAAAAAGAACAGAGATAGGATGAGACAATATGAAGAAATCATACAGAAGGGACAGGAAGGGTAAAGACGAATCTTGCAGTCCTTGCTTTGGCAGAGCTTCTTTTCAAATCTCCTTTCTTTGGAACCAACCATATTTTTTTGTCTTTTAGAAGAACTAGCACTTGTTGCTGGTGAGGGCTGAAGTGGTGAGAATGAGATAGAAGGGGGAAGCTATAAAGAACATGAGAATCCAGGAGAAAAAAAGGACAAGAAATAAAAAAAAATATGGGAAATTTTAAAAAATAAGGGAAATGCACCTTTTTAAAATTGGGAAGCATGTTAAAGAAAAAATGCAAACTCATAAATAAAACATGACTAGAATGAAGAATAAAAGGAATAAAAACAAGGAACATGGAACACTAAAGTTATTAAAGCCCAATTCTGACTCGTTTCTCATAATACTTTAGCAATTTCACCGATGTAAGGCTGTCTCTTGTAAAGAAAGTTACTCTGTTTACAGTAAGTGGGCAGAACCGTGCCCCAAGTAATTATTTATTTACTGAAGTTATGCCTAGTTTTACATTAACTCCACTGTATTTGGCAACCATTTCTGGAATATGGCAAATCTCTACCAAATAACTTGACTCTAAGGCCTCTGCTGGGGGCCTGGACCGCAGCTTTGCAACGAATGAGGAAAAGGAAACAACCGTATTCCTGCCTCAGGAGGGGTAAAGCAATCAAAGAGATGTTCAGGAGGCCACAAGTTGTCGCTTGCTGCCCTCGTGGATTTCTTTCAGGACCACCCACCCATTGCAGGCCCTATCCCACTAAAAGGTTTTGAATGGACACTGGATCTCAGTTCTAGGCCTGTTATGACAAGCTCTGCTAGCCAGCGTGGGAGCTGGGACACTGAGAAGGCTTTGTTGGTGATCCTGCCATTCAGGGACCTGCACTAAGAAACCCAATGGATTCTGCAAGGGAGCAAAACAGGAATCACTTTCTGTCTGTTGTCCCTTTCCCCCCTTCCCAGGCACAGATGTATCCAAACGGGTTTTTAGTCACATGAAACAATTCTCAAATTCATGAAGCTCAATTAAGACCATTTGTCTAAAAGGGTGGTATTACCAAAGACAATGAAAGGATCCTGTCTGCCTTTTCGTGTTTCATTACACAGGTGTTTGGATCTTTCCCCACTGAACTGCCCATATTTTCTTCCTTCTTGTAGGCTCTCTATATTACTAGAAACCAGCAGGTAGCTCTCTTGTGCCCTGGAGCATGGTCCCTTACGTGCCAGCTCAAGCCTGCTTACGCGTGCAGTGTTAGCTCCAGTTTGTGGTTGGCTAGATGTTCTCAAGAACATGCTGGACAGTCACCAAGGATCACTGAGATCACTGTTTTACTTCTCGCTGTGTGTTAATGCTACGTAAATAGGAGAAATAAGTTGATCTGCCCCTCACACTACTCAGTCTGTTTGTCTTGAATGCTAGGGACTGGATGAAGCCCGGAACATAAATTTAAAACAAATCCAGAACTTCTTATTCATGTGTAATTATCATCATGCTTTTTTACAGGAGATTTTTATAAATACGCTCTCCCTTTGGAATGGTCTTAAGATCTGGGTCCAAGTGAATTAATTCCCTCCTCAGTCTGATGGTATGAAAAGTATTTTCTTTACTCCCCACTTGTTGATTTAATCACATTTCCTTCTCTTTTGAGCACGGGAGAAACACTCCAACTATCTTCTGTGTCATTCATTATCACAGGTAGGGTATTGACTATGGCTACGTTTGATTGGCATTTGCCATCATAAGACAAATTTAAGGTCAACCACTTCTGAGAATGAGGCTAATAAAACATGTTTTTCTGCCCAGGATAAAAGAATTGTAATACCCTCTTTTCTTTAAGAAGCTTCAGTTTCCCTCAAACTTGAAGCATGGCCTTGATAGGAGTCAGGGAGATTCTGACCACCCCAAGTTAAAATCTGTCTCGAGCAGATGAGCATGTGAGCTTCCAAAGTTGTGTATCTACTCAGTAGAGATTTGCTAGACCTCTGCGTGGAGTTTTCTTTGACATTTTCTCTGTACTGAGGATACTTGAGCCTAAGGTTGACGTAGACGGAGAAGAACAGCCCCCCTCCTATGGTTGTGGCTCTGACCTGCTTTGGGCCAGGATGGCAGTAAAGACAGAGAGACTGATTTGCCTCTCGGTGATTGTTTTCCATGCTCCTCTAATGGCTTCTAGGGAGGGCAGGAGTAGCATCTACATGACGTGGACGCAGAGAGGGCAAAAATTAACCTTGAGTCTGAAGAAATAGAAATGATGGAAGGGAAAAAACATCTTAAGACTACTAAGGAGCTAGGATTTGAGTTAGGTGTGGAGGGAGAGAAGGCCTGACTACGCAGAGTAGTAATCACTGTGGTAGAGGAAAGAAAATAGGGAAAAAGAGGCAGCACTAGTGATAAAACAAGGTAGAGGAGGACAGAAACTACCTAATAAAAATGCTGGTAAAAGGGACATAGATATGGTCTTGGGACAGAGACTGACTGGGAGCTGGAGGAGAACTGAAATGGGAAGGGGAGTTGAGGAATGATGGTTTGCAGGGAGAAGGCAAGAGGGGGAAAAAAGCACGGAGGCAAAGGGAACACAGATTGTGTGGAGAATTCCTCATCCTTACTGCGTGAGGATGGGTCTGGAACAGGACAAGTGGCGGAAGGAGTCAAGCCTGAGAGGAACACGTAGACAGTCTATGTTCATTAGTATCTCCCCCTCTTCCCCAAATTGATATTCCTGTGTCTTGAACTCCTCTGCTCTCAGCCAAATCCGTGAGCACAGCATGTGTCTTACTCCTTTCCGAGCAGGACCAGCAAGATGGTAACACAACCTATCAGCCTCTCCATCCGTTCAACGGGGAGAAGATCTCCTATTTCCAACTATGAATATAAGCATTATCTCACCATACGGCTGACTTACAGTACTATTCTGCTTTTGGAACAACCTTGAAATTCATCCAGGCAAAAAATAAAGCTAAAAGAACATCCTTAGAGTTGTACAGATAAACACGCAGAAGCCCCACAATGCTGGAGTTACAGTAGCCCATAACGCAGCCTAGCGCAGTCTCTGAGCCCCGAATTACCGCTTCTTTTTCCCCAGAGCCCTGCCTCGTCCAGTGCACAGGACAAACTGTGCTTCATTACAGAGGAACTGATTGATGTATTGCCTTTTCACTTGTTCAGTGTGTGGCCCCAGACCTCTATTAAAGCTCTTCACCAAAGACATAGTTATTCACTTCCTCTTGAGCTCTTCTGTTTCTTTTTTTTTTTTAAAATCTTAATTTATTTTCTTGTGTTTCTACAAGATGAGGGTCTTCCCCTTCTCATTCACGGAGAAGTGGACAGATATTAAGGGAAAAAGCATTTTTGGGTACCCAGCCTAGGTCAAGTAGGAGATGATTTTTTAGACTGTATCTTTAAATGGTTCTTTATACAGTTCCACAGTGAAAGTGCACTTAAAATTGTGACTGTGAGTACCAGGTTTTTCTGTAAATTAAAGTCCAGAATCTCAAGCTGGATATTGAGGGAACACTTGTGAAAAACCTGTTTTAAGTGACTCGCCTGCCATTGCACTGGAATTACGTGGCAGACAGAAAGCTTCAGCTCCTCAGCCCTCTACCGCCTGAAGGATCACAACCATCCTTCGCCCTTCCACAGCTCCCTACCTCAAACCTTACGCAAACTGGGGAACAGCTTAGTGAATGGGGCGGGGAACACACCCTGGGACAAGGACCTGCCTCTTGCATTAGTAATTCTGTTGCATCCCAGAACAATTCCATTGGGAATGCACTGAAAGAAAGATGAGAAAAAAAATCATGACTGCAGGATTTTAATCACAATGCGTATCGTTATCGTAAAAGACATGTTCTAAGAGGAATTGAATGCAGCTGAACCAGCAACTATTTTTCTAGCATTTCCTAACTTTTCACAGATTTATCCTGTAAACTTAAAAAGGGCTTCTTCCACGTTGCTTTTATTGTGTAGTACACTTATGCACAGGGGGAAATTGACTGGAATAACTGTTGTGGGGTAAAGTCCCCCTCAATAGTTATTCTAGAATAATTTTTTAATAAGAATGTCCACAAGGGAGGCTGTTCTGGACCAGCCATTGAAAAGTAACTTACTCTGCACTAGCTATTTTAGTCAATTTTCCCACATAGACAAGGGGTAACTTTATGTATTTTTAACATGAAGTCTCTTATTTGTCTTCCTACAAGCTTGTCTACATGAGAAAATTTACTGACAGAGGAGTAGCAGTATATTTATATCACTATAATTATATCTATATATTTTATGTACTTACAGCTACCAATGTGGATATTTTTATTCCAGTATAAAAGTATTCACCCTGGGAGTTATACGAGCGTAATTTTGCTACTATAGCTCTGCTAGTAATTTCCCTGTGTAAACAATCTCTGAAATAATCTAACCAGGATTTTTTCACATCTTCCTTTGCATGACAGTTTCTCCAAGCCGTTCATGAGCTTCTATCACTCATGTATTTTACATCACCAGTATGGCGTGAGCGATTGTGTTTGTTTACTTGAAATATGTACATGGAGTATCTTCAAACAAGGTCATCCAAAACACTCAGATTTTTGCAGATGTGCAAAACCTGTTGATGCTTCTTATGTATACTTTTTAACCTGTTGTTTTTGCTACGTAAAGACCAAAGTTAACGTTGATAAGGTAATCGTGAAGACTCTGAACTGTGTGATCTGGAGGAAAGGGCTGTTCAGGGGGTCAGCTGTTACAACCCTAACACCGAAACTCACTGATTTCAACTGCAGTGGCTTCTCTCTCCTCTCCCACGTGGTACTGTTACTGCTTGTTCCAGCTGTGCAAGCTTTGCCTGGCAAGAAAGGTCTCTCTCTCTAGATTTGTGTAGTGCCACGGTGTGTAAAATGGTTTGCTATACGAACCAAGCAAACAAACAGTAACCAACAAGCAGCCTAACCAAAAGTAGGAGGATCTGTCTGCCCACCAAATTCTGGGCAATATAATTAATTACATTGACTGATTCAAAACCTTCCCATTTCTGAAGAATATAAAGTACATTTTAGTTAAAAGAATTGCCCTCATATGTCAATTAATGGCTGCTACCATTTTTATGGCCATTTTTAGCATTGATTATAATTTTTCAAGGCATGTTTACCTCAAGCCCCATTCATGACAGCACTTAGCAGTTCTTACTGGTAAGAGTCACTCTACTTGGCAAATACAATCTACTATATGGAAAATAAAGGAGGGGAAGCAGATCAGGAGACTCAGCAGTGAGGAGGACAAACAGAGGGGAGAATTAAGGAGAGCCAGGGAGCGATACTTACTGCTGACTAACTGGCCAACACTCAAAGCTGAAGAGGAGGAGGATGAGGAGGAAGAAGAGGAAGCCTGACGCACTGGGCTTTGAGACATAGATGCTTGACTGTGAGCCAAATGCAGGAGATTGGGTTGTGAGGCTGCTTGTCCCACTTGCGTCTGGGAGGGCTGATGGAGCTATATGTTAAAATGTAAAAATAGGTATTTAGAAAATGAACCAGAAATAGGAAACTTTCAATGCACCATCTCACCCATCTATTTCTGGGGAACAAATCCCATAGGAACATTAAATACCATGGACGTAGTTCAGGTGACAGTGTTACAGCAGGAGCAACCTGAGCTCCTTTGAATTCTGACTTTCCATTTTTTCTCAGTTTAATCAGATACTTAATCTAATTAGAAGCTAAATACTTGTTTGAAATGGGTGATAAGAGACCTATGACATTCCCAGCAGCATTCTGATTTAATAAATACATATCCTTACCTGTTTTCTGACTCATGAAGTCAGACTTTTAAACCCTACGTGGATTCTCACATAAATCAGCATTGCTTCAGAGAGATCCTTCCACACTGCAGGACCAGGGACAAGAAGAGTGGGAATGGGGAAGATTAAACCGGGGGGAAATCCCTTTCCTACAGAAAGGAGTAACTTGTTTTAAGACGTTAGAGCTAGCAAACAAACCAAAGTGTTGAAACGTTATTTCTCAATGGATAAATTGTCCTTCCCTAAAACACAGGGAAACTTCTGAGCTCCATTCACATCAGGACTGTGGGAAGAAAGACATACCTAAAAACTCTAGCGAGTACGGTAGATGCGAATGATACACTGTGATGTGTGAATTTGGATTTACAATTTTTTTTTTTTTTTTTTTTTAACAAATTTTACAACAGTGTAGTCTTTGTTGTTCAACTAGGGGAAAGGAAAGAACCATTAATCCCTTCTGCCTATAATAAAGTTTCACGTGGGATTGAAAACAAGGAACATTATCTGGTAACTGATTTTTACATAAAAGTCCCAGCGAATTCACAGAATTCTCTCTCTGCAAAAGTCTCTCTGCACAACGGACCTCACGGTTTTGAACTGGCTTCTAATACTCCAGTACAGCCCTTTCAGAGCACAGTAATACAGAGGTATACTCCTGATACGCTCAGCTGACTGCTACTAATTATACCTTTACGTTGACTCTTGATATTGATCAAAACAGATTGCAAAAATGTATTAAAAGGCTTAACTTCTAAGTGATAGCTGTTATCTGCATTCTCAGAAAGGGGGAAAGAAAAGGCCTATTCGGCCTTGCTTGAAGTCAGTAATTTAAATCTATTTCTTGAATTCTAAGGAGTATGAGTTTTTCTCTTTTGATATTTAACTGAACAAATGACTTCAGAAGAGGAGCTGAATTCATTAGTAATACTCAAATTATATATAATATGCTCCCAGAACACATAGAAATGACTGATGCTAAGTAGACAACAAATTGTATGGCATAGTAGATAAATGTATCTGATCACTTTCAAGATGACACTTTTCTGTGAAATACATATGAACAATTTTAATGACATTATTCCTGTTATGGGTCTGTTTAAGAATGGAAAAAATAACAACTCCTTTTTCTACTTCCTACACGGAACGATATAACACAAAATGAAGCAAGAAACTTTGAGCTACCCTTTATATTCATGAAAATCATTTATCTGACCAGTTTTAGCCTATTCTGACTTCCCCAGGGATCACTAAACAAAAACATTTCATTATCTCGAGGAGGGTTTTTTTGGATCAAGTCTATTTTAAAAAGAAAACTGTATCAAAGGGATAATAGTTGAGAAGCTGATTGAAAGGCTTCCACATTTCAGACTCCTGCAAGCACTGGGCATCTTTAAAAAAAAAAAAACAAACCAAACTTCACTAAGGGCTGTATTTTATCAACAGAAAGCTCCCAACCCTGAACATCTACTTTTATAGTGTCTTCTCCTAGGGAAGCAGTCCACCAGGAGGGCTGGGCTCCCCTGCACGCTGCAGAAATGGACTGCCCATCCATTACGCCACATCACTCCAGACTGCAGCTTTTAAAAACAGGCAAGCATTCGGGCTCTGGGTCTGTTGTCTGAGGGGAATCTCTGGCAAAACTAAAGATTTCAGCCCAAGCAAAAGAAGAAAAATATTGTATTTAGATGAGTTCGATGATTTCACACTATCTGAAAGAGTCTTAAAGATGTTAGTGCTTATCTGTGAGGATGGAGGAGCAAATGTAGTAGCTATCTTTAAAAAGAAAGATCTGCAAAATTATAGCCCAGTCAACTAACCTTCAACCCGTGGAAAAGTACTGAAGAAAATAATCAAACAATCTGTAAGCACCCGCAAGAAAACAAGGTAGCAACAGACAACATGGATTGTTAGGAACAAACTGTGTCAAACCAATCTGATCTCCCCCTAAGACAGGGTAATTGGCCTTGCGGACAGGGAAAAAGCAGTAGGTGGTTTGACTTTACAAGTCTCTCGACACTCCCTCGTGTGACATTCTTTATAACCTAGGGAAACACAGTTTAGATGAAATTGATGCAGAATGAATGCAAAAGTAGTTAGAAAAAAAACCAAACCAAACCAGAGAGGATAAATATCTATCTGTGGAAAGGGAAGCATGAGTGGATGGTACGTCACGGAAGTCTGTCCTCATTCTGCACTACTTAGTATTTTCCTAATGACCTGGATGATGGAGAAGATAATATACTTGTTAAATTTACATGCCGATGGCATGCTGGGAGGGACTTTTGAATTCAGGAATACAGGATTCAAAATGATCCTGTCAGTTTGAACACACCACCAGCAATGCTGGGGTGTTGCAAAAGTGAAGACAAGGCAGCTCCCACCCCAAGCCGTGTGAGCAGGAGTGATGCCCGCAGTGCATGTGAAGAACCTTCTCTTCTGCTAAGCACTGGAAAGACCTCTGCAGAGGGGGCACCGTGTCCACAGCCAGATGCCACACTTCAGAAAAAATCTGGACCAACCAGAGGAGAATAATTAGAGTGGCTAAAGGCCTGGGAGTCCCCTGAGCCGTATGAAGACATCTGGAATGAATTGGTCGTGTTCCCATCTAAAGAAGGGGAGACCGAGTGGGATACGATACCTGCCTCAAATACAGGAAGAGCTAATGAAAAGAGGAGAGAACGAGTCTGTCTTATGTTTGAGAGCGGAGAGAACAAGGCACAATAACCTGAAAGATTCAAATTAGATGCTAGGAAAAGCTGTCCAACGATGCAGTGAAGCACCGGCATAAATTGCTGGGGGAACCTCCGGAGTTCCTACCAGAGGGTTTAGGAGCAAGTTAGACAAATACTGGAAAAGCTACTCCGGCTGAGACCAGCAGAGTGGACTGGATAACCTCGTGAACCTTGACCTTCCACCCTCAACTTTTCATGATTCTATCCTATTTCCCATCAGTATTTCTCAGGGAGAAATACATGATCGTGTCAGACACAAGTGGCAAATCCAACATTTTCCAACCATTTCCACACACACGCTCCCTGGAGAGTTCGATGGCTCAGTGTGTACAGAATAAATCCCAAGCTTCCAGAAAGCACCAGAATGAGGGGGCGTTCTGCATTCTCCAGTCGTGCGTGCAAAGCGTGCGCGCAGCCACAGCGTAGCACACGCACGGTACGCTGCTTAAGTTTAGGAAATGTTTCATTCTCTGCACATGTATCGCACGACGCATTTGCATACCTATTTTTTAAATAACTGGGATTCTCAGAAGCTTGGCAGTTTTCTTGTCAGAAGTCCAGAAATTGTTGGACAAATGTAAGAAATTCTCAAAATTTGGCTTGGCAAAAAGGGATATGGCTAGTGAAGTCTGGAGGCACAGTGACCTTAGGTGTAATAGCAATATAAAAGGGCTATTTACAGGTTTTTTTGGTTTCTAACTCACTGCTTGTGAGCAAAAAGGGAGCGATCGGGTTGGAGAGGCTGAAGAGTCACCTTAAGGCCTGACCAGGGACTGAGGGAGGATTCCATCTTTAACTCCCTACATAATTTTCAGCAAACCCCCTGTTTTACAGACGTGATGGTTAAGCTGTAAATGTCCTGCTTAAAGAACAATGATAGTTATCTATGTCATGAAATTGCATTAAAATACTCTCTCTCTTTTCATCCACTATAATTTCCACTCCAGAAATAGCCTTAAGGAGAGGCGACGATTAGATTATGAATTAGATTCTAGATGACAGAATCAATTCGAACTTGCAATAGCTGACTTTTCCCAATTTTAGACACGTACATACGATATGAATTATATTTATGACTGTTGTGCATTTTCCATCCAAAGACAGAAGGAGGCACAGAAATTACAGAAGCAGTTGCTGTAAGTGCCGTTCTGTGTAGGTGGATATAGTAGACACACTGAGAATGATGACTGTATGCAACACTGATCAGTATCTGGCAGGAATATATGGACGCACACTACAGTTAGAGGAGTAAAATGAAGCATAAAGTGCAGCATAATACTTTATAATAAACTGAAAAATTCAAAGGGCACGATTCTTATTTCTTTTACATCAGTTTTACATGCTGCCGTTAACAGTAAAGGTATTGATTGATAAATGCAGAGGTGAAGAATGAATTAGGTCTGTAAGACTAAACTTTGTTCTTAAATTATGTATGTAGGATAATTCTACACCTGGGATGGCTGATTGGACTCCTGTATTAAGGTCTTCTTATGAGAAGAGGGATGTTCCCTACATCCAGAAAGTTACATGGTAGTGATGGAGTAACAAGGTATTTTGCATAAACTAAGGAAAGAGAAAAAAACTAAATGGAAATAAAATACAAACTTCCCAGAGAATATTACCCTGTATCGTAACAGAACTGCTACTGGTTTTACAGAGACTCTGAACAAACAGCAAGGGCAAAATATGGGCCCTAATGGAAGGGAGAAGAAAGTAATGGGTTTAAATTGCAGTAAGGCAGGCTAGGGCCAGGCTTCAGGAAGACTTTTTTAATGCTAAGGAGAGTGGCCTAGGTTGCCTAGGGCCGTCAGGGAACCTCCATCACTGAAGGTTTTTAAGAACAGGTTAGACAAACATCTGTCAAGAATGATATAGGGACAGTTGATCCTGCCTAGGGGGAGGGGATGGACAGCATGACCTCTTCAGGTTCTTTCCATTCCTATTTTTCTATGATTCAGTGAAAAGGAAATCCGAGAGGTGAGGAAATACAACAAATTAGAGAAGACAGAGGTGCAAAAGACAAGTATAACAAAAAGGGCAGAAGAGATGAAACTAAGAGGAGAAGCACAGAGAACAATAAATACATTTTAAACAATCCCCTTTATGATACAAATAAAGATTTTCAATTTTTTCTGATGTCAGCTAATTCTTCCTGGGAAATATGGACATTAGCTCTAGTAAAGACTAAAGTCCATGGAAGGTGCTGAAAAATAAATGTCTTGATATAAAAAGACATTCCCAAACACTTTGAAATGCTACAATAATGCCTTGCAGAAGTTGTAGTTTAAGTGTTTTCATTCTTCCATTTTTCCTTTAAAAGGAGTTCTCTGCTCTGTCTGCATTTCCTAAAACGTGCCATACATTTGTTTTTGAGAAAGAACGGTGGTGTGCTGTGGCCACCGCATGATGTGAGAGGACCACGGCAGAGGAAGTCTGTCTTCAAACTCACTCACGCTCCATGACCAGGCATGGGCTTCAAAAACGTTTCCTTAAATTGTCTAGCAAATGGAGATAATAGGTTACAATGCGTATCCACACACTTTGTGCCAGTTCACTTTCACAGTCAGCTCTGCCAGAATGTTTCCTCTGGGGCCTAAAAGCTGTACCCCATCACCATAACTTAGCTTACTTAACTAAACTCAAGTGAATACGTGAATCTGAAAGCTATTTAATGCTTAGTTAAGTATCTTCTCTCTCAGTATAGTATAATATAGTGTAGTATATATAGTATAAAGGGCCTCTATGCACTGCTTAGACTGACCGAATAGGTACACTTGGAAACTAACCTACAAAAAGCTCCAAAAGCGCACATACTCAGCTCAGAATGAAGACTACAGCAAAGCAGTGCTGGTGTGCTTTGACATGACTGGGGCTAGGACCTCGACAGCATCTGCTGAAGTTCTTTCAAAGCCTTTCTGACTCCACAGAGTCAGAACTATGTTCAAAGTACACGCTGTCACTGAAGGTCTCTGGGCTTGCTAAACGATGTTGAGGCCACAGCCGGGCTTCTGTAGAAGATACAGTTTTATATGCAAATCAGGTGCATCACTCATCTTTCTGACCCCCATCAGGAATGACATAAAGTCAGTATTACAGGAACAGACTTAAATATGTAAGTGCGTAATTCGAAGGTAACAGCGACAGCAAACAGTGCTTTACTCTCTCTATGCCTCAGTTCCTTAGAATGACACGGAGAGTGCAGTGGTATCTTCCTCTTCCCAATGGTGTGGTGCAGCTATATTGACTTTTTTTAGATATCGTATTCCTACAAGCATGGATGCCACAAAGAAAGGAAGAGACCTAAGTTACCACTTAAGAGACCTAAGCCACGTGTTCATGCCATGGCAAGGAAAATGTGATATAGCCACTTCTTCCAGTAAATAGTCTAGTAATCTTGATTTTAAAAAATCTAGTAATTTTATCCGTGAGTGAAATGGAATTATGCAATGCTGATGGTAAAGGAAAAGAGAAAGAAGTAAGAAAAATTGTCAACCTCATCACTAAAAGTCATATAAAAAGCAAAAGAAAAACAAAGTTGGATTGAGACAACACAGTTTAGTGGCTATATTCAGAGAACGAAGAGCGCATCAAAGCAGTAAGAGCATCACAGGGAGAAAATGATTGAGAGATGGTTAGATTTCAACAAAAGAGGAAAACAAGGGGTTGCATGCAGTTGTGACAATGAGATGGTAGGGTGCATGTGGTAGGTTGAGACTGCAGAAAGAAAAGGTCTGGCATGAAATTTGGAAAGCAGATGTAGAAGAACAACCACAGACCCATCTGAGAGTTGTCTATGTCTTTTCAGCAGTTTATCTGGAGCTTGATAGCCAACGTCGATGAAGATGGGGAACTCACTACGTAAGAAAATGCTATCTAGTAGCTCATGTTGTTGTGTTAGGGTTGGCAGAAGCCCAAAGCGGTAGGGCTATAAGACAGGATGAAATATGAAAAGTTCTGGCAGGCAGTGTAGATAAAACAAGACTGAGGACAACTGGGACTACAGGCCTGATTTAATGAATCTAGTATGTAGAAGGAAAGCATGTAGACAACAGCAAGAGGGGAACCCGATGATGAGGTACACTGGAGAACAATATAATGCGTAGAAGTTGCAAGCAAAGAGTTATGAAAGGAAAGCTGTTTAAGGATTTCCTAAAAAAGAATGTGTTTTGAACCCTTGTGATCACTGTCAGCTTGATTCTTCTTACCTAATGTCACTCATTTAACAATTATTTGTCTATGCTAAAATAGGTACCCTAGCTCCCTCTCACATCAATGGAGACAACAGATACTTTAAGATACCTATTAGAGATTCAATCTATCTAAAAACCATTCTATTTTGACATCTTGAGTTGCCCCTTGGACATGCAAATGTCTCCTTGTCTACGTCCCTTTGTCTCTACCTGAAATCCAGTTAACTAGTTTCCAGCAGGTGAGTTAGTCATAGAGCAGTTAGGTAAGCAAGGCGAATCCTTTCCTAAATCTCCTCAGACACCAATTCATGATTCAAGTTCTTCTGTCAATTGTGTCGGTGTTAACAAGTGGCGTTAAAGATACGGAAGAACACCTTAAAACAAGGTTTTAAAAATCTGATAGCAAATGACAATGCTAACAAGTTCCTACAACAAGCTCATCTGTTCTTGGAAAAAACCATGCATTTAGCCATACAACCTGGATTTTGACAGAATCCCTCCTGAGAGGCATGGAGGAAGCGCAGAAGTTAAGGTACTCTTCTATTACAAGATATAAACAGCTTAAAATAGCAAGAAACATAAAAGTAGGGAATAAATTGCCATTTTTCAAGAAAGGAGACTAGAGGTAGAGACTAAAGGGTTTGTATCAAGTTTTTTTGAATGGTTTTAGCAAGCAGCAAGACAAGATGGTGAACAATGGTTGAATCAGCAGGAGGAACACGTGAGTTTCTTAAGTTAGTCCAGAATGCCACGAACAGCTCGGAGATCCTGTTTACAACCTGCCAGGGGAGCATTAGGACAGATGAAATACGGAGTAGATCGGTGCGAAGTCATTCACATTAAAAGGAACCATTTCAGTGACTCACACAGTAACAACCAGAGAAGCAAAGATGCGTCATGGTGGACACATCTGCTTATTGAAAAACCTGCTCAATGAGCAAGATAGTTAGAAAAAAGCAGATGTCAGGCCATATTGAGATAAAGACTGAAAATAGCGCTGAAAATATTATAATGTTATTATGTAAAACAGTGATGCATCCTCACTGTGATCATGGCATTCAGTTCTGATCACAAAATCTTGAAGAGATTAGTGTGGAAATTGAAACAGTTGGGAGATGGGCAGTAAAAAATTATTAAAGGCAAAGAAAAACTAGTTTATGAACGGAGATAAAAAGGCCAGAGACTACAACAGGAGTGCAAACAGCTGCCTGCTTTGGAAAGCCATCACAATATCTAGGAGAATTCTCAGTGCATAGATGATGCTGCTTAGATTAGCAAAATCTGAAAAACACTGAAGCTTTAACTACTCAGTGTAACTTAAAGAGGAACAATCCCTACTGTAGGTGGTTTAAAGAACATGAATCAGAAATGTCGATTTATTCTTAAAAACAAGAGGAATAGGATTACAGTGGAATTGCTTGTGTATATTAAAAAGCAACCTATTTACAGTACGGAAAAAGTAGCAGTGCTTTACACTATACATAAGTAATCTATGAACTTATTTCCATGAGGAGACATTGAGGTTTTAGTCTGTCAAGTTTGAAAAAGTTGGATGAATAAATAACGCATGTAGTCTACCTAAGTAAAGCTGACGACAACCACTATCTGAGGCATTTAAGTCTTGAGGCAAAAAGTAAGCACCAGCATGTGCATTACTTAGCAACTGAAACGGGCTGCGCTCGTTCCGTTATTGTGACTCAGCTAACGAGCAGCAGGTTACTACCATCGCCTGCCATCACCTCTCTTTCTCCTGCAGTACTTCGTTTCCAAGGAAGTGAGAAGTTGAAAGTTAAACTAGGATCAGCTGCAGCTGGAATATTTGACTACGCTTTTTATTTCCTCATTTATTTCTCAGTGACATGCTCAAAACTTTTCCCAAACTTGTCTTGTACCCCCTTCTGAAGCTTCTTTCATCAAGTTACAAGACACCAAATGTCGTGTGACACCATTTTCAGAAATATTTTGAATTCCTGCTGAGCCCTCTGAGTTTGAGCACTCACTTCTTCTGAAAACAAGGTCTTAAAACTTATGACTAAATATGCTGTCATTAGCCAAGCACTACACTTTGGCTAAGTCTTTACCCAGGCAGTAAGACAAATTCAGGGTCTCCTTACATTTTGTGTAATTCTAGTTACTTTTCAAACGATAAGGCCGTTTGTCCAGTACCTGCTCAATTGGCTCTGACTGTCCATCAGCGTTATTCCTATGAGGAATCTGGCTCTCGTACCTCTTTTCTGCTCCCACTGAAATCAATGGCAAAATTTCTTGTGACTTCCTTCAGGAAAAGCAGAAGAGCCAGCAGAGGGAGCACAAATACATAGAAAAAAAATTTCTGCGGTTCCTATAAAAATCTCCAAAGACATTAAAAAGGGTTGGAATGTGTATTTGTTTCCATATCATG
>JAOXNO010000013.1:53521920-53566904 GCA_028565335.1 Limnodromus scolopaceus | reverse complement strand
CCCCCCCCCCCCCCCCACTCAAAAATACTGTCTTGATCAGGCTCCAACAGATGTAGGTAAGGAGGCTCTGTGTTGTTTGGTGACCCTTCCTGCGATCCCTGGGCGTCTGTGTGCGAGGATTGCTATGCTTTTTGAGAGCTTCCCCCATAGAAGAGGGTAAGATCTCATCTCTTCGGGGGGGGACTGCCTCAAAAAGAAACACCCCACCCCACGCACGCATGTAAACTGCTGAGTTTCTTATTCTATTGTCAGGCTTTCCCGTGCTGGAGAACGCAGAGCTCGCCCTCCCATCCATCCCGCTGTGTTTGAAACCACGTACATGCAACAATTGCAAAAGCACTTGCCAGTAGTATAAGTCTGCTTCCATTAAAGAAAACAGAGTTAGATAAATGACAAGTGCTTTGGAAAATGCCTCTGCTTGGTACCACAGAGGACAGGATGGAAAAAAGATGTGGAAACATTTTCACAACAAACAAAAAAGTCACCTTAGAGATGCACTGGTTCTCTACTTCTAAATTTGATAAATAAATAAATAAAAAAAAATAATTACTTTGGAGTTGAGGGGGGCCTGGGATTCTCAGAAACATACAAAAGACTGCTACCTGGGACTGGAGGCAGGACTTCTAAAGAAGCCTTACCAGCAATAGGAAGGCTAAGCTGAACATTTAAGTGAGTGACACTTTTGTAAGTGCCTTTTTGGTAATCACATTTGACGTCTTTTCCATCCTCAATTTCCTCTCTTTCAGAGAAAAAAAAGGTGGCACTACAATTCTTTGCTCTACAGCTGTAGACAAAACTAATGAATTTGACTTTAGAGAACTGTAAAAAGAATGACAGAAACATTTTCGGACCTCAGTGAAATTGCTGCACCCATCCTGAAGTGTCTTACGCTGCAGATAATTTCCCTAGGAATACTTTCTGCCTATGCATATATGCACAATCGTACGTGATTTTCCAGGGAAGAAGACTAAGAAGTTTTTATATTTTTCTTTGTTTCCTCTGCACACTCCAAAACATTTCAAACCCCACTCTAGTAGGTGGCCACTAACCAAGGAACTGAACTTTATAGCCACATGGGCCTCTCCTGTCTCGTATTCCTCCTGTGCTTTCATTGCAGAAGATTTCTCTGTTGCCCCTATACTTTTTTTTTTAAAAAAGAACCAAATAACCTCTGAAAATATAAATAAGTTATATAAGATGACATTATAGTGTAACTACGTATATAGTATGCACTAATATACTATGTATGAGAGAATTAATCTTTTGTTATTAAAAAAAACAATGAAGAAGTGGGAGTTTTACAAAAGGCCACGTGAGAGTCCGCGAGGAGTAGAAGATTTCTGCGCATCTGGTTGGGTAATCATTCAGGCTACAGCCACCTTACCTGCTGGCCCGGTTTGAGCGGCGATAGCGTTATTCCCTGGGTATTGATCACCGGCAGTATCTGGTTGCCGATGACGGTAGCGATGATCTGGCCCTGGGCGTTGGTCAGTAACTGCGGAGTGATCGGCTGCACCTGAAGTCCCTGAGCTCCACCTGCCGCCTGGCTGGAGGGGACCGGATTAGGCATCAGTGGGATTGTTCCAATAATCTGGAGAAAACGAGACAGAAAGGCAAACTGCACACATGCCACACATGCCGCGTATACTCGCCCCACATAATTACTTGTTTTAGGCATCTTACATCAACCTTAGGTGAAATAAGCACAGACGGGTATGATGGGCTGAGGGGTGGGAAACAACCGCTCCTTTACTGAGGTGACGGGGACTTTCAAACTCGTTCGTCACTTCATCTGTGACCTGAACATTTTACCACTGTCCACGGTCACCCGCAACAAATCTGCTGTGACTGAGAGGGTATGAAACAAGGGCTGGGCCACGCTCTGGCCCCTGGATGGTGCTTCGTTCCCAGCTCTCATTTGAAGACAGAGTGAAACAGACGCAAATACCAGTCCTGTTTGTCTCGCTTTCTACAACTCATCCGTACAATGTTATTAACTGTGAACTGAGGTGCTTGTGTGATTTTCCTCCATCTGCTGATACCTGGTACTCCAGATGACCACCTGTGACTCCCATGTGATCTCAGGGAGGAACAAAGAGATACTGGTGCTTTTCAGGACATGCCTCATTAAGATACATTCATAAAAATGCAGCTGCTTTTGGATGACAACTAAGCAGTACAACACAACGGGAGGGATGCTGTTAGATAAAACATTTTAGCTAACATTTCTGGGGCAAGTACTTGCAGAAGGAGACACTTGTGACATCTCAGATTTTGTAAAATGCGAACATGCCTGTAAAACTAATATTTGGATGAGATGTCAAACAGACACCGTAAGAAAGCTTGTCAGTCAATAAGCCGCTAGGTTGAAGAAAGTTACTCTGTTGGAAGACTCTTTCCACAAGTATTAGAGCATCTGAAACAAACTTCTGATTAAACCTGCAAATAAAACCAGCCTTTTTTTTTTTGCCCCCTGCAAACAACAACAAACAAAGCTACAGTCACAGGATTATTGCAACAGGAAAAGTGAAAAAAAAACCAAAAACAAAAAAGGCAAAACACATCTCTATTTCCTTCACCATGTCTCCTCCGACTTTCTGTCACAGCCCCTAAGGAAATTTCTATCCAATTGTAAGGCTTCCAGTCTTCCCTCTCCCAGAAGCCTTGCAACCTCCTCTTTATCCTCAACATTCACCACACTGCATGTCCCTGTGGTCCCCAACCAGTACGATCCCAGTTGCCCCGTGTCCCTTGTCACGTACATTGACTAGTACAGACCGACTCGGCTGCTGAGAAATAAGGCGGATTATGGCCGAGTTCTCTCTTTTTCCTCAGTGGGGATAGTAACAGGGGAGCTTTCCTCAGTTCATCTGCTGATTCTCATTCCATTTAGGAGCTTGATCATCATTGTAGATCTCTTTATTTCTGATAAATTTTGTTGAAACTAGTCAGCTGTTTCAAAGCCATTAGGTAGGTATGGACAGGTGGATGGATGGATTGAAAGAGAGAAGGACAGACAACATTAGCCATGAGACTAGTTTCCTCATGAAAACAGGGTAACATGTTTCTAACGAAACTTGAAGGCAAATTTGACTCCAAACCAAGCATAAAAAATTCCTACTGATTTCAACAATTAATTTACATTATATCAATGGGAACTGTACGATGCAGTGTCAAATGAGTTCTCAAGTAACTGTTTAGTGAAAACCTAAGTGGGTTTGTGAGCAGACCACTATGTTACTTTCTGAGAACGCAAAACTAGAGGAACAGCTCTGCATCTCTTGCTGAAGATGTGAAAAAAGATGCACGTATGAACTGTGTGGTGAAAACCACAGGGATCTGTGAAGACCTCTGCATATTTAATTCACCAGAGGTGATACACAGCAACTCCAGAAAACCCATGCTCAAGAAAGCATCATGCAGTGACATCCAACTAACTCAGGCACAGCTGGAGGGGCATGAGGCTCTCGTCAGAGGATCACACTCTTCCTTCCTTCCTTCCGTTATTAGCTAAGATAAATGCCTCAATCAAGTGACAGCGTCCTGAGTGACTGCTCCTCCAGCAGTCACAGCCCAACGGTGTCCCTCTAGGTAGGCTCAACTGTGAAGTGCAACGTGACAACTTAAACCAACTCCATGAATGAGAAGAGCGCACTTTGTTAGCTACGGCAGCTCAGCTAACAAGTGGTAAGTGCTGCAGCCATCAGCAATTTACCAAATTTGCCCTGTTAGAAGAAGTTTGGATGGGAAGACCAGAGAACCATAAAGAAAAGCAGGACAGCTCTCCTGCGGGAGGACCTTGTAAAGTGGCAAGCCCACCTACTAAGCTGTACCGTAAGAGCTGCATATATCAAAACTGTTCAAAACACCGTAAAGATATCATTTACGTTCTCCTTAATGCATTCCTAAAAGGTAGACAGATCAATAAAGATTACTACCCCCATTTTACTGAGCATGAAAGTGAAGCACGATGGAGCATATTCAGGCAGAGGCTGTGATTTGGAGAGTTAGCCTTCTAAGCTGGAATTGCACGTGAGTTTCTCTCTGCAGATCACTGTACTTTTATTATTTTTTTTTTTTTGAGGTGTCCCTAGCTGAACTGCAGCTGCTTTGCTGTTCACGTGAGAAGATCGCTGTTCACTGAGGATGGAGGCGTTTACATCATTATCAGATTTCAGAATGTTTTCTAAAATCTGACTTTCAGCATGAATTAAATACAACTTTCATGCAGTGCAACATGTAAATTTCTCCCAGTTTTTGGTGACCTAAAATATTTAAGGGTCACAAACACATTCTTTCACTTTTAAAACATATCACCAAACACAAGGAATAATAATTCTTAATTTTATCAGCAGAAACATAGCAAAGGCCTCTCCTTCATTTGCCATGTCAGTAAAGGACATGACCTTGGAGTGTCATTACTCCAATGGAACTTTAACTATCAAGGTCTTAATCCCAGCAAAGCAAAAAATGCTGTGCTGGTGTTATCAGTAATAGAAATGTTTGCATCCACATTTAAAATGCATTTCTTGGTCTGCAGTTGGACATTTTATAGAATGACAGTGCTGAAGTGGACACTTTGTAAGGTCAGAAGCAGAAGGCTATCTATATGTATTAATGTGTGTCACACACCATTCCGTACGTGGCGTGCTCTACACGCACACAGCCAGAAACGGAGCAGGGAAAACACGGCTGGGAGAGGTGTTCCAGAAGGACAAACGAACAAAGGCCCTCAGGGGTGTTACCACAGGCGCCAAGGGTAAATCTGAATGGGAAGCAGTTCTCCCACTTCCTGAAACTTACTGAGATTTCAAGATTTTTTTTCCCATTATATTCTAAAATAAAGTAAAATGTTGTCGGGTTAAAAACAAGACATCCACTTGTTTCTAGTTAACCAGCAGGGCTACTCTTTATGGCAAGCATCTTTGATAAGGCTAAACCTGGATTCAAGCTTCCCCTTCCAAGTTTCCCCTTCTCCAGGTACCCTCCCCTAAATGTCCTAACAGCTCCCTCATTCACACATAGGGGGGAGCACTGAAACTGGATCCCCTCCTCAAACCTTGTGTGACTGTCCCGATGCTGGGACTCGTCCCTCTTCCTCCAACTTTGGTACGAAATTTCATCCTGGGCCTTGCTAACCTGTCCTGCTAAAGTATCATAAAAGCTAGCACTTGATGAAGACAATTTATGATTTTTCAGACATTTAATTAAATAATATACTTATGAAGAAGTAAATAAGAAATAAAACAAGACCATACCATGGGCTTGAGACACTGGTGTGCCACAGTACAGACTATTTAAATGCCAGTGATTTCCCTCATGGGGAGCCATTAGTCCTTTCTAGCAACTCCTGTCATTTCAGATTATATTCAAGGACAGTTCAAGAAAAGCAGGGACTTATCCCAGAAGATACTTAAGAGAATCACACAACTACAGAACGGTTTGGGTTGGAAGGAACCTTTAAAAAAATCATCTAATTCCAGCCCCCCTGCCCTGGGCAGTGACACTTTTCACCAGACCAGGTTGCTTGAAGCCCCATCCAACCTGACCTTGAACACCTCCAGGGCTGGGGCAGCCACAGCTTCTCTGAGACACAGCAGAAGAAGCTTCTTACTCTGTCAATGTTTGGACTCAAATCCATAAACAATCCACCTATTAAACACATTCTTGAGAAAACAAACACACACATCCATAAAAGTTTTCACGCTACAAAAACGTAATTTAAAAAGGTTTGGGTTTTTTTTTTTTTTACACTATGCACGTAACTTTCATGATTCCTTTTATAGATCATACAACTGAAAGTAAGCATTAAGTGTTCACAGAGGAGTTGCCAAACAGGTGCCATACGCACAACAACGAACAGATGGGTTTGAAAGTCCGAGGGTCAAATGCAAGGGACCCTCTTGCCAATGCTCCGTAACCTCGAAGGGAGTCAGGCACAGTAACCTGCGGAGCGCCCTTGATTAAAACAAATTACACCTGGTTGTACCTGTCTGGGGTAGAGGTTCCGGATACAGGCACAACATGTAGTACTGATGTGACACTGGAAATTGTACTGAGATATTTAATGTAAATTCACACCTCAGCTATTTTACAGAGACAGGGCTTTGGTCCCCCTCTAATTACAACACCAGGACTGCAAATCTGGCCCTGTTCAAGTGACGGAGTGTTGCCAAAAGCCTTGGTGGAGTCAGATTTTCACTTCAGGTATTCAGTGAGATTGTTTCATTTTTGTTTATGGATTAATAGATACATCAATTGCATTTTGAGGTGCTTAGAGAACAGTTTTTACAGATGTTAATTTAGTTTTTTATGCTTCCCAATGTTAATTAGATTTTTAAAATCAATTATTTGTTTCTAACTTCAAAGGTAATTCAGGGTGATTTTTTAAGAATATCTGAATATTTTCCATTGATTAATCTGTTAGTGTCATTTTAGCATCCTAGGATGTCAAGATATCTGAGATTAGGCCTCTCAAATCTTACAACTTGAACAGGCCATTGCCAAGGCAACTGCCACAATTAAGTGTTATTTATATGAAATAAAGTTGTAAGACTTGGCTTGCACATGAAGTTAATTTGTTGATCTGCTCCTACATACCGTCTATGGGATCAGTAGTGTTCGCCTACATAGTCTTGCAAACTCTAAATTCATCTGCAGTGAAAGAATAAGCACAAAACTAGATTTTGCGTGACTGTATGAAGGACTAATCGCTGATTTCCCAGCAGTGAGTCTTTTCTTGTGGCTCCTAATAAACCAGTTGTGTTTTGACATTAAGTGACGTTACTGTGATACTCTAAAATGAAGCATACAACTGTTTTTTATTAAGTTCTTCCTCCTCTCACCTCATCAGGAACAGGGAGCAAAATGCAAATAGTGAAGCAAACAGTGCCTTTTCATCTGAAAGACCTCTTTAACTATAAAAAGGAAATGTTAAGCTTTTTCAGTAGTATCACGAAAATGAACATCTCTGATTTTATCAATGTTACAGCCCTTTAAATACTAAAGGTTAATTATTTAGTTTTGAACAACAAAAGAACAATATAAAAATAAAACGGAAAACCAAGGAAAAAGTAAAAGGAGCAACAGAAAAATCATTCAGTAAAATGAGGCAAACCACCACATACACATAAGCTAATTTAACATCTCAAACTCTGACCAGAATGCATGAAAGTCTTACTTTTACGTAGTGAGCCAAAAAATCACTGAGTGAATGTTTGCTGATACAAATACACTTCACTTACCTTCATTTTCTAATCCTCAGAATATAATCTGAAATAAAAGATCACTTTGGTATGATGCTGGTACGTTTAAACAATTTTTTTCTAGTTTTACAGGGCCAAAAGTTAATTTAACCCCAGCCAGTCCTACCACCCACAGTACACAGGACAGTGGTTAAGATCTGGCTCATTTTCTACAGTTTTCCAAGTTTCCTGCAGAAGCTGCTTCTGGTCACAGATACGTTCCTTCTTGCGTGGTCACTCTATCAGTGTGAGTTACTTTAAGGAGATAATCTGCGGAGAAAATGACTGAGGAAAAGGCAGAATAATGAGAATCTGCCCAGGATTCTTTGGCCTCTCTGCCGCGGCCCATTTCTTAATCACACACATATATGTATTACCTATAGGTATTATAAACACATAGACACTTGTTTTGATTTTTATATATATATGTGTGTATATATATGATTTATTATCTACCAAGACCAATAAATCCAGCTATTTATAAACACTATACTACATATACTACCGGTCTACACATGAAAAACAGGAAGCATGAATACAAGCTCCATTTGCAGGCTGCTTCTGAAAGAAATGCTACACATCTCATTCTTTGGAGTAACAACAATATCATTCTTGAACCTCAAGACAGGATGAGGCTAAGGCTGCCTCTGTCTTTTGAACTAAAAGCAGTATTAATTTATGCAAAGCTTGCAAATTTCCTTTGCTGCATTATATTCCCGATGAGAAGTCACAAAATTGGCACAATGAAATGCTATTTCGAGAAGGCGGCATCACATAGTGATACTAGAACCAGGCACCTGTGAAACTGCTCTTCTGAGTCACCATTTCATGTAAGGAATTATAATTTTCAAGGTTAAGTATTGTTCATATATCATACAATATATTGGATGGTATATTTTTTGTAAGCATCATAATGGAACATTGAGTCTGACATTCTGCCTGACTTTCTCAGTGCTTTATTTTTTAGAAAATCATGTTTGTATACTAACATCAAACTGTACAGGACTTTATTTGTCATCACTGTAGGAAATATGTGGTACAATTTTTCTCAAGCAAATACTGTTATGTTCTGTTAGCAGGGACCAGTCATAAGAAAGAACATCTCTTTTATGAAACATCCTAAATGACACAACATAACAACTTCTCATTACAAAAATCTAAAGATATATAATTACCAAATTAAAGATAAAAAATTTTGCTGAGTGTCTGCTGAATCTAGATTCAGCAGCAATCTGGATTAGATTGCTAGTAAGCAATCTACTTATTAGATTTAGCTTCCTTTTAAAATCAAGAATTAAGTCGGGTATAAGGACCCTTAGAGGTCACAGTTCTCTGAGTTAAGCAAAGCACCTGTTGATTTTAATTAGATTTACAGCTCCTGAGCATTTCTGAGAATCGGCTAGCTAGATTCTAACGAAAGTGTTCATTATTTCAAATTATTTGGTGGATGACTTGTATAAAATTCTTCTAGCATTAGTTTTGTTTGTTATGAAAAAAGATCCATGATATTATATTATGACAAAACAGCCAATGCTGTCATAACAGGATTGTTATGACAAAAGGCCGTAATTTCTAATAATGTTTGATAATCACAAAAAGAGGTCAAAACTTACTGCTTTTAGTATTTGACTGCTTGTCTCCCAAACCACAGCTTTCCTGATGGCTCCGCAGATCCTTGCAGGGTGTATACAAGCAAAAACACTTTTGTATGGGTGGGTTTGGTATCTTTTTTTTTTTTTTCCCTGTATATATTCTTAAGAACAAAAAATACTCATTTTCTCAGGAAGTAAATACAAAGTGACTGAGTCACCAGCATGAATTTCTAGATTTGATTACAATGAAAATATTTTGGTAAATATTCATTCACCCCTACTTTTTCTTTATGCAGTCTGAGTTTTTCGTAGTTGCCTACAGAAGTATCATTGCTACTTTGGCTTCTCTGAAGATTTCAATCTCAACTGAGTATCAAGCATCTCAGAGACAAGAAATCCCTGGTCTGAAATAATATTTCTCAACCTTTGAAAGCTTTGTATACGAGCTGCATCTATAAACCCTACCATTACTTCGTGTCTTTAGATTACAAACCGTTTAGAACAAGGGGTGTCTCTTTTGAGCATTAGCTTAATGTAAATACCTACTGCTCCCTTAGAGCATAAAGAGTCGACTTGCTCTCGGCCACATCAGAATCTAACGTGCTAGACATAAAGCAGAAGAAAATGTAGGCATCCCTGGATTTTGCAATACATGCCACGCTGAGCCATTCGAGGCTCGCTCGGGGAACAAATTGCCCTTTCTCAGCAAGCCTAATTAGGCCAAGCACAACGCGTGCCAATGTGATTATGATGCTTCCATGCTACGGCCACATTATCGGCTTGTTTGGAACTAGCTTTGCTGCTCGGTGGTGTACGGCCGTGCACCGGCCCATACGGAGATGCTGTCTGGAGGTCAGGAGCCGCGGTGAGGCAGGGTTTAGTAACTGCTCTTTGATCCTGGGGTTTTTAAATAAGAGCTGCTATTGAGACATAATCTTGCGTAGATATGAACAAGATAATGTTCTCTGCTGTAACATTACTCTTCTAAAAAAGGGATGTTGCACACTACTGTTAATGTCTGTGTCTGGGTGAGCAGGAGAATTTTTGGTGCTCCCTTTTTATTTCTTTCTCTTGGTTACTCCTTTCAACTTGCTTTGCATAGACAAGAAGCTCAGTTAAGGAGATGGCACGCTCTTAGCTGCCTTCAGTAGGCAGTCACTGCTGTCACTGCTTTATCTTGCGATGCCATCCCTGAGAAAGTTATTCCACCAGAAGTATTAAGGTCTTGCAAATACATGTTAAATTTAGAATCCTCAAAGAGTTATTTTTCTTTAATTTTCACTGATGAAATTGCCCGAGGAAACAAAATCGTATTCTGGACAAATGACTTTGAAGCCTTAATGATGTTTTATTCTAGCCTTGACTTGTCTGATTAGAGGACCAACGTATGCTTTCTTGGACACTTCTCCATGATAAACTGGATTGAAATCATTAACCATCAAATAATCTTCAGACGGAATCTTTAGGGCCTCAGCTCTTTAATTAGATTACAGGTCAAAGAATTTCTAGGCCATCGATATATTCTTGAATAATCTACTCTCATCCTCTAACTATCAAATTACATACACCGTATCAATTATTTATCAGAGATCACCAGATTTCTCAGTCTGTAACTCTTAAAGGTGAAATTAGTTAGGCATGCTGATTCATTCAATCATTGCAGATTTAGCCAAAATTCACTACAAGGAGGCTAATAGATATCACAATCGATAAGGTAGCAATGATGCTCAACATTGTTGTTATATGATCACATTTCTCCAAATACTGTTATCAGTCCTGAGCTCGCTGCCCAGACGCAAAGACCGCGGATGACACAGTAGTTGTCTGTCAACCCATGGCTTCAACATCGCCACCTGTGCAGCCAGACACTTTTTAAATACAAAGCCATGCCCTACTTCAGCTGACATTTCTACAAATTTAGATGATCTGGACTTTAGTTAAATAAAAGACAGAACTGTTGGTCTAATTAAGTAAGGGCTGTAACATTTAACGTGACAGTCTACAAAAGCTCAAGGCAAGGCTGAGGTGAGTAACTGCAAACCTCTGCACCCAGCCAGACAAACACACTACTCAAAGGCTTTTAAATTTTACAGTGCCCGTGTTGCTTCAACACGCGATTGTCAGACTTCTGAGAATGACCCACAACGCTAATCACCAGTATGACTACAGTGGGACAAACATTCTGGATTACCTCCCTTTCACGGATCATCACTATGGAAACCAGTATTCCAGGCTATAAGGTGGAATTTCATCGTAAGGCAGCAGAATTACATGGACGTTCAGGACAAGAAGGAAAAATCCATTTCACTGAAAGGAGGTGGGAAAATTTATACGGGTCATACGCAAGTTCTTGGACGGAAAATGGTCGTGACTCCAAGTTTCTAGCTCTGAATATCTATGAAAAGAATCCTACCTGAGATCAGATATAACCTCCCTTTGTTATACAACCATCAGAAAGAGAGTCAACTGTTCATTTCAGTACCAATGCCTCCCTGAAAATTTGCCAACCAAATCTAAGTTAGACTTAGTCCTTCTTACCCTGTGAAATTTGGCTGCTGGTTCAACGTGCTGGTCTGCCAATCAGTTCGCCTTTGGAAAATCACTAAAATTCCAGTCCTCCATTCAATCATCTGTAATATGTTCGTATAAATACTATTTATCTCCCTGCCAGTACTCCTATGAGCCTCAGGTAATATTTGTAAGGCTAACTTAGAGTTATCAAGAAAAGATACCATATAAAAGGTAAGTTGTTTGGTTTTTTTTTATGTCAAAGGTGGCTATCTCACTGAAAATACCCTCAGCTGGTTCTTTTTATTGAATGTAGTAGTGGGAGCGTATGCTTCACTGCTTGAAAGCGCAATGGCTAAAGTATCTCATATTATCAAATGCATCATTAATCCATTTCACCTGAGCTGACAGATAGAAGGGAAAGAAAGGTGTTCTGCTCACATCTTAACAGCTTGACTTAAATTTCCACTCTAGCCACCACCTGATACAAATCACAGTTATAATAATAAGTTCTGTAATACAGATACTTAGTATATGTGATGGTATCTACCACAAATGACTGGTCCTTACATCTCTCTCAGGACAAAACGTTCTCCTGATGCATGGCACTTAGCTCAGGGGGTAGCTGACTGTGGATTTGGAGATGAATATCCAGCATTCACTCACTGCTCCATTTCCATTGGCCAAAATACATTTGTTTGCGGTAGTTTTATATAAAGATTTGAGTCTCTCTCAGGGCTATTAATTTATTTTCGTACATCCAAGATGTTCCTAACTGAAAAAATACTCCCAACAAAGACAGCTAAATCTAACTAAATTATTCCCAAATATCGGGAAGACATAGCAAGGGACTGCATTTTATGAAAGTGTGAGGAGAACATGCAACTTAATTACCAGTTATGTTTAGGGCTGGTCCATAAGTTTGCTTAAGAAAGAGTTAAATAACTACAATTTTCTTATTAAAAGCAACAGTGGACCCAAGGTAAGCCCATCTCCAGCATCCACATTGCTAGTGTACTGAAGCAACACGCTCCTGTTACAGACAGGCGTACAGAAATTGCTCTTTATGCATTTTGATATGAATTCAAACTACTTCATCCTTCTCTTCTGCTGGCAGCAGAGCGCCTATCGTTGAGGCCAGTTCTGTGGAAGGTGGAGGATCACAGACGCTTTGTACATTTTCCATCCTTGCATGTTGTCTATGTGTCAGTCCTAAAAAGATCTCCTTTTCTTTTCAACTGTGGTCTGCAGAGGACCAAAGGTGAGGGGCTCCTTTACCTTCTTGACTCTAGAGGAGTGGGAGGATAGGGGCAGAGATCAGCTGTTCCCAGGACCCTGTCTCCATCTGTGAATTTATCGCTTGCCTTACACTTACATTTTAAGTCATTTTGGGTAGGCCATCAGGTTTCTTCTATGTTAGAACCAGGCCTTAGCACAGTATGCCAGTCATGATTATGGTGGTGCTGTAGGCAATAAGTATCAACAATCCTATTTGTTATTGAAAAATCAAAAAGCTATATTATGTAATATTCTCATATTTCCTTTTAGTTAAGATAGCTGAAGACTGTGAGGCACTCTACCAACACTTGCAAGTGGGATAACACTGCTGCACTTCTTGGAAAAATTTACTAGGGTTACAGGTAAGTTCTTCCCGAGGGAAGAACTAAGGGGGTGCTACTTTACCTTCATTACTGAAACACTCCCAATAGGAAAGAAAAATACAATGAGGTCATTTTTACACAATGTGGAGAATGTTTAAGAACATGACTACAAGCTGAGGAAAAAAAAAGAAACGATAATGCTAGAAGAGCATTACAATTTGTGCTTACAATTTATTTTAACTATTTCCCTTGAGCTATTGTTTTGCACAACTTACTCTTCAGCGGCGGCAGCTGGGCTGTCAGTGGACCTCAAGGAATTGCACTGAATAAACAGATCCGTCCCAAGTTCGGAGGACACCATTCACAGTTACAGCTTCAGCCTGTCTCTTCTCTTGTTACCCCAGATGTTCCTCCCCAGGAACATCCAGAGCACTTCCACAGCTCATCTTTGCCAGTCCACACTTAGAATCATAGAATCATTTAGGCTGGAAAAAACCTTGAAGATCATTGAGTCCAACTGGGAACCTAACACTGCCAAGTCCACCAGCTTCAGCCTCTCTCCTAGAATGTAATGCCTTAATGTGGAAAAGATCCACATGAAGCAAGAAGGCTCTTTATGGAGTGATGCTCCTATATGGATTACACTCACTGCCTGAAAGAACCAGAGAACCCAACCACAGATATCTTTAGTATGTGAATATTTAAAAGTATTAGTAAGGACTGTCAGATGTTGCTTCATTCATCCAGGCTTTGCCTTGCTTTGAGTAGTCTCCCTCATACCAATCCCTGGAGCAAGATATCAGTTAATAACACAAAAAATGGTAGAATCCTCTACAAGGAGAACAAAGCTGATATGAAAGGGGGAAATAGCAACTGCAAAAGGAAATTTAGTTTCAAGTATTGTCAAAATGCATATTGTACTTACAAATGTCTTTGAAATACATTTTTTTTAAAAACAACGAAGTCTCAATAATATGAATCCTCCGTAGTAAAGCACTTCTTATTAAATCTTAGAGCAAGAGTGGAGAAGATTCCCTGGTGGATGTGAATTACAGCAGAAGAGGATGAGTGAAGTGCAAATGCCACCGTATAATTCCTATATGGAACATTTTAATTGTGGGTAATGGCAGATTTTCAATTTTATAAGTCAAGGAATTGTGCTCATTTCTGAGACAAAACTGAATATATTAACTGCCCTTGAAACAATATCAATATTTCTTCCTGCGCAGAGCGCAGCACAGTAAAATGCATTAAAAGATGAAAGCTCTTTGATCCTTTTGAATGCTTAAAGATACCGGAACAGTGCCAGTAAGTTTTGAGGAAGAGGCTAGACAGAAAAGAAATATTATTAATTGCCAAGATAGCACAATATCCCAAATAGTGACACTGAGTGTACTAAGGACCATAAAAATATTTATTGTTCATAGTTCTACCCCACTGAGTCTCTCAGGCCACAATGGGTTCCTTATTTCCCCTTCTTCATTCAGGTGAAGTCATTAGTATGCAAACACATTTGATATTGACATACACAATAGCTCTATCTTTTTAGCCCCCAATATTAGGGAAAGAAAACTGTCTGGGTTTATATCACGGTGTAGATCTTACGAGTCGGGAGCAGACTGAATAACTGGAATCCCAGAAGTCATTTACAAGAGCCATTGAGCTTCACTCAATGGTCCATTGGTTCTGCTGCACTCAATGGTCTGCTGTGGTTCTGCTGCCAATTGCCAGTTAATATTTTCTAGGAAGATTTCATCTCTTGGCTTCTCATTCATTGATAATAATGCCAATTATCTCCGGACTCCATTTCAGTTTGGAACTATGCTTGCATAATATTATCAGGCTTCTCTCTGACTTGACTTCTGCTAATAAAAATCAGAAGTAAATCTACTGACCTGAATGCAATGGCCCCTGGGACTTGAACATGGCACAGGCTGATCTTTGGGTCTAGCTGCAGCCCGTAGTTCTCTTTAAATTATGAATGGTCTCAGGCTAAAGTGTACCCTGGACAGCCTAGGTCTGGTTTTGCCTGGTTATCTCAGGCCATGGTTTCAGCTGAAGCTAGGAAAATGTTCTCTCTCTTTTTCCCTGTTCATACAGAACCCATTCTGCCCAATGGAGGTAATGACTCATGAGTAGTTCTGGAAAGAAAGTGGGAAATTACGTTATTTCATTTTGGTTTTCACTTCAAAATGGAACTTAAGCTAAATTTAAAATTAAATATAAATCTGAATGAAAACCTGTTTGGGGTAGATTGAGCCATTCTGATCAGAACTGAAATATTTCGTATTTCTTTTAACCTTTCTAAACTTGAAGAAAACCCCACTAAATTTTCAAACAGAACATGTAAAAATGAGACACTTAAATCTTATCCAGACACTGTACTTTAAATTTTTTACTGAACAAAATTTGTCAAAATGACACATTTTATATTTAGATTAAATGCCATTTTTCCATCAGAAGTCAGCGATGAGAAAAATGTCATTCAGTTCTGCTCACAATGCTGCAGGAATTTATACTAAAATATCGATAAATGAGGTAGTAAAATGTAATTATAGCTCACTCTTTAACATAGATTCAAATGCAACACTGGAATCCTGAGGGATGCTTCCAGATACATAATAGATTTCCTTCTCTAGAGCCCACTCCGTTCACTGCTGATAAGGTCTCCAAGAGCACTTGCACTGGGGCAGGCGCCAAGAGCTCAGCCAAGGACTAGAAGCCTGATGTGCTGGCTACTGGAGAAAGAAAGGGTTGAGGTTGTCCTTGTTTGGAAAAGAGAGAGGAAGCCCTCGTGCTGGCGGGACGGGTAGTACGCTGGCACGCTCCAATGGCACAGAATAAAGTCCTTCTGCTTCCCCAGTGAATCTGTGCCAAAAAATGCAAAAGAAGAGGACACTCCCTTCTTTACCTCTTTCCCCCAAAGCTATACGCATTCCTTGGGAGCCTATAACTTCCATTTACTCTGAAACTTTTAACAGAGAATCTTTTTTTTTTTTTTTCTTGACCTCTTGGGACACGGACAACCCGGCCCCTAGTTTAAGAGTTGCTAGTCTGTGGAGGAAAATGTAAAAGACAGCGCTTTGTCTACAGCGATTCTTCCTCCAGCCCCATGCTCTGAAAATCCGTGCATGCATTTCTCATCCATCACCCGATCCTGAGTGATGCTCAGAAAACCCAGTGATGTCTAACACGATAGTTAAGAGAGTCTGTGCATCTACCAGCCTCTCCTCCCTTTCCTCACCTTCCCCCTCAGCTCTCCCCCCAAAAAAAAGGAACCCATTCCTCAGATTAAAAAGAAAGTTCATCCAGGCTCAACGTGCATAAGATTTGACACCCAGGCTGCTTCGCTCAGAAATGAAAACTAAAAGATGTGTAAACAACAAATAACCTCAAAAAAGAAATGAGCATCTCAAAAAAAAAAAAAAAAGAAGTTATCAAATATGCATTTGTTTATCACAGTCAAGTTTTATGATTCAAACCTGATTCATATATATTTTATGAAGAGAATATCCATTGTGGTGGCAAAATTAAATGTATTTTGAAACTTGTATGTGACATTTATCTATCTGCTCTATCAGAAAAAAGTTGTCATATTCATTCAGACATATATTACTTTTTCAATTTCCTGTCAGTAATGTTTTTTTAATGTTCTTTAGGGTGAGACCACAGGATTTCTCATTTCTCACAACAAAGACCATAACTCATTAGAATTATGTTGATGAGTTTATACCTAAAAAAGTTGCATCACTTTATTTTTGCACAATTTGCACTCTTATCCATGACAATCATGGCTTTTTTCCTTTTTTTTTCTCTTTATCTTTTTTTAAAAAAAAAAAAAAAGAAGATATAGAATCAGGTGGAGAATTGCCAGCTCCTTTTTTCCCTTCTTTAACAGGTGTTCATCACATAAAACACAAACTTATGGTGCAATTTTATGATGATTCAGGTTCTATTGTGAGCCACAAGAGATAACAGAGATAGCACAAGTATTGAAACTCCTTATCACGTATCTCCCCTTCCAAAGGGACAATTTTGATAGAAAGTTTATATAAACCCAGTGCTTAAGAATAAGCAGCATTGTGCAGCAGGTAAGGCCAAAGGGTCACAGTTAGAGAAGAAACAGAAACCAATTAAAGTGAGTTAATTGACAAGAGGCTACAGTGCCCATGCAGAAGACTGGCTGGAGAGGTGCAAAGTGGAGATGCCAACTTCTTTCTTTGAGCTGCTATTGAAGTGACACTGCAATAAAAACCTTATCTCGTGTCCCTTACGCTCAGTGCTAGTCCTGAGAAGGATGCTGAGGTGCAGTGGGTCAAGCCCTGGCTAGAAAGGCCGTTTGATTCTTAGAGGGTTTTTTTTGATAGGCTAGTAATGACACCATCCGCAATATCGAATAAAATACACTCTTTGTTGGTAACACACGAGGAGAATTCTGTGAGTAACATTCAAGTTCCATTTCTGAACAAAAGCAGAATATTTGAAATCAAATTAGAGGATGTGCCTCCCCTTCCAAGCATACCTGATATTTGGGAATAAACACAAATTTAAATTTTATTTGGTAAAGCTGTCAATATTTATGATGGCGCAGGTTTAAAAGGCTGTTGATCAGTTTGGCTTAGATACGTACCTGAAATTATTTGAACACCAGCAACTTAGGCTGTTTTTTAGGACCGAAATTCTTACGTGATAAGACTCCGTCATGACATCTGTGGTACCTGCTGGTTGGAGCTGTGCTGGAAATTCTTTTAAGCTGGCCTGTGGTCTGAGGATTTAGTGCATTCCATTTCTGTCCTAACCAAAACAGCAGGGTAAATGCCCAGAGAAACGTAAAAAGTAATCTGTCAAAGGGAGAGATTTCTTCCTCACTACTACAGGCTCAAAGGTTGTTTTTTTTTTTAAACCAGAAGAACCTCAAAGATGCAAAGTCTTCATTTATGCACAACTGATTTTTAAATAACAACATCCTACAGATGGAATACTTAATCTTACTTGAAAGAAGAGATACTCAACAGAAAGACCCTCCCTTCACATTGCTATCCATCATTTAGTTAAAGTATCAGTTAAGTTAAGTACATTTTAAATAATTCAAACAGATACCATTACCTTGGTTCTCTGGGATGCTACTTCTCTATTTATTCAGGAAACGCAAAGAAGCAAGCAAACAAAACAAGAGCACAATTTTCACAAAAATTGAAGAGTGTCTCTAGACTCATCCCCAAAATAAGGCAGGTCAGCCAGTGCTGAGTTCTGTGTGGCCACCACGAGCTGCTACCAGGACCTCAGTTAAAACTTCCGCGACTGCCATGGGGAGCTCTTCAGGGTAACATCATCAAAAGGACTCAAGCCCCATCAAAAATAACTGCTGTGTGGTATTCTAAGGATGGAATTTATGTCATATAAAGTTAGCCACCTAACATTAGAAGCCCAGTTGTAAACTGCCACTCAAGCTCTCTCTAGTCAACGGAGAGAGTGAGGAATCTCTGCAAGGGGATTCATCTCAGCCTAAAATGTATGCCTGAGATCAGCGTGGTGTTTTATTCCTCAAGAGTGCCTATTTCTTTCAGTGATGACAGAGAGCACTAAGCAACTAGCTTAGATTTGAGGCAGCCCAAGCTAACTTCAATGTGGTCAAAATCAGGGAAAACAAATTCAAAGTCAGGAGTCAAAAGAGATGCAGGACTCTGCTGAGGACCAGTCAATTCTAATATTGACCTACAGCCTCTAAGTTGTTTGAAAAACAGTTGCCTTTTTATTCACCATTTGAATATCTCAGCTGTTAAAAAAAGGAGGATAAAATAATTTTCAATAAGCCTAAAAAATGAAAAAAATCACAGAGGCTTTTTTCAGGGAAGAGGCTCGACCTTTCTTTTTTTTTTTTTTTTTTCCTTTGTGAGTTACTATTAAAATAAGAAGGCTTTGAGAGGACCTCACTGGTTGAAAGGCTGTTCAACACATGCACAAAACGAAACCTGTTTGACCGTCTCTGTCTATCACAAACATAAACACGGCGACAGAGATGATTCACTTAAATGACTTCAACTTGACTAGTAATATCTTGACACATTTCGCTGGGGAGGGTATAACTTACACAGCTCTTAAAAAGTAAGTTTAAAAAAAGGACACAGCAATGACTGTGGACTGAAGATTTATTAGAAAGATTCCCTAACCATCTCTTGGAAGTCAAATTTCCATGTTCTCTGCAAACTCAGTGAGAAATTGCCTTCTTGACATGATGCTCATTTATCTCCCCTCACTCTGTGTTCTTTCAGGGCTCCTTTTGCATCATTTGCTGGGTAGTATGAGCCCGATTTAAACATTTCTACATTTGTGCTGCTGCCAGAGACTGTAGTGATTTAGTGAATCAGGCATGCATCATTCATGTTTGTTCCCTCTTTTCACTGCATATGATTTTAAGGAGAAATAAAAGGCAAGAAGGAGCCAAGGGTACAGCTTGCCTCAGTGAATGCTTTTTAGGAGGGGTCCTGTCCATTGATGGATCAGGTTATGAGAATTTGAACTTGATTCAGTAATATTTAACATATATTTTTATCTGCAATCAGAAAAAAAAGGCTTTTGTGGTAGCATACTTGTGCCAGTTTATTCTCAACCTACAGGATGCAATACGCTGTTGGTTAAGGACTTCAATGTAAACAAAGCTCTAACTATTCATCATTGTATATAACAGAAGTATGAAGGCATTTGAGCAGGCAAATACTCCTGTAAATTACTAACAGTATTTCTAGGTCAGGAGTCTAACATTCAGATTTTCAATAACTACCCTAACTGAGAAGATGCCAAAAAGTTTGTCTAGATTTTCTCCTGTCTCTTATACTCTTGTCTCCTGTCTCTTGTACTCCTCTCTCCTGTACTCCTCTCTCCTGTACTCTTTTCCAGTACCCCATTCCACTTTGATAAAAACATAGTTTGCAATTGCAATTTCAGAACATTTTCAACCAGCTCTTAGACTTCAGAGATGAGAACCGTATCAGGGTTTCCTTTGCCTTTCTGTATCTGGTGAACTGAGCATCAGGTAGTTTTGTTCTCTTTGGACCTTTGTGAAAAAAACTTAAAAATCTTAACTTTTCTAAGCAGTCGTTAGACATTTAATCCCAGTCTCCAGACAGGTTTTTGTCTTGGCTGTTGTGGCAAAAATTCTCTGATGCGGTAGAGAAGAATGTGGCATTCTTTGCTACTGCCAACTACATATTACTCTCATTCAAAAGTGGGGACCTTATTATTTATCTACGGTCTGTGCCCACAGATCCTTCAACCTTCTGCCTTAGCTAAAGGGGTATCTTTCAACAATGCCCATAAACAACTTCTGTGTTCAAATTCGTACATCTACTGGAGAGCAAAGGTAGGTGGCTGTCTCCTCCCTGTGTCTCTACCTGAACAGTAGGTGGGATGGCTGGGACATTTCAGTGTATCAGAGTTAAGAGAGACTTACTCCTGGCTATAAATACAGACTATCCAGAAGAACAACATATAGATTGGTACAATGTAGGTGCTAATAATGACAGTGAGATACTGTACATATAAACCCCATACAGCGGTATCTGTACAATCAAAATTAACAGATCTATAGTGCAGATCCCAGAAGACATGATTTAAACACCTGAACACAGGTGTTTAAGTCACCTCCCAACACTTCAGAGGGGGCTGTGGACATGATGCTCAACAACACGAGAAAGAAACAGGCATCCTGTGCTGTCCTGTGGGCAGGGTTGGGGAATCTTTCCCACACAGTTCTGCTAACAAACCTCAATTCTCTTCATCTTTGAAATACTTCACTCAGGCCTCTTGTGCAGAGCTGCCAATAGTACAGTCTACATGGTACCTCCTAGGAGTGAAAGGACAGAGTGTTATCACCCAGTGTCCCTTTAACTCTCACTTTGCAGTCACTCACTAATACTCGTATCTTGGTGAGAAATCGAACCCTTAGAAAAATACAGGCCTATTTTTATTCCCCAGTTAATAAATTGCAGGCAATTATGACCTGTGTACAGTCATGGTAGCACACTTCTAACATTACACTAGAGACAGATTTGAGGTAAAAGCACACGGCATCTCCCATGCCAAGATGAGGTGGTTTAGTTTATTTTCATCTGTCACCAGAATAAAGGTTCAACAGATCCCAGAGACAGAAGCATGACTCAAGGTGATAACTAAAATAATTGTAATTTGAGGTCCCTGAGGGTACTTGTATCTTTCCTGGACAAGCACGGAGGTCCAGGTAAGCCTGTGTTTAGCTGTGTATGTGTATATGTATATGTACACGCATGCACATGTTCACAAAAGCAGGGAGCAATTCAGTTGGAAAACATGTAGACATCTCTATTTGATACGTTTTAGAATTTTGTCAGGATATAGCAATAAGACTTAGAGGGAAGAGCATTTTTTCTGGATTGGCCATGGGATGTCTAATGGAATACTGTATAATAGCTAAAATGGAACTAAAGACTTAGGTTTACCTAACTGAATCCCAGTTACAGCGTGTGGCAAAGAGCTGTTGTCAGCAACTGAAAATGGTAGAGGTAGGGGAAGTAGAACAGGAATGAGGGAACTGGATACCTTGAGATGTCTGGGGACCTGTCACCGACATTGGTACCAGGTATCTGTTCATCCATACTTGTTTCCACATGGTTTTATGCTTCCACTTATGGAAGGAACCAAAAGAGCAAAACTGGGACAGGTGACAACAAGCTAAGGCTAATAAAGAGAATTGAGAAGGAGAGAAGAGGGAAAGTTTAGCATGGCAAATGGTGTCGATTCCCCCTCACAGCTAGTGCACCGCATGAGCCTGATACAATCTCTTCACTTTGAGCCTGTCTGTCTATCTGTGCTATCAAATAAGACATATCTCAGCTTAATGCACAGTCTGCAATGAAGGGAGTGGATTAGGCCTCTGGAGATGATGAGTAACAAGTTAAAATTAAACTTTTTTTCAGTTGGGCTGCAATGACCTATTTATACAATTTCTTTCTTGCTAGCTAGCTTTTTTTTTTAACATTACAAGATGTACCTGGCCTCTCTCATCTCTCTCTAAACTGTCTCCCTCATGTCCTGATCGCTCTCTGATCTATTTCTCTATCTGCTGGGTGGATGCTAATATGACATATCCAACCTCTAAAACAAACCATTTATTTTGAAACTTGGCTATGTCAGAGTATTTGATGCGTCAAACATTAAAATGAATGTATATTTGGATATTGGGTACATCATGTCTTGATATTAAATTATCTCCTGAAAGGTGGATTGATTTTTAAACTGGCAGGATATATGTATTGCTTCCTTGAATCTCTAGTATGAAGCTAGACATGAGGGGGACTAGGAAAGGTTCTCTACGAAGCAGAGACAGAATTGCTCAAGGGCTATGAGTGTTTTCTTTATATTAATAAATTCTTTTTTGTGCTTAAGGAGAGAGATTCTGTCATTCTCTTCCATTATTATGTGACAATAATACATTAATCTTCTATGAGAGATACTTATCCTAGAGATAATATTTAATTAATGTGCAAAGAAGGAAGTTTAAGTGAAAAAGGTACTTTAAGAATCATATATATTTAATAACATTGGCATAGATATTTCAAAGTCCTTTTTTTCTTTTTGATATCTGGGCCATTTGCATACATACACGCTGAAGCCTGAGACTGTCAGTATCTGAAGAAAAATGACAAACTGAGATATACTTTTAGAAAGATAGATTGTGTGTCCATTCATGGTTAGGACTGTGATTTTTTCTGCTTGAACTTTCCCTGCCACTGTTCACAGATGCACCACACAGGAAAAGACATCACACAATTCTTCACAATACTCCAGATTCAAACCAGAGGAGAGAGAATCCTTCCTCTTACAGGACGACTCCTGTTCGGTGTGCTACTTGGAAACTTGTGGGTCCGCATGTAGAAGCCTATGGGTCTGCACCTGGCCAGTTATCACGAAGAATGTTACACGAATACAACTCAGTTGTTGACTTGCTATCAAAGGAGTCAATAGACTACTCCTGCAATTTTCTCCTCTTCGTGTGGAGACTACTTGGGGAAGACATATTTTTTCATTTTCAAAACCTTCACAAGACATTGCTAAGATATCTGGACTTCTCATCCTTTCAGATTTTGAAACAAATACTGACTGCACTGCAATCAGGGTAGCCCCAAATTTCCTCTCCTCATCTGTATCTCTAAGGCATTGACATAGAGGTGTCAAGGCTGCAGCCCAACAAGAAAGCCAATGGCCTTCATCAGTGCATGAAGACTTATGGCTTCTAAGAAATTCCAAACCTTCCCAAAATAACAGCAGTGCTTAACCCGTGAGTCAAGGACTTTAAATTTTTATCATTTTACATTAACTTCTGCTTTTGACAGAGTAATCTGGCTTTTTTTTCCCCCTTTGCCCAAATAGCTGTTCTTGGTTTTCTTTTTTCTGATATCAATGCCAGTTGAGCAGAAAGTAAAACTCTGACAACAGAAAAAAAAGTATATATACAGGATAAATCAGATAAAATCTAAATAAAACTAAACACCACGTTACACAAAGAACTATAATCTGTTTTTTCCAGAAATGACGAGGAACACCCGGAAAGATAAGTCAAATAAACTCTCAGATTTGGTCCACTATTTCCTTTGCTTACCTACAGCCTTCCTACACCCCAACATGCAGACCATTCCCTCGTAAGAAGCTTTGGACAGCCTAAAGGAGAAATCCTGAATTAAGAATAGTCTTGAATTCCATTCTAATGTGAATTTCTCATACAGCAGGATTTTCATCATCTCTGGTTGGATGATAAAGTGGCTGCAAATTGTTCTCAACTTTCTCAACTCCTGAAGTCATGCAGTGATTCCTGAGCATACACTTACACTGCCTGGGAAACATGGGCAATATAGAAAGCACATTTCTTGGCACCATCTACATGCATCACCTCTGTCTACTGCTTTGTTTATGTCATCTAAAAGAATTTTCAGTGAACTTAAAAAAACTTCTGCCTTTGCCTTCAGATTCTATGGTTTAGTTCCCAGAAATCTAAATGCCCACCCAATGCTCCTGGATGAAAGCTAAAACTGCCAAATTCAGTCTTCCAGGATAACAACGCTCAAACCTTCTCTGTGCACAGCAGAGTTTGTTTTCAGGGAAAGGTCAAGGACTTGGAATGAATTCCAACAGTAGCTGGGGAACATTCCTGGGTTTATCACCTCTGGCTTCACCACATTCTGCTGCAAAAGCTAAGTACGTTTCTGTTACCTGCCTTTCTCTAATGCAAATAAAAGCAACACACATCTCTATGAAACCCCTTCATAAAGATTTTTAAATCCAGATGAAAACAAAACCTTAAAAGGAAAGTGAAACTAACAAAAAAATTCCTGGCAAAGACTGACAAAACATAATGCCCTCATCAAACACGCGACTCTCTTCTCCAAGCTTCTCCTGGGAGGAAGACCAATTTGTGACAGTCACTAGTCATGTTTCTTAATGCGTTACTGGAAGGTGATAAGATATGATGATAAGGAGAGCAGCATAAGAACCTCCACAGAGCAGGAAGATTTCATTGACTGTGATGTGTGTCACTGGTGATAACAATGAAAATTTGCCATGCTTATAACCACATCATGATGCTAAAATGAACAGATTACAGGAGTGGTAGGTGCTTCTTTTAGTTACTAGCTAGCTTTCTTGAAAATGGTAGGTGAGCTGAACTAGTAGTTACTTTGGTTTTCTCCTCCATGCAAAAGTAATTAGGAAGGCAATGACAAAAGGACAGGTATGTCTTGAATTTCTGACTTGAAATAATTAATTTAGATTAGTGAGTAACATTTTCAAAAGTATCTAAATGCTTCAGGCTTTTAAGACTCTCTTCAAAGTATATTTACTCCACATAATACAGTGTGCTACCAAGACCCCAGAGCTAGTAACTAATGAGCTAGATACTACGTCACCTTGTTGAGAAGCAGAATTAATTAGTAGAGCCCTAACACCGTATTACCGAGGTTTTTGGCTTCTGGGATCCGTGCTGGCATGGCGCTGTCTGTGAACATATAAACGTACTGCATCGTGGCTCCATTACAGCGCACAGAGTGCCTTCAAGCACTATGACTGGTAACACTGACTGAAGGAAACTCAGGCTTTCACAGGTACATAAGTTGCTTTTGAAAGTACGACCTGGGCACCTCTGAAAGAATTGGAGATACAGCACCTTGGCAGAGACCCAGGCGAGAGGCTACAAACCTGAAGTGTGAAGCTCAAAGTAAGACTTGTTGTAAGCTAGATGAAATAAATTTTGGAGGCTTTTCTGGATAGCTGCTGATCATTTTCAAGCTAGAAGATACTTCAATACACAATTATCCTTTCCTTGGTATCTGACTGCAGACTTCAGTTGTGATCCAGTGCAGCTCTAGTATGTGTGTTGCAGTAAGGAATAGTTCCACATTTCTCTTAAATAACTGCATTCCACTTGCAGTTCCTATTTGCAACAAATATTATTTGACATGTCCGCTCTTGTCCTGGTAGCTTTTTAAGAATATAAGAGCCTCCTCTATTTGAGGTTTGACTTCAGCTCATCGGCCAGTCTTGAACTGCTCCTTCCTACTACTCATTTTCCTGGAGCTTCGGAGAAAAGTTTACTCTACTTTTCCTGGAGCTTTGGAGAAAAGTGGTAGTGCTTCTACTTTAAAGCCAGACTCTTTGTCCAAGCAGGCTGTGAGTTTGCCATTACTGCATTTTTGCAACATTTTTGCAATGGTTGGTTCTTTGGATAATTAATTTTTGAACCTTTTTTTACCCTGCCCTTTTTTTAATCCTATGAGAAACTTAGATTCCCTCTGTTAAATATGCTGGCACAAGGGTGGTTCTCAACTTCTTCTTGTTATGACACTATTGAATATCACTTTTCCATCTTGCAGATAGTAGCTGTTCTAAATTTCACCACTGTTTAAAAAAATGTGGATGTGGATTTCACAATTGTTCACAATTATGGATATCCAAAATTTATCAGTGACCTTTGCCTAAAACGGACAAAACAGACCAGCCAGCTCTTGTTTAGTTTTTGTATAATTACCCTCACTCTCTGCCCCCGTCCATTTCAATGAAACTACCAATTTGCATGACCTGAGTTTGGTTCATACATTTTTACATTTAAGCCACTGCGGCTAAAACTGAGGTTAGATAAATAGTACAGTAAAATAAAGACACAGTCAGCAAAAGTATGTTAAAAGAATTATTTGTCTTTTGATTCAAATTCACATGGGAGGTAATTAAACAAACAGCTGTCTCTACGTTTAGCTGTGGGGAGAGGAAACCAATGGAAAAAAAAATATCTACCCTTACAACTGACCTTTTCTCATAATATGTGCCCTTTTCTTCCTGCAAACAGCAGAACTACATGTATTCAGCCAGTGAAACTTTGAGGGGGAAAACAGAGAGTCAGACTCCACCCAGAAGAAATTCCATATATTAATATGAAGGGCAGTCAAAACAGATTCTTTTGGCAAAGGGTTTTTCAAGGAACATTCTTAAATGCTAGTATTATTTGAGTGTTACAGTCCCTCTCTCGCCTCTCCCTTAAAATGTTCCTCTTTTATTATCTCAGGCTTGTAATGAAATTTCCTTAATCTATACTATTCTGAGATAATCAACTCAGATTTCTGTCAATCTTAGCCCTGGGAAGACACTGTTAGTAGTCACTATTTAAACAATTATTGTTTAGATTTTTGTGCCCGCTGTTAGATGCCGTGAGGGCTAAACCACTCATGGTTAGCATGTATTAGAGCTGTATAGCTGAAACAGATGAAGCAACGATAACAACTGTTAAGAGAAAAGGTTAATGGACATCACAGATCCGGAGAACAGCATGAACTGCAGACATTCAGAAGGACTTTGAGGAATGTTACATACTATATGGCTTTGGGCCTCCTAAAATTTCTGGGAGAGTTAAAACAAACAAACCAACACAACAAATGACTAACATCCTCCTCTTAAGTCCCATTAGGAAGCCCACCTCGCGCTCCCATTGATAGCTGCCAATTTTATTGGTTAGTGGAAGAGAAAAACTAGGCTACGTGCCAGCGTCTATGTATCTTCTTGGAGCTAACTACTAATGAGACAACACTAAGTTTGTACAGCGCTTGGTATTGACCTGTAGCTTCCAAGAGATTCTTGCATTGATGGTTCAAGAGAACTCAAAGTTTTATAAGCAACTTTGCGGATACATACTCATTTGCTCGTCATAGCATAAGCTACCAGCAAGAAAAAGAAAGAACAATTATAAACAAGAGGGTAAAACAAAGTAATGTATTAGTCTGTCTGGTTCTATCTACACACAGAATTATACTATTGTCACTGAATATGTACCTCACTCATGTAACAGAAAAAGTGTAAACCCCTGTAAAGGTAGACATTTCAGTATTAGAATATCTTATTTCTGTTTAGCTGAAACCTGCTCATAATCAGCTAAAATGAAACTAAAACGAATATTCAAAAAAGAAAAAAATATTGGGCTCTCCACTCACTTTTTTCTCACCTGTTTAACTCAACTGCATTAAAATCTACCTTAGAATTCACACGTGTATTTGCTTTTACAGGGGAGACAGCCCCAACTGAGCATCATCAGAATAGAAAGAAAATGCTACAATCACCTTTTTCCACCCCATTTTGTAATTAGCTCACCCTCCAAAAGAGGGCAATGGCCCTGTCTATGAGCAGGGAGAGGTTCTAGCACTGTAGCCTACCATATATTTTCCAGATTGTGGTCTTGGCCACTTTAGCTAAGACAAGACAGCTGCTACACTTATAATTATAAACACAGTTTGCAAGTAATTCTTACTACTTGAGAAAAAGTAGTTTCAGAAAACGGTGAAAATAATGGCAAATACATGTACACTTTGGGAAGACGGAAATTTCCTTTGGAATGAAAGATACTTTAGTGCTTTCCAAGCCAGACCACAATGAGGACAATGCTATTTTTTAAAATCCTATTCCCTGTTTTTATTGCACATGACATATTACATTGTACCGTACAGTACGTGGTGACGAGAAATTCCCGGCTTATTTAATTGTGATCCTTCAACGAGTTTGAAAGGGAGCGCTTTATTTCCATTTCTTTAATTTACTAGTTCTTTAGATGATGATTTTATTAACCCTTGTATTTGAGAACTGATGCTTAACAAAAAGAGGAGAAGAAAAAAAAAAAAAGGCCCTTGGCAGTATTGTGAAGGCCTGGAACTGAATAATGCACTTTAATAATGAGGGATAGAGCTATGGCTTTTGCTGATGGCTGTGACCGGCTCTGTGACCTGATTATGTCGCAGAGTGTCAGCAGCTGAGACACTACAAAAGGGAGCGCATCCCATCAAATCTATCTCCATTGTAATCACTCCCGCTGCTGAGAGGCTTGTTAGGAGCAGGGAATCCATCAGGCCTCATTAGCACCATTTACCATCAAGAAGCTCAAAGAGCAAACGTGTACCCTCTCATCAGAATAATGAGAACCAAAGTACTCCTATTATCTAATTGGATCAACAATGCCTCTCTCTCTATTTAGTTTCCCGAGCTACTTGTGGACTACAACTCTCAAAAATTAGTTATTTTTTGTTAATTGCCAGGGTGGAGCTGCGCTTAAGGTTTTTCATATACTAAAGAGCAAGGCATAGGCACAATGAAGCCCCAGTTCCTCCAAGGGCATTCTTAGATTATACTGATACCACCCCAATTAAATTCACTGTTCAATTAAGGTATGTGTTGTACAATCACCCCATACTTACTTACATTTTCCTATTAACCTACCAGGAAATAGAATGTATTGCCTTCTTTAACCACAAGACAGTTCATAATGCCAACTCTTACCATGCTGCTTTTTTTTATGCTTTATGGTAAAACGTTATTTTGGAATTGCTGAATTAGGGTGTATTTTTCTCCTATTAGACAACCCTTGTCTTTCCATAAAAAGATACTAAACGTACTCAGCACCTGTACTTAAAATGTATTTGATGCTGTTGAAGTCAAGGAACTTATACAAATGCAACTGATGACAACTAAGCACTATGTTTTAGGCAAGTAGGAGCTGGCCTGGAGGTAGCACTTACGGAAACCAGAGGCATGAACCTTGCTTCCATATTTCCATGGTTCATCTCTTCACAAAGATTAAGAAGGCAGCCAAAAATACACATTTCATCTAATTAATAGACACAGTAAAACTCACTCGAGACTCCTGGTATTTTCTTTCATTTGCAACAACAGAGCAAAAAAAGAGAAATATCTGGTTGTTAAATTTCTAAAGAATTCAAGTGCAGCAGTACTAGGATCCTGCTGTAAGGGCAGGCTGAAGCCAAGTGGGTAGACAGCTTCTCTTTGAAATCACTGTATCTACTGACAGGGTGGAATCCAGCAGTTCTGCTACCTTAGCCTTTACATTGAAGATATGAAAGCCCAATGCTGTAAATGCTTTCTGGAAAGTGCCGAGGGCAAACAGAATGTAAACGGTGTTATATGGGCCAACAGCTCTTCAGAATGTGTCTCTGAAAGCAAAAATTTGATTTAGAGTCCTCTACCTGTAGTATAACAAATTAATCAAGTGATCTAATCATATTCTAATCATATTGTTCCAATGGATAGGATCTCAAAAATAAAATATTATCATACTATAATTGTGAATTCAATAATTAAATTAATAATAAATATATTATATAAATTATTGTTAATATATATAATTTTGTTACTGTGATTGTAAGAACTCACAGAGTACTGGGAATTAAGGCAACGCCATATGTCATTTAAAAGATCGTTTCCCTAAATTTGCCATAGGATCTTGGATTTGACCTATAGCTTAATGTCTCCAGGGATTACTGATCACCATATATTTAGCTAGACAGATGGACATTTACAAGCCCTGGATTTCTATAACAGAAGCAGCATATAATTACAAAGATTGCACATACAAACAGCCTGGTAAGTCATCCAGCCTTACATTTGCAGGAGTGAATTTTGGGTGTCATACTTGTGATTCTTTGAAAGGGGCAATTTTCAAAGGGCAGATTCTTAACATACGATGGAAATTTCATTCCTACGAGTCCAAGCATGTCATTCAGAAACGGAGCATCCCATATTACCATTCACTTATTCTCCCAGTTTTGAAGAAACATGCCTTTCAGTTCTTTCAACAGCAGTTCAGCTGCTATAATTTTATTAATTTGCAAGGAATATAATTTAATTTCTGGAATGTAGTTTAATTACACTGAATAGTCCTATTTTGCAGACAGATAGATTCAGAAGTGTGCTCTAGGCAATATGGTTTATGCTGAATATTATAAAAGTGGGTGTTTCGTTACACCCTTATTATCAATACTTATCTATATTGTGGTGAGGTCTGTGGTACTGATTATAAACCAAGGAACATTTGTAAAAACAATAATAAAAAGACAGCCCCTATTTAAAAGAGCAAGGCAAACAGATAGATTCTGCAATTTTATCCAACAATAGGGAAGATTCTTCCTTTCTCTTCTCTTTCTCTGCAACCTGTGGAATTATTGGACTTTACATTATGTGTGGAATAAACAAGACTTAGCCTGAGGGAATCTATAGTTTCATTCAGTGATATCTTCACAGCAGTATTTTTTTAAAACATACAATGAATGGCCACACTTTGTTTATGTTTTCTGTGGAGAACACGTGAAGGGAAAACTATCGAAAACCTAGTCTGAGTTTCTATCTTCAGCTCTTACAAGGAATATCTTTGGTGCCAGGTGCCTCGTCAGTGGCGATGGTGAACCATTTCTGGAGTGCAGATAGAAGCAAGCAGGCTTCTTGGTTGGAGCTGATCTGACTATGAGTTATAGGTATTATAACCAACTTTTCTTCCAAACCAATACTCCATCCCTCCAGAAATCTTAATAGGCTTTTGAGAGCCTCCATTTAAAGCTGGCTGCATAAAATGATCCTTTGATGAAAAGGGATTGAAACAAGGGTTAAAGTAGACATTGAAAGGTTATTGTAGAGGGCACATTGTTCATACAATCCTCCTTTAATATGTGTGGTGTGCACCTGCGATAAGATGATTCATTAGATAAGGCCTCACTTTGACAAGCTCCATCGTTCAACCCTCGGGGTAGTGATGGAACAATTCTGCACCCACCCAGTAAATATAACAAGGTCAGCATTTTTTTTTCTGGGACTTGGATGGCGATAGTGAAGCTCAGGATGCATCTTTGTTTATGTGTTATGTTGAAAAAAAAAAGGGGGGGGGCTACTATAAAGTCTTGTCTTTTATTTTTTAATGGGCCAAAATAAAAAATGTTGCCCCTGTTCCAATTAAATAACATGGTGATAGAAAACTACAAGGAAAAAACCTGCTTCTTCATGGGTTTTTTTCCCCCATAGTAAACTGTAAAAGCAGAAACTAAATTTTAGATTCACGTATCATCCAAGTTGCATCATTTCAATAAATGTTTACCAGGGCCTAACATCCACACGAGCACTGTGGATATCACCACGCGCCCAACGGTGTAGCATTTAGAATAATGACATTGAAATTACCCAGCTACCAGGTCCAGTCATAAGTTACACTGACACATTTGTGGCAGTGTCCTTATGTGAAACAAGTAGTTGTGTTAATTTTAGTCCCACTAAATACAATAAAGAATGACAGTGGCCACAATCTGAAAGCTACTTAAGCACGCTGCGTCAGTGGAATTATTTATACATTTATGGATTCAGATGAATATCTTTCCGCATCATATTAAGACTGAAACTGAAATAGGCTGCAAGAAATAAACAGCTCCCAAATGCAGATAACACACAATCTCTCTTTGAGACACACCATAAACATTGTTCAAGTTTCTGTTTGGAAAATTTTCTTTAAAGTTTCTCCCAAATCTGCATTAAAGACTGGTAGATTCATTGCAAATTGCCTATCTTACTTAATCATCAAATGACTAAGCCTTCCAGTTAAATCCATGCCAGATGCTTCATTACAATTTAAGTTGTGCTCCTTTACTTAAAACATTTAATACCTTTTTAGAAATGAAGCAATACAGAAATGCTACAATTTGCAAAAAAGTGTAGTCTTAATAGCACAGCAACACTTTAATATAGCTGTCTGCTATAAGGCATATGTAAGTGGAAGAAGACAACTGGTATGTTTGTTAAGAATCACAGGGTTGCTTGACTTTTAAAATGCTGTATTATTGCACTATTGCAATCTTTTCAAAGGGCTGAATGAAAATAAAACAAACCCTGAGCCCTTTCTGGCTTGGAAACACTTTCTAACAGCTCCTAACTTCCTCCCAGATCTCAGACTTTCCATTTCTTACCTTGTCTGGCAAATCAATATTTATTTATCTTCAATACGTGCACTTTTAAATTGCTGTCATACAAGCGGAACCCATTTTTGTCCCAAGATCAGCCTGCCATCAGAATTCACTGTTTGCTCCATCTTCTACTCACCTGTCCTTGTGCATTAGTGACGAGTTGACCTGTGACCCCTTGAAGACTGGAGAGGGCATTGCCAAAGGCCTGGGAGCTTGCTATTGAGCCCATGGCTGCTGCTGCTGCAGCCGCTGCTGCTTGACTTGCTAGCGGATTATTAACCAGCTGAAAAGAGAAAGAAAAGACCATGGTAAAACCCCCAAACACAGAAACACCGAGTGCGAACTGGATAACGTAAAAGCGAGTGTGCTAATGTGGGTAAAATGTCTGCTCCAAGAGCTTGAGTAGTTTTGAGAGGTTCTCATTTCTGAGCCATCGGTGTCTCTGACAATGAATGGTTTTAAAAAATGCAGAGGAAATTCCGTGTTAATATTGAAGACTAATACTCTCTTTTTTTACCCTTTATTGTTCCTCTTTTTTTTTTAAAAAAAAAAGTTATGCCTGATGTGTTTCTTTAGGTTCAACATCCTAATGCTGCAGGTGTAGCAGCTAATTCCAGCAATCAGTGAAAGATTAGCACCTGATTTGAATGGGAGTGGGATATTTACTCGGGGATATTCAGAACAGAGACTGTTTTACTAATGAACCCAGAAATGAGAAAAACCTGAAGATCCTTTGAATTTATATCATTAAAGAATTGGTCTCAACACCTTGATAAATCACAGCAGAGGACTCAACCCTGTGATTAAGTTCAGTAGAAATCGACTAAAAATTCAAAATTAATTTGCAAAATATGATACTGGAGCAACTTACCGCTTCTCAACTGCAAGTGATTAATTGCAGGACTCATAAATTCTCAGGAAGTGAGTTGTACTGCCCACTTCAGTTGGTTCTACCCGAGTGATCCATATAAAGCATAGAGCACAGGCACGGCTTTCACCTTCGGAGACTATGGGAATCCCACAGAGGAACACTCCTATCAACATTTGGGCTTATCAAACATAGCAAATGTGTGCTCCTCTGTCAGAATCAAATGTCCTCTGGGAGATGGCCTGTTCACTGGATTATTGTGAAGTTTATATTTTCTCGTCCTTTCCTGAGAATGGACAAACTCTGAACCAAGGACACAGGGGTGATAGTAAAAAAAATATTAAAATAACAAAAAATGCTGTGAACCATTATCACTGGCACAGCTGTCCTGAGAACAAGCAAACAAACAGCTCAACAGGCTGAAAATGTATTTTAGAGTGGGTTTACCCCCAAGAATCATTGTATTTTAGCAGAGCTCGCAAAATGCACATTAGCAGAGCAAAGTAGCCAGAAGTTTGAGGAAGAAAAAAGTCTGGGGACAGCAATGACATATTTTCTTAGGTGAAGTGAAAAGGCTGAAGCTAACTCAGAAAAGCTTAATGTTTGAACTGAAATTGGTAGGAGTTTTAGGTCCTTCGATGATGAGTAAATTATCAATCCTATAGAAATGGAGAGTCACAGACACCAGTAAGGGATGTACTCCACAGACAGGCTCTGCTTCAAAATAGGTTATAAAATATTAATCAGTGATTAGTAGATGTTTTAAGCATGTTACAGATATGAGTAGTGTGTATGTTATAGATGTTTAGAAGCCCATCAGTAGAAGATGTCAGATATGGTTATAATCTATGCTTATAAGAAACCTACTTGTCTCTTGGACGTTGCAAAATCTACAACAATTGATTGGTCATACATTAAAACATCTATTAATCATTCATTAGCCCTTCATGAAGTATTTATAAATGGTACCTTGATATAAAGTGTTGCCTAAAGGGGCGCCTTGGGCACATCCAATCCCTCTAGAAATGGTAAAGTAAATAACTAAATAAAGATTAGTAGCAATGCTGGACAGAAAAGATGACATTGTTGGACGAAATATTTTGATTTGGAAAAAACTGTTATACGAATCTCCAAAATCAGTCTGCGGCACGCCACGGCAAGAAAATCAAGCAGGAATAAAACACAAAGAGGGGAAAGTGCAATGACTGCTTGATTAGCAGTTCCTGATGAGCTGGGGAGAGGGCGGAGACGGTCACAATGACCAAGGCGAAGCTGGGTCCCTGGGTGCGGAGAGCAAGCAATTCCACTGACTGCGTGAGGTGGGAGCCCAAATGTATTTGTGTGCACTCCTCAGACACTCGGGTGGCAGAGCCTGAGCACAGCAGCGTGATGCCAGAGAACACTATAGATAAACTCGTCGGTTTTCTGCTCAAAACAGTGACGTTTCTTTATTGTCCAGATCAGAAGCTGGTAAAACCTGCCTTTCCTCACGGCGCTTCACGGGCAGCCCCCGGAACTTGGAGTAATCCCCTTGGAGCTGTAAATACTTGGAGAAGGAAGGGGCAGCAGCAAGAGCGTAAGGCTTTCAGAAAAGGCCTTCTATTGTCTTAGGAGGCACCGACAAATTACTGCACCTGCGGTCCTACAGCATCTGACTGTAGGGATAAATGATAATCTTTGCACGGTTACCTGACATCAGCTAATAAACTGCAGTAGCTGCTATAGTTTATGGCTTCAGTTACGTATAGGAACAGTTATTCAGGGAGCAAAAGTTAGCTTGTGAATCGGGAAACTACAAAGGGTTAAAACCTTCTAAAAATCAGACTATCATCTCCTAGAATCTCCTTTCCATTTTTCTTGATCCAGTTTTCAAAACCCGCATATTTTCAAATACAACAATAAAATTTAATTACAACAAACCCTGCAGACACTCAGGATTGCTTTTAGTTGCATCACAGAGATAAGCTACTTATTAAAAAAGATGGCAGAAGCTACGATATGTGCAGGTACCCTGGGTAGTACCATGTTCCGGGAAAAATCACACTGAATGGGCCAGCTCACAGGGTAAGAGACTTCCAAGTGCATATAAACACCCCTATCTATTCATAGGTCTGATTAAAGAAGAGAAGACACATTTTTCTTTGAGTGCTTTGGAAAACTGTTGACTGCAAGTTACATTCTGTTAAATTGACCCCTTTTATACCACGTGCAAATTGGGAAAGGAGAAATACACCCCATTTTATTATATCTGGACACCAAGGTAACTTCTGACATATTATATCTTGCTTTTATTTTAAAAATATAATCTCTGACCTGAGAGGTTTATGCCATTTCTCAGTTCAGGCTGGAACCCTGAGAACATTTATTGGAAGTATTAGAAATATGTTGTAAGAGATCCCACAAAGGGCTCTTCCCATTTTGTTTCTGTATTTAAATAATGATTTAACTTGGAAGGCTGAGGCCTTTGGAGCTGTCAATTCCAGTGCCTGAATTTCTGCTCCCCCTCAAAACACCAGCCGTAACAGCAGGTAACAGCTATCTTAGTTTAAAGTGACAGGCCAGCCATCGCAAGGACACTTCTGCTAATGACATGATTATTTGGAGAAGCCATCTTTATGTGGAAGAATCTTGTAATAACCGAGTAGCTTCAGCACCTTTTCCTGACTTCCCAAAGTGGAACTTTTAAAGGAAAAGGGTATGAAAGTTGTTCTGCTCTAACTCAGTGTACAGCAGGAGTCGTTCCACTGCAGCAAACACAACTCACACAAATAAAACTAACCTGTAAAATGAAGGGGGATGAAAGAGGCACTACTTTCAAGATCCTAAAACTGTGACATGTGAAGTGAGAGTTTCTAGGCTTAAGAAACAGTCTTCAAAAAGCACAATTTCAGGAAGAGTGTGGTAGAGTCAATGCTGCAAGCAGCTTCCTTGAGAGCCACAAATACTTCTGGAAGAATAACCTCTTCCTCCCTCTTTTCCGAAGCTAACTTAGTATCTCTCTAACTTACTGTGAGACACTGATCAGGCGTTTGTGTATCATTGAATACAAGACCAGATTTGATAGCCTACACAGCAATTTTACTTCTCTCTGTAAAGGGTGTATCCTACTGAACTTTCACTCCCCTAGTTTGGAAATCAAAGAGCCAGTTTTACTCATTACAATATCACTCATTCAACAAATATAAAGAAAAATCCAAACAGTTTGACTGATGAAATGAAAAGCCAAGACATTTCAGGATGCCAGAGCACCGCATGAAAAAATGGGTATTAACCTGAAAGGTAAGGTCACTCTATGTAGTGCCGGTATTAAGAATAAAGTTAGATCCTGTGAGTTTTCTAAAGGACTTGTGGGAGAGGCTAAGAGTGAAGATACGCTGTCGGAATGCAAAAGGGGAGAATGGAGGGACGTATGGTGGAGTAAGAGCAGACGTAACCTCATTTTATAAAAAAAGTATCGGTGTTTTTCAGGAAGGCTGTTTAAAAAATCAGATTTCTGGATATCTACTAGAGATTAAATTAGTGTAGAAAAGCAGTATATTTGATTAGGGACCGACAGATCCTCAGTCTCTTACGTTCTCAGACAATCTTTTTTGTAGGGAACATCACACTACTAGATCAGCTACTGATTAGCTACTGAGAGTGTTTGCCTAAACCAGTGCTTTTCAAGGGAAAACAGAAAAATCCTTTGATTTAAAGAACTCTAAAAGTTAAGAAGAACTCAGCAATGTCTCTCAATCAGAGACACATGACATTTTTCTTTTCTATCCAGACTATGTGAAAAATGAACATAGAAATTAAATTTTTATTACCATGGCGTTTGCTTTTGTAGGAATTTTTAACTGACAATCTATGTGCATTTTATCTGTGTTGATATTACAAGAGAATTACACATCAAAATCTAGTGTGTTTTGTTCCCATTTTTTTACATTGGTTTGTGAGAGATTCTGGGTAGTAGTCACTTGGACTTAAGGGAAAAAGACTGTTTCAAACTGAGCACGGGCTTCTGAGGATATTCCGGTACCTTCTTCTTTACTGTGACCAGTATTATCATCTGTATCGGGTGTAGATGGCAAGGTTTTGGTAGCGGGGGACCTGCAGAGGAGAAGGGGGGAAAAAGAAGAGTGAATGCAACAGAGGGAACACCAAGGTCACAGAAAGGAGGAGGTGCTGAAGAGCAGAGCAGGTATCTACACTGTAGCCCTTGAGAACCCCACGCTGGAGCAGATAAATTTTTCCTGATGAGAATTGAGATCTATGGAGAGCCCACACAGGAGCAGGGGAAAAGTGTGAAGAGGAAGGAGCAGCAGAGAGGAACTGTTCTGGACTGACCATAGCCCTCCATACTCCCTTCACCACTTGGGGTGGGTAGAGGAGTTGGGAGCGAAGGTGTGAAGTTCAGTCTGGGGTAGCGGGGAGGAAAGATGTTGTCTTAATGTTTGTCTTTTTATTTCTCACTTCCTGAATCTATTTAAATTGGCAATAGATTAATTATCCCCAAGTTGAGTCTGTTTTGCCCATGACAGTGAGGGGTAAACAGTCTCTCTATCTTGATCCATGAGCTTTCCCATCCTATTTTCTCCCCCATCCCACTGAGGCAGTGAGCAACTGGGTGGGTGTTTGGTTGTTAGCCAACGCAAACCCACCACACCATCCCGTTCCAGGAACTGTAGTCTATATCCAACAACAACAATATGAAAGTGTCTTCAATAACTTGAAGACGTAGAAGCAGAGCATTCTAACCTTGATTTCTAAACACGAACCGATTGATGCAGAAGTACAGTAACTCTGGAAGTCCCTAGGAGCTCTTCTGGCAAATTTTTTATATAGTATTAATGCTGATATTCCTAATTTTCCTCAATATGCATATATACCTTGTACCAGTTGACAGCTCCCTGGACCTACGTTAAATCTCAAAATCCCTGAAGGAATTTTTTAAAAGACACTGGAAAGACTGCTTCAATGTAATCCTGGGAAGGCACCTGGATACCACAGCGAGGAGTGCCAAACAAATGTTTGCAATAATCAACAATAAGAAGACCACTTAGCATTTATATAGAATTTTGCAGCCAAATTTTTCAACTATGGGTGCCTGAGCTCTGCTGGTTTAATTTATTTTTAGGGTCTTAAGCAAAAATAAGTCAAATTTTAAAAAAAACTGTGAACATGCACATACCAAGAAAGCCAAGAGAGAATACATAGGTAACATAAAACAAATTAAGTTCATTTTATCCAAAAAGATACTATGACCAAACATTTTGGGAACCCTGTATGTTTTACATATCAGCTAGAGATTTTTTTTTTTAATTTTTGACCCTCCCCTCCCTTCTTTTTAGTTTATGTAATAGGATAATTACAACATTTAACTGTTATAAATGAACAACAGGGTAAAATGTCTAATAAAATGGCTGTCATGGAGCCTAATCATGCATAACTCTTTGAAAACATGCCCCAGCAGGCAAATGTTTGAAGCAAATCCCAAATTATGAAAAAAAAAAAAAGTAACCTGTCAACATTTGTTATTTGAACAGTGCTGGGACATGATCAACCTATAAACTATACAATGTAGTTACAATATCCAGACTCAGCCAACAATGATGCCTGGTTATTTGAAAACTGCCCAGGTCTGTATTTGCAAATAGCTGTAGATGGTAAGAGTTCCAAATAGGCTGCTTAGACAGACGTTTTAGTATATGCACATATATCAGACATTTATGTGCAGAATAGAGTGCAGAGACAAGGATATTGGAATATGTGAAAGCACCGGCTTGCCAGGGACACTTAAAATATCTGGTTCTCACAGATACTTAATCTGCTCATTATATACATTTATTGTGGCTGAGCTATTTGCTGTCCAAATCTATGCTGAATTTTGTATCAGGAGTAAGTACTGATAGTGGTATCACTGATGCGACATGACTTGACTCAATGCGAAGCGACGCGACCCGAGGTGATGGGAAGCACGCAGTGCTCATGTACGCCTTGATATGACATGGAGAGAGCAGGATGCACAAAATTTCTCACAGTATCTTTGTAAACAAGGTGCTGCTGGTCAAATTGGAACCAGTCGAAGAAACTACTGTAACAATTTACGAAATAAAAAAAGGCCTATTTTTTAATAGAGCCATGGCGATGCAAATAAAGAGCAGACATCATTCCCAGATCTCTAGGACCAAACTACTGGAGACACGAATAACGAAGAACACATTAGGGCACAGGCAAGGAGCCAGTGGAAACCATTCTAGCCATTTTCATTTCTGCTCTTTTAGTGCCAGACAGAAAAGAGAGGAAAAGGAAACCAGAGGAAAGGGAGGGACCCTCTTTAGGTCTAATTCTACAAGATAAACTAAATGGAAGGTGTCAGCATGTCGGAGGCTGGGTCTTACATGTTTACCAAAAAGAAGAGAGAATGTATTTAAATCCATTTCATATCTTTAAACGCAAATGACTACAAAGAGTAGCTGACTGGCTCCTTTAGCAGCAGGTCAGTACTTACAGACTACCCACAGACTCCGGTCCTGGCCGTTCCCAGCTGTCCGCATTTATAACTAACAAGTACAGAATGTTTCACATCTGTATAAACTGGCACACACAGTTTGAGATTTTAATTAAACAGAGCCCTCATGGTTTAGTCTGGTTAGTTGCCTTTATGCTTATGCAGTCTTTAAAATATCTACAACTGTTTATTTTATGCACGATGTAAACATACTGTAAACAAACTGCCTCGTCTGACTTGATGGAATTTCACATGGCTACTACTCATAAATTGCATTGGTGCTCATAAAAGAGGAAAGAGTGCTGAAAAAATGACCTTAATTCTCTAATTTGCTAAAGTAGTTTCCACGTGTGGCAAGAATGAAAGCAAAGAGCATCTCCTAAACTTTCTGAAAGGGGCTGCAACTCAGCTCATTTCAGGTTGATTAGTTCCTCGGTTCCTGTGTTTGTCTATTTTAGAATGATTTATTTGGCCTGTGAAAGATGCTTTCCCCACAAGAAAAATGGTTACTTCAGGGCTCCCTTGCTGCTAAAAAAATGAACTCTTATCAAAAGGAAATTGCCATCTGTCTTCTCAGATAAGAGCCCAGCACTTGGGTCTCAGTGATCCAGCCTCTGTAGAAAGTGTGTCAACCGTGAGACACACCAAATTAATCTCCTTAATCTAAAACATTTATTTGCCTTTAATTTGAATGTGTGAATGGCACGTGCACATGTAAATACGACCATTTGCATAGATAAATGTTAAAAATGCAATGTGAGGTCACAGCATGATTACATGACGCTTCCTGTTGGGTATTTGAGAAAATATTTCTGAAAGAGTCTTGTTTTACAGTACAATATGCAATCGTAGTATACATGCCTGGAACTGTTTAATTAAATATTCATAATAAAAATCAGACTTTTTGGTACAGACCTTCTCTTTCGCCCTTTGAAGAATAAATCCTATTTAATACTTGAGGACATATTGCTTACTGAGAACATACGTAAGGTTTCTTTAAACATTCTAAGCCAGCTGCTCTTCAAAGATCCTCATTTTTGAAGCTGGAAATGCATCTGGATACTTTCACGTATTTGTAATGAAAGCATCACCAAATAGGTCTGTTTCCCTGTAAGCCAAGTGCTTACGCTGAAGTCTCACTGACTCGAATGCGAACAAGATCAGATGTAAAACTGGAACCATGAAGAACATTACTCTTTTCACTGCTTTCAGCTCCAAACTTGGCCTCACTAGATGCACCCATCTGATACAAAGTTGAGGAACGATACAGATGGCTCCTGAGTGCAGTGGAAAGATGGCTGGCAAAGATACAGGCCAGTCTAACATCCAAATCTGGTTCTGAATCCAGGTATCTAGAAAGCTGGAAGGACTTCATCCTCTGCGGTTACGTCAGTTTGCCCCAAAGTCAAAATGACATAAACACCATAATCGATATCATGTGTTTGAGAAGTTCTCTGGGTTTTTCCAGGTTTCGTAGAGAATATATGAGATATCAAATCAGTTGAGCTTTTTAATTAGACATTTCAGTTTTGCTGCACTCTCAATATACAAAGTGAGATTTGAGAAGTGTAAACAAAGTTGAAGGAAGCATTTAGTTTTAAGAACTTGAAGTCAAAACCACATTTCTAATAAAATGAATGTAAGGAGTGAGTGATAGCCACTAAAACAAGGAACCTAAGTGAAAGCCTGTGTGAGGAGAGAGGGCATGCGAAAAAGGATGCTGAGGGTCCCTAAGCAGGATAGTGTTAAGATTCTCCTTGGGGCACTACTTTATTACCTTAGTGGAGTTCTGAGTTCCAAGCGATGGACTGAGAATGGGATTTTGTTCAACTGCTTGCTGTCTGTGTGTCAATGGGGAGGTTCCTGCTGCTACTCCTTTTCTAAAGAGAGAGCAATGAACGCCGATGAGCCTGCACTCCCCGTCCTTGCACCGGCGCCGCGTGAGCATATTGCATCTCAGATGGCAGCGACCTCCTGCCACATCCGCAAACGGAAGGCTTAATTTGACTGTAAACATGTAAGGAGCCACTCACTCAGCACTCTAAAGGCACTGTTTATACATACATCCATACACCCACTATCCTCTTTTTCGCCAGCAGCCCTGCTCTCTACATAAAGCTACGTATAAACTGGTAACAACCGTGTATTTAACATGGCAAGAGCTGTGCCCTCAATGCAGCTCCTACAGAAGAGGAAAAGCAGAAGGGTTAATAGTGTGACGTGGCCACACATGCAACATTTCCACAGAGAACCCTCTCTCCTCCCAGGCACTTCCATCTCGTTTGATGTGAGCAAGAAACCTGCTCCCCAAAATGAGCTGCGAGTCCTGCCCCAGAAGCAGCGCTGCCGGAGTGTGCTCACACACGCTGCGCGGGGCCGGGCTCTGCTCAGCATCCACGAGGTGATTCCAGCTTTAATTTTGTTAATGTTCTGCTGAGAGACACACAGAACATTTACCAGTCATTTTAAATTTACTGATTGCCCTGAAAGCTTTTTTTTTATTTTTTAATTTTTATTTATTTATTTCATAATCTGGTCACGTCCCACCTTTCCTGGGACTCCTCCCCGGGTTTTTTGGAGGGGTGCATATGATTTTTTTTTTGCCATGATAGACTCTCCTTCTGCTTTTACCTATTTGATTCCTCTTCTCTGATCTCTTATCTCCAGTCTCAGCCACTTTGCTCATGTCACTCTGGATCTGGTCACAATAGGTTTTCCATATGGGAGTTCACAGAGAGCTGCAAAAGCAGCAGTAAATCTCCCGTGTCTGTAATGCTGCCATATTAATTCCTAATCAATTTCAAAGCTGCATTTGAAACTCATATATTTCACCTCAGCAAAATCAAAATAACGTCAAGTTGCCAACAGCAAATGAAACTTGGAAATATAATTAAAAACATATAGGCTAGGAACGTATTGTTTCTGAGGTCTTTGCAATTGCCACTGCGCTAGGCACTATAAATTGATGGCAAGAGGGTATATGAAACTGAGATCCTCTTATAACAAAAGCATAGCTCCATATTGCTTGAGGTAACAGCAGAACTGCTGTTAGCTGAATGTGAGTGATGACTGCAAGTATAAACTGAAGAATTTTTTTTTTTTTTTTTTGCTGCAAGGATCAATTCCAAATTGGTTAAAATCTGAGGCTGAGATCCTGCAAAGGCTGCTTAAAGTTAGTCCTAATGCAGTCCTGGGTAAACTCCAGAGAGTTGGTGTTGGTGTCTTCTTGGTGAATGTGATTTTTTTACTTCACAGAAAAAGACGGGGTGTGACTTCTACTCCACGTTATACATGCCATGACATATAATCACGTGCAAATATTAATTTGCCTCTGTGCTGATTTTACTGTATTTTAAACAAAAGTCATGGCAAGGTTTGGCTTCTATCATCCTCTTTTTTTGTGTTTGTGGAGGCAAAATGTCAGAAATAATGCCTATGTTATTATTCAGTATCTGCTACTGGCTCAATGCATAGCCTGGGGAAAGTCTAATTATCATTTACAATAAATAATTTCCTCCGTATTTATTATCAATGGAAATCTACTCACAGACATTCAGCCAAGGAATTCTGCTATATGGGCAAAAAATATGTACTATCTTTTTCAACAGCAGCGCAGCTTACAACCTGAATGTCTGTAGCTTTTTCATTAAATTCATTATTGCCTTATTGTACCTAGACTCTTGTTCTTCCATAAGGCACTGTCAATAGACAGACAGATGAATTTCTTCATGTTCTAAGTATTTTCTACTTTTATCTGTTGACCAGATTCACAAAATATTTATGGGCCCTGTAGCAATTCTTGTGCTTTACAAAACAAGGGATTTTTTTTTTGTGTGTGTGCTAAAAATAATGTAACTTCCAAGTTCTCGGTCTGATTCTGATTTCTCTCCACCAGGCTATAAATCTGGTGTAATTTTAATGAAGTCAGCAGAGTCACAACTGGTTAAAACAAAGGTAACTACTGTCAGAATCGGACCCTTCAATTTCTTATAGGCTTAAAATCTGCAATAAGGGGGGAAGGATACTCTCAGCTGAAATACTAGAATTAGCTAATTACACTAATATTTTATTTAAATCAAACAGTCTCAGCAAAGGCCTATTTTTTTTTTTTTTTGCATTTATGCCACTGTTAACTAGAGAAGCTATCCATTGAAGTCAGAAGTCAAAACATTTACACCTACAGCTGTGAAACTAATGGATTTTTCTGTTTGCAGACTGAAAAATTCCCTCGAAACACCCTACTCACCCCCTCACTTCCCCCCCCAAAAACAATAACAAAACACAATTCAGGCAGACCTGGAGTGGAAAAAAAAAAATGGAAAAGAAATAAATTTTAGGTCACATGAAACATTTAGTTCAGACCAAAATGATTTCTTGAAAGGGAATGTAAAATGGATCACCCTCACAGATGGGTATTTTATAAATTGAGTAGAAATACTTCATTTCAAAGAAATCATTCTTACGTGCCTTTTCCTAATCTCACCCATTTCGGGGTCGAAGAAACATATCTATGTTCCTAACTGTTTGCCAAAATATACCTTTGGAAAGGGTGCAGTCTGCAGACCTCTTTGCAGCCACTGGTACTGGTGGGTGCTACTGGTAATTCCCTCAAAAAAGGGTAAGCCAAGGCTTCAAAAACGTTTTTGCAGGCAGCCCAGTCAGACAACAGTAGTGTGACCTTGTCTGCACCTCCAACAAGGAAGAAACTGTGATGAATCCAGCCCGAGAGCCGTTAAGGCAGGTCTCTTCCTGGGTCACGGCAATCTCAAGCACAAATACAGGTTGGGTGGAGCATGGATTGAGAACAGCCCTGCCAAGAAGGACTTGGGGGTGTTGGTGGATGAGAAGCTCAACATGAGTCAGCAGTGAGTGATCCCAGCCCAGAAAGCCAACGCCATCCTGGGCTGTACCACAAGTGTGGCCAGCAGGTCAAGGGAGGGGATTCTGCCCCTCTACTCTACTCTGGTGAAATACCACCTGGAGTACTGTGTCCAGCTTTGGAGTCCTGAGCTCATGAAGGACATGGATCTGTTGTAATGGGTCCAGAGGAGGGTCATGAAGATGATCAAAGGGCTGGAGCACCTCTCCTATGAAGACAGGCTGAGTGAGCTGGGGTTGTTTAGCCTGGAGAAGGCTCTGGGGAGAACTTATATTGGCCTTCCAGTACCTGAAGGGGCTACAGGGGAGATGGGGAGGGACTCTTTGTCAGGGAGTGGAGTGATGGGACGATGGGTAATGGTTTTAAACTGAAAGAGGGGAGACTTAGATTAGATACTAGAAAGAAATTCTTTCCTGTGAGGGTGGTGAGCCACTGGAACAGGTTGCCCAGAGAAGCTGTGGCTGCCCCATCCCTGGAGGGGTTCAAGGCCAGGCTGGATGGGGCTTT
>JAOXNO010000013.1:53496907-53509079 GCA_028565335.1 Limnodromus scolopaceus | reverse complement strand
GGGGCAGGATGACCTCCCTCCACCTGCTGGTCACACTCTTCCTGATGCCCCCCAGGATGCCATTTGCCTTCTTGGCCACAAGGGCACATTTCTGGCTCATGGTCATCCTGTTGTCCACCAGAACTCCCAGGCCTTTTTCCTCAGAGCTGCTCTCCAGCAGATCAGAGCCCCTTTGTGCCATTCGTGTATTTGGGACACTCCACACACACATCTCATGTTCCTGCTCATTACAGCAGCCCACCCATAAGCTTGTCTGAATTTGAAGAAGATGGCCCTGAGTTGAACACAGCATCGATACTTAACATACCCTAGCAGCTGCGGGCAACATCTCCACACATCTTAGTCTTTTGTCCCTTTCTTAATAAGTGTAATTAAATCTTACCCCACTGCTTTGAGACCGGTTGATCAGTTTTCACACACTGAGCCTGTTATGTACAGAAGTAACAAAGTTCCCTCGTAACACAGAGCACACCAGGGAGAGAGATCAGGAGGTAGAACACCTTTCATTCCTATCTTGGTATGTTCTTAACCCAGTGATTTGTCACTGCTACCTAGGAGAGAAAAACAAACACAAAACTGCCAAGTGTATAATCCAAGTCCCAAAGCACTTGATGTGGAGACATTGCTGTTATTTTTAAAGTTGGAGTATATCTTGTCTTGCATGCCAAATTTAATAGTGTACACTTTTCCACTCTAGTCAAATAACAAATACTTGAGGGAATGCCTCTCTCGCTAAGGGCTGCCACTACCAGACGCTGATTTACCAGTCCTGCAACCAGGGTAATGCTTTTGTGTTTCCAGGATCAGATCCCACCTTACTGCATGAAGGACTTAATGCCAGGCAGGGAAGGCTCTGGACGTGGTGCTGTGCCGAGAGTTCTACCGATGTTTCTCATGTGCAGAGCTTTTAAGAGAGGCTCAAGGATGAAGACAAGTCACAGTCATAAAGTTTTAGTTGTGCTATGAAGACAAACTTCCCAAAATTCACAGTCACTAAGATCAATCTTGCTTACACTGCTTTCGTGCTGATGTATCGCACTTGACCTTCCACAGAGTTGGTCTTGATTTATACTGGCATGAAATGAGTATTAGACTTAGGGTTTGATTCAGGACTAGACAAAAAATCTGACTAATGCTGTCAATAGAAAAAGGAAGATCACATGTTTGCAACTGCTTTGCAATGAGTATTGATCAATATTGAATGTCTTTGAATTAATGTGCTGTCCTTTTACGAAGTCTTAATAAAAGTTAGCTATAGATAGAAGTATGAATCAAACACCAGGACACTGCAAACAGTGAACAAAGCAGGGCATTGCTAATTATCATAAAGAAGCGTTTCTGATTATCAATCTATTTTCTGTAACTAATTTAGGCATAGGCATTATCTGAGCTCTATCTTATCAAATATTGTTTGCAATTGCTAGTTTTCTCTATCACAGCATTATCTAACCTCATTCTCCCATATTATAACTTTCCCAGGATCTGACGGATTCGGCCAGTCTTATATGAAGACCAAGAATGAAAACATTAGATCCAAGTGTGAGGGCACTCTTCTTTGCTCCTTCCTCCTCTGTGTTCTCCTTTCCTGGAAGGGAAGAGCCAGCAGATCTGTCTTGAATCACTCAGATTTTGCTTTAGTTTATTTCTGTTCATTTTAGTGGCCACAGGAATCCAATCTTTCTTACTCCTGATAATCACGTATGGAGTAGAGGGAATACAGAGAGAAAGCAGCACTGGCTAAGAAACAGGCTGTTGAGGGCTCCGAGAAATGTGTGCCCTAAAAGACCAGAAGAGAGGGGCAAGGATGAGTACCAAATAGTTTAATATAAAATTAGGAAAATGGCATCTAAATTAAGCCTCCCGTAATGCTCTATAACAATACAAAGGGAATGTTCCCTGCAATTTCAAGCATTTTTTCCCCTCATTGACCTTGTTCATAATCAATGAGCTGCAGACATATAGATATTTCTGAGTGAAGGAGAAGATCAGAAAAAAGTCGTCTGCCAGTATTATGTTATGCCAGTAATGTTGGAGGCTTAAAAAAATTCAAGTGGAGGCTCTGGTGGGTCGACTAATTGCAGTTAATGAGATATTGCACTCTAGGTGTTACAGCACGATCATGGAATTTAATATTCCTTGACTTTTCTCATATTGCGGGCTATTAACATGGAATTAAAGGAATGTCCTAACATCATGGCTATGGAAATATTAACTAGAAAAATGTATCTGCAACTTAATGGAATACGTTCACCACTTCAGGCCTTTCAGATACAGTAAAAGTAGAGGAGTGCAGTCAAACTGTTGAAAGTTTACAGGGTATTATGCAACCTTCTTCTCTTAGAAATGGCATGACACCTTTTATTCCACCTATATGGTGAAAAGAGGTGAGAGCCTGCCTCCTCTACGATATTTTGACAGTTCCATAGGCTGTCCTAGATATAATTAAGCAAAAATTAAAGGAAAACACTTGAAACTTACGAATTCCCTGAAACTACCACTCAGCTTTCATATCTGAGTGATTTGCAGCCAGAGATTTGATCCAACTTGTCTTGTATTTGAAATGTTTTCACCTGTGCCCATTTCCAGGAACTTCAGGGTATTTTATGAGCACAGATTCCAAGTGGCAGATAGGTCTATGCTTTAATCAGAAGCAGGTGGGATCTCACCCGAGCCCACCTAGTTCATGCCAACGCCACAGTTGAAGATACAGCGGTATGAACTTCAGCATAGAGGGTGTAAGTGTGCCTGGCATCCTGCGTGTTTGCTTGGATGGCTCCTTGCATTCAAGTGTCATAGTGCTGTCACTCTTCCTGCCACTGAATCTTGCTTCACGAAACCTAGCTTGGGTATGTCAACATACCTCTGCCGTGCTCCTTCTGCATTTGCAGGGCAGACCTAGCCTGGACCACCATGCCTTGCTAGAGGCCTCAAGATTTCACAGGGAAAGAGGTTTACTCTGAAACGCCTGGAAAGAACAAGGGAACAACTCCTATTTCTAGCCAGATGTGCTGCTGTTAAAGACTCTTCGGCCGTAGCACTTACTTGTTTTGCACATAAATGAAGAATTTTCTTAGCCCATCCCCAAGAGATGATTAGCATTGTACTACTATAGCACCAGCCTCACAAGGAACACTCTGCAGTACTACTATAGCACCAGCCTCACAAGGAACACTCTGCAGATGCATGTCCATCTTGAGGCTCCCCCATCTGCCTGACCTGTAATGAATCTTAAATTTTCTCAAGATCATTGCCCATCACCCGAACAAGTACTGAAGAGTAAATGAAAATAGCCATCCCATGAAAAAAAAAAATAAAATCATTTAATGGCTGAAACAAAATGCCATCATTGCTGTGATAACAAAAGGTTTAAAGTGCATTACTGTTGCTTCTCTATACACTTGAGGGCTGGCTACTGGGTCAGATGGTGCAACAGTCCATGTAATCTCCTGAATGGAAAAAAATTAGGCTCAAAGTGCCAAATAGACGCCCACAACATAATATCAGGTAAAACAAACACATTCCTCCTAACCCTCCTCCCCAAATGTTACAGAAATAGAGAGAAATTCCAGTCATTTCTCATTACTGTGAAGGTCAGCCTAGCTGGGAAAATTGTTTCTGCTTTACAATTCCCCAAACTGTAGAAAGCAGTTAGAGTTCTGGACAAAAACTAATGTTGCATTCAAAGGGAAAAGAGGCTGATATGGCATTGCTGCAGTAATAAGAGAATTTTTTACTCTTTCCACTTCCCTGTGAACCTAATCAACTGTGACATGAGAAAATATACTGGGCTCACCCAGCCAGAATCTGACTGCCACCTGAAAATGTCCTCAATATTCCACTGTTTGGGACTTTACAATGATCCTTCCGACATCAATTTTGTACATGTACATCAAAATGCCATTAGAAATGCTTACAAACACCTCCTGCTCACAGGCCTGCACTCAGACTCCAATCGAAGCCAGGCTGTAAAGACTCCCCAGTGGTTGACTAAAGGTTTCTTTCGATTACTCATATGAAAGCATTTGGTTATGGAAAGGCATCTTGGGGGAGCCTGGGGGATCTAAAGATCTCCCCCCTGACCTCCCTTGTAAGCACACTTGAATGTCATTAGGAGCAGTATATATTGAAGGTACTCGAAAACCTGCCTTTAAGATTTAATTAATATCTGTTGACTTATTAAGTTCCCCCATTCTCTTTGAGATTCAGCAAATAAGCCATACCTTTCCAGGGTTGCAAGTATGTGGCAGGGAGTTGGAAGGTGTACTGAGAGAAGAGAAAACAAATGGTATATATATCCTATCACACTCAGTTAACATGGATGGGTATGTTCCTGCCTTCATGTACACGAGCACATACACCACATACATGATGCAGTTGTGTGGCTGTAAATTCATTTAGCCTTGATAAATGCTTGGCATGTTTAATGCACTTCTTACTGACACGTTTATTATTTCTCAGTGATGAAAAGCTGAATAAATCTAATGCAACTGAACACAATGATATTATCACCCTATTCTTTTGTTCTAATATTTACAGGAAATATTACAAGTGTTTGACATATAAATTGAGCATTTGACTGACTTTAATAACCATGTGATCAATATGAAGTGATATTTTTACAGTCTAAGTTCAATATTTAAAGGGCCAAGGGTCACGGATATTTATCAAAGCACTAAGGCTAAAACTTTATTTCCAGTACCTGTAATTCCTCTTTTTTTAAAGTCTGTATTGACCTAATATCATTAAAAGTCAAATTTTGCTCATAAAGTCTCAATCCTATTGGAGCTAGCATTTAGATATTTAAGGATTTATTTTAACTGTACTTTCTAGAAGGATTTTAACACTTCTTTATATTAAAATTAGCGCTGAGTGATAGGAAGTCACTCAATACCTGCAGTAAAGATTATTCTTTACCCTTGGAAGATACCAATTATTTTTGAAAAAAAAAATTGACCAACCCTCATCATACATATGCTTCCTATGTATCTTATCCTCATCTTTCTGTACCAGTCATCTTGTAAAATTTTCCCCCTTCAAGCAACTTAGGAAACATCCGTTTATTTTGCATGATTGCAAAATGAAAATGGGCCAGACACAATCCAAACAGCAGGCAGCCCTCCCAGGAAAAGCGGGGCTCATACCGCGCTGAAGTGGCAGCTCTCCCATCCAAACAACCGATAGAGTATCACGTAACCTATACATTCAGCCCCTCTCCTCCCCAGAGAGAAGAAAGCCAAAGCAGTCTTAGATTACATCTGGAAGATTTACAGAGCTCCTTGTGGGCTTCCCTAGCACTTACAAAAATTGTCCATTCAAATTTCTAGCAGACAATTCTCAATCAGGAAAGGCATACATACTTATATGTAGTAAGTTACAGGCTCACGACCTTTCTCTGCCGTTACTTAGAATTGTTTCCTTTGCAAAAGTTACCACGTGCACTGGGACAAGTAGAAGGATAAGTTCTCTTTCTGGCCTGAGGAACAGTGAACTATTTATACTCCAAGACTGAAAAGTAAAAGCCCCCAAGCATTCATTATACTGCCAAATTAGGGCACTCACCAGGATGTGGAGACCCTGGTTGAAGCCTCACGTCTGAATCAGGTGCAGTGAAAGGCTCAAAATTGAGGCTGAGATACTATTTCATGGGATGATTTCACCAGTTGCCATGAACAGATTTCCTTCCTAGTGGATCTACAATTTTAGACAAAAAACTAATGAAAAAAGTCTTGAGTTGCCCAACTGTTTCAAAGAAGGTTGCTACACATTTTGCAAAGGAACAAGTTGTAGGCAAATGAGGGTGGTCATCGTCCTCATGATTACAAACCTCAGTTCTTGAGGCAAATCTTTGCTCAGCGCGGGACCGTTTCACTGGCAGGGCTGCCTTTGTTTCATAGGGCAAGCCCTGGTCTGTCAGCTGTCAGAAGTGGGAAGGGCACTGATCTGGTCTTTCTACTTTGTGAGGAGTCTCCTTCTCAGACCATTACCCCTGTTGCCTCGATGCGCTGAATCACCCCTTGGGAAATTTACAAACAGCACCCTAATGTGAAGATTATATTCAACAGCGTGCAGCTTTGCAGTTTACTGGGAAAATGTCAGATTCAGCTTTTCTAAGCACCAGGTAGTATTTCTGAAGTCCACAGTCATTGCCAGGACAAGGATTAATTTAAAATAGTTTGTTACAATTTTAGTTTTTGCAAGTAGCTTTTAAAAATTTTGATGGAAAAATTTATTGCACTGTTATTATTTCCATTGGAATTGAAACTTTTTGAAAAGTGGTGCGCATTTTGATTGTGTTTAGGAAGCCTCAACCTCCATGAGCTCCCAAAGAAAGTGTTTTGGTAGTACTGAAATTCCTCAGTTTCTGGCTTTTCATTTTTAATCCAGCTTCTCAAATGGCATAAGGGTGCATGTGCCTATGGTAAAGTAAAATGGATGAAATCAGATTTCACAGTTTTATTTCATCCCTGTAAAACCAGCAACTACCCTGTTTTTTCTGTTTTCTTTTTCTGGTTTGGAGTCAAATATTTGTTGAGATCATGGAATATCCTCGCATCTGATTTTTGCCTAATCCTAGTAGTAAGACTTTGTCCTGTTAAGAAATTACAAAACCAAATACAGCATGTCCAGAAAAAAAAAACCCGTAAATTTCAATATCTGCTGCTCAGATGAGGGGCAAGTCTTATCTGAAAATAAGGAAACTTTTTTGGACAGTCTTGTAAAATAGACCAGCATCTGGCTAGATGAGGCTTCCAAGTGAGGCTATAACCAGGACTGTAATCTTATTTTTTATGATTTGGAGTAAAGGACACTGTTAAGATAGAGAACCAGATTAAGGCTTTCAAAACCACACACTGAAGATGAGGTTTGCATGTCCTTATTGATTCACAAAGGTAAATGGAGATGACATACACAAGTGTCGAGCAGTTTTAAGATCCTGTTTAGGCTGATGCTCATCAAACAGTATAAAGCCAGAGAGCTGGGAGACATTTCTACACTTCACTAGGTGGTTTGAGGTTTCTTTGTAGGTTTTCATTATAAATGAATACCATGCAAGCCTTGGTTACCATGAAATAGGTATATGGCATCTAGTGCAAAATGGCAGTAATGACTTTTTCCATAAGTAATGGTCCCACCAAAGGCATCTCAGATGTATATGCTGACACTTCTAACCACTATCCTCATTTTTATTTTGTGAATAATTGCTCTTTCTGTATGTGACTGCTGCTTTTTCTGCTGACTCCATTCCCCTTTTGACCTGCAGACCCTCAGATAAATATCCCAGGGATATCCTCTTTGTGTTCCAAGAGATGGGGTAGTTTAATGACTTGTGAAAGTCTCTGTTTCGACCTTTAAATAATTTACATGTTACCATGTTTTCCTCAGTAAACAGTGCTAATCTCCATTCTACAAATAATAGGTAAACCCTTCTTGTAACTTACACTTTATACAACACTGAAGTCAGAAAACACAAAAGTAATTATCACCTTGACAGCATCAGTAATCTTTGGGAGGCACAGCCATCTCTACAGAAGAAAAGAATTAGGGTCTTTTGCTAAAAGGCAACCTAAAACTTCTTACTATGCTTCACTCAGGTATGTGTGAAAAACAAACAAACAAATATCAAAAGGCAGACTTCTCACCTGCCCACCTCTCTTAGGTAATTGGGCTGCTCTCCGGACTCACAAGCAACAGCACATCCATCCCAGGGCACAGAACATGTGCAGTTGCCTTCAAAAGCCTTCCGTTTTTCTTTTATTTGCTCACTTGAGGTCTGGACAGAAACTTCCTATGGGTCAGACCTGGCTCACAGTTGCATAGCTTTGATCTAAATGTGCTTTACTCGTTCTTCTGGTTTCCTTCTTGCTGCACCACTGACTGATGGTCTACACACAAGGTTTTGTACTTTTCCTACTATTTTCCTTAGTGTGTTTTTACCAATGTAATCCTTAGCATCATTAAACTACTGTCAATATAAGTTGCTTAGAGGACTTAGAAAGTACTTATTATAGAAGTTTCTTAATGATGATATATTAATATGTCTATCTGGGAAGTTATATATTTAAGAGCTCTGTAACTCAAACACAGAATATCGCATGAACCTGGCTGGCTTGGTCTGAATTTTGGCATTTGCAAATCGTCGGTTTCCTGTGATGTAACCTATGGACACGGGCAAGACTTTTCTAAGAAAAGCAGGGGCTGAAATCTGTATTTTTGCTCCTTCGAGGGCTAAGTAATAATTTCTACAGTTCATATCAATGGGAGTGACTCAACCCTTCTGAAAATTAGATCAATGCTGATTCAAGAGACTAGCATTAGACTTTTGCACGGTATTATTTAATTTTAACTTGTCTACACTCCCTTTGTCCAAAGGCTAATAGAATATAATTACACTAGGCTAGGAAAAATTTGATAACGTTGTACGCAGCCTTACATTCAAAAATCCCTATTGTCACTTTCCCCCGATAACTCTGTCACTGACATACTGTTGTATCTCTCAGTCATAATCAAGTGAGAGGAAAATTATTCTGAAAAGTAAATGTATGAGGAAACAACAGGAGGTACACATCAACACAAAGGATGCGATGGCCCACAGCACATGTACTAAAGCAAAGGTCTTCATTGCCTGGCACTGGGTTTAAGCCTCTTTTCACAGATGTCAGAGGACGTTTTAAATTACCTTCAACTATTGTATGACCAGGCTTGATTAAGAGATGGTTTCTGCCGGACCTCAGCACGCTGAGCAGTGCCAGCTGTGGGAACAGCACAATGGAAAGAAAATGGATGGGAATGGGTACACATTTGGTACTTCATTTCCAGCATTTCCTCATTCTCCTCAACTCTTGAGGTAGCCAAATATCTTTATATCCACTTCTGAAGATTTAGGCTACAATAACATAACACAAAGGTATATGATGAACACATTTAACCAGCATAACACTTCTACACAAATTTAAAGGCACTGCCCCAAGAAGATACAAACCTTTAACTAAAACAGTCCTGTACAACAAAATGGTCATTACATTGGTATAATTTCTGTAAATACAGAAGCCTGCCATAAATACTTTACCACACATTTGTTTCATGGAATGGACTTAAGTTTGAGAAGCTTCCCATCTCTTCCTGAAAAATTAATGTGAACATTTTGGAAAAAAAGAAAAAGAAAAGAAAACACACATCAAGACCATTAAAATTCTGACTCTCCAGCCCCAGGAGCTGATCCCATGCATTTGTAGTTAAGTATGTTAGCAACTCTCAGCTGTTTTCCATTGCCTACAGATTACTGACATTGCTACAGGTTAAGACTGAGTTCTAAAGCTGTTTCTCTTACTAGTGAGTGCTTGCTTTTCAACATTTTAAAGTGAAGATGTGAACAAACCTTTGAAAAGTGACTGAATATTTCAATGCCAATATATTTTGCATGTAAAATATAAAAATCTCTGTGTGTTGCATTTGAAATCTGATAAATATTTATTATCAATGCTGTTTGCTTTTAATCTGTTCAGGATATCATTCCTCCAGCTCTTTAGTACTTAAACAAAAATGGCATTTACATTACAATATTGCTTGCCAACAATCTCATTTTCTGGTTTAGTCAGCAGCCTTCATGCTTGATTAGTCTTTAATTATACAAATACCTACATATTAAAAAAGTTTTCTTTTTTCCATACTTTGAGCATGTAATTATTTTCTCTTGCATGCAATAACCTTTAATTTTAGGATTAAGCAACTGATTCTCTTTAGTATGGATGGATTTTTTCAAGTGTTAAAGCAAATTTGGTTATTGTATTACGAGTAGGAAAATTAACTTTAGGAAAACCTTTCATTAGTGCATTTGACAGCACGCTGAACAACTGACAGAAACTTCAAAATATTCAATATACTTGAAAACAAAATGGATAGCAATTCTGTGCCGTCTGAAGTCAACAGAAATACTAAATTTAGCGAGAGAGTGGCTGGGGCTATGCAATTCCTCATTCGAGTATTTACAGTATTAGTGTTACAGCAGTACCTAGAAGCCCAAAGCAAGATCAAGGCCCCATTGCATTATCCCAAAGAGCTGTATAAGCCTGCAGTCTAAAGAGATCAAACAATGGTAGGAGAATCAACAAAAGAACAGAAAGACGAAGTGACATGCCAGGCAGTGACAGAGCTGGGACTGCGGTCTGGTGCTCCTGACTCCAGCAACCCATTTACTAGAGCACTTTGCTTCCTGATGCAAATTATTTTTCAAAAGTGATTTCAGTAAGCAAAGGTATAACTTGATAATGAGATTAGAGCTAAATACCCAGATTATAGGTGGCGGTAAAAGAACTCCCTCCCTTCCCTTCCTTTCCCTGCAGTTTTCACTCATGAGAGCATGGACTGCCAAGTTTGGGTCTACAGGACTGACACATGTTATCTCTATACCTGCTTGTACATTTGAAGTACCAGTGATTTCCCCCTAGACATACTCTTTGAATGTCTATGGGGAAAACATCAAGGATTTTTAGAATGGCTTGGTTTTCTCAAGTTTTGTTTATTTTTATATTTGTTTTACATGAACTGAAAATTCTGTCAGACACATTTTGATTGCATGGAGAACACGCTTCATAGTCAGAAGACAGTTAAAAAAAAAAAAAAAGGAAGCTGTAATTCTATAAAGTTGGGGAGGGAGAAGAGGGGGAAACCTTCCTAATGGTATATTGAGCTCGCTCCTGTCTAATTTGAGAGCTGCGAGAAACCTCCTGCCAACTTCCCTGCCAGTAGGGTTAGGTCTCGTTATAAAGTGAAAAGTTGCAGACAGAGGTAGGATGGAAATGCACAAAACATCTTATTCCAGAGTGGTGATCAGCCATACAATTTCAGCCTTTCACAATGCCAATCCTTTTGGTTTTTTGTGTGTCTCTCCCAGTGGAAAAGGTCAGTGGGAATAAAGGCACTGTGAATAACAAAGACACTGCTTTTCTCCCCTCTCCTCCTCCCAACATTTTCCTTTTCCTCCCTAAAATCAGGCCCTGTCCCTGAGGAGTTCTACACTGATGAAAGTTGAACCCTCAGATGAATCCGAGGATTGAGACTGACTTCTCCTTACTTGCCCCTTCCTGCACCTTGATCCCAGTAGAGCCCTAGACTTCATCATCTGCCCCCCACCCCCGCCCCATAGCCCATGGAGCACCCACTTTGGCAGCTCTGCTTGGCACTCTGCGAGGTGTCCCCCAACCCCTCAGGAAAAGTCAAGAAGAGATCAGACCTCTACCACCTCCTTTCCTGTTCCAGCTGCAGCCACCAGTCCACAAGGATAGTACTGCCCAAACTAGGAGAAGAGCAAGAAGAGACAGAGACAGCTCTCCAGCTGGGTTGGGCTATCCAGCAGGTTGAAAATGGGATTATAAGGTTACTATGGTGAAAATCATAAGACCATTAGCAACTAACAATTTCTGTATCAGTTATCATATTCATTCACAATCATTTTCTGGTATCAATTTATTGGCCATCACTATTACAGAGTACCGCTCTGTACTGTCACCAGGCTCATATTTTAGGGTCTCCTTTATAGCATCTGTATTTTTGCTAAAAGCCTAGGATCCTCTCAGGTCTGGCTGCTTCCCTGGTGCCTTTTACAAGCACGTAAATACTTCTTAACAGGTATACAAAGATATTGCAGCAGCGATTGCTGCTTTAAAGAACCTCAGCTCCTTGAAGAACCAAAATGCACCATCATCATTCCTTTAGCAAAAGGATAATCCTGGCAATACATGATGTGCTATTTTCATACATCAGTTTTTCTCTTCTGGAAATTCAGCTTTGCCTTCCAATCTCTTTCACAAACATAACCTAGCTTGGTTCTCCAACTGGAATCCTCACAGGACATTTGGTCACATCTAAGCTATCAGAAAGACATCAAATTCCTGTCCTGCAGGAGATTCTCTGAATTTAAGATGTAATTTCTGATGCAAATGCAGATAAAAGATGGAATATTGAAACCTTTCAGCAAACAAAACCTTGCATTTGAAAATGATGAAGTATTTCAACAGATTTCAAATCATCACCATGAATTAAAGTGTTTTCAATTTCTTTTGTTAAATCACTATTTTTTGAGACAATTCAATGGAATAAATTGTTTATATACGACTTAAGCTGATTTTAAACAAAAGCGATCAGTTCTTTCCATTTCCCAGGCTTAAAATAGAAA
>JAOXNO010000013.1:53438533-53472481 GCA_028565335.1 Limnodromus scolopaceus | reverse complement strand
AGGCTAAAGAGTCCCAGCTCTCTCAGCCTTTCCTCATCAGGGAGATGCTCCAATCCTTGAATCATCTTTGTTGCCCTTCGCTGGACTCTCTCCAGCAGTTCCCTGTCTCTCTTGAACTGGGGAACCCAGAACTGGACACAGTATTCCAGTTGTGGCCTCACCAGTGCAGAGTAGCAGAGGAGAATGACCTCCCTCCACCTGCTGGCCACACTCTTCCCTACACAGCCCAGGATTCCATTGGCCCTCTTGACAACAAGGGCACATTGCTGGCTCATGGATAGTTTACTATCCATGGCCAATGGAAACTCCTCTTCCTCTCTTGTTTCCCTCTTCCTACCCCCTTGCAAAATACTTCTCAGGCTCTCAGGACCAGTGATGCTAAGGCTTGCTTAGTTTTATTTCTGAATACGTTACAAGTAATAATAGCAATAAACCAAGAAATCTGAGTAGATTTTATGATATTCACATATAGGTGTGACATTTATACATGCAAGAAAGGCTTTCACGTGTTATAAAGCCTGTGCAGGCAACATTCACCCATTTTGTCCACTGAGAACACACAGCGAGGGTCAGAGAGATGAAGAGCTCTCTGAGAGAGCAGCCACCCGAAGTCTTTTGGAGGTACTCTCCAAACATAAAGCCTACACTGGCTGTATACTCAGCAACTCTCCTTATTGCAGCTCAAAATAGGAGAAAATGCTTACTCCTCTTAGCATTTACTTCTAAAGAGCAAAATATGCAAAGGCAGCCGAGACCAGGTCCAGCCCAGCTGGCTACAGATGCTCCTGATCATGACAATTCAAAAGAAAAGCAGGCCTGTGACTTGTCCTGTCCATGTTTTGTATGCTTTTTTTCTCCCGATCTAAAAAGACACAAATCAAGGCAGAGTCACCCCTTCCTTACACATGAAAAGGAAAAAATGTATTCACAGCATAAAAACCACAGAAGGCTTGTCCATCAGCTCCTACAGTTTTGCATGTTCACTCATGTAGGTGTGTACCAAGGAGGCACCTTTAAAACTTCACAATATGCAACTGAAAGAAATGATCGATCATTATTTCCTTTGTCTATGAGATTAGTACCCTCACAGTAATCACTGGCACTTCAAAAAGCACCTTACCTCTAGTATCTCACAGCAAAAACGCTGCAAATAAAAATAGAGAAAGCAACACGGCCGATGAGGACGGTGGGACAAACTCTTTTCTGAATTTCACAGGGCAAAGAGGGCAGTGTCGGTGAATTTACGCTGCCGAAACCAAGAGGAAAACGCAGCCTTTCCTTTCTTAGTGGAGATTTCCGTCTTGTGGATCTGATTTTGACTTCTCTCCCCTCGGTTGTGCTACTAACGCTGTGCTCGGTACTTTGCCACCCTTCATAGATAACACAGGAGGCGTCTGCTGTCTGGACTTACTGTCCTTTCCAATAACGAGGGTATGCAAACTCTTAAGAGTGTACACAGCAAAACACCTTGAAATAAAATAGTAAAAAAAAACCCCCAAAATACCGTACAAGGTTCAAAACCCCTAGTTTCTTGCTGGCTTTCTCGAAGCTCCTGCATGGGATGATAATTCCCCTTTACTGCGTTGTCAGCCTTATTAAGCAAAGGCAGCTTACATGTAACACTTCCATTATTTTCTTTCTTTCCGACATAACGTAAGGGCACATTAGGAGCCCGCTGTGTGTTTTCGGGCAGAGGCAATCTGTTCTGCCTCGCACAGCCCAGGCGTCACCTTCCCAAACGGCCCTGCCGAGCCTCAGGCACCACCAGCAGCCGCTCCGCACGGCTCGTTGTGCCAGGGACACTGCACAGGGCACTTCGGAGGAGGATGCCAAGCTGGTCTTTATTGATGTCACTCTCCAAAGCCCCAAAGATATCACAGGCATTTCCGAATTGCATGAAAAAGTGGTTTTATCGCTGTATTTCTTTTAACTCCACCCTGCCCCGATTGTCCTTTTCCTTCATCCTTTTTCTCTTTCTTTCTCAAGGAAGGAGGGAGGGAGGGAGGAAGGAATATAGAGAAAGAAAGGAAGACAGAGGAAGGGAGGAATATAAAGGAAGGAAGGAATATAAAGGAAGGAAGGAATATAGAGTAAGAAAGGAATAAAGGAAGGAAAAAATAAAGGAAGGATGAAATAAAGGAAGGAAGAAATAAAGGAAGAAAGCAATGGAGAACAGTAAAAATCCAGAGTCAAATGTGAGTGGCACAGCTATAATTCTTTATGAAGCAGCAGGTAAGATTGATTGTCAAGGGTCAAAAGGCTAGGTCAAACTCTGCTCATTCGTCAGCTGAATGTCATTTTTGTTTTCCCTGTCACCAGATAGCTTTAAAAAAAATTGCAACTCCTTCCTCATTATCTGGGACTTGGCTCCTTTCCTGCCATCCAGTATTAATGAAACTGTGCTTCAAGCCTGGCCTTCATCTTTGAGGTTCTTCTTCATGTACTTCTTCCCTTTCTTAAGTACTACAGAGCGAGGACAATTTTAAAGATCGTTTTCTCGCACAGAGAAGTTGGAAAAGTGCCGCTACAGTGAGAATGATTTGAAAACATACATGCAGTATAAACGTCTGAATGAACAAAAATGTAATTAAATCATAGCAGGTCCAAAGCCCACACAGCGATGTAATTGAATCATGGTTAAATCCGTGCATCTCATATGGAATCCTTAAAAAAACAACACGATACAATATTTTGAAACCATTTATGAGGAAAAAACCCCCTTTTTGTTATAATTACAAGCTGTGCACCACTGGAATAATGCTAATACTGAAATTATCCATCGATTTACTGTGAATATGATTTATATATGCCTGATTCAGATAAAAACATAGCCAATAATTCCTTTAAAAAGCATTACATGTCTAAATTAATTGAAGTAAAATTATACCTATGTGGTGAAATTTCAGCTGGCCTGAAATGGGGTGCCATTTCAAGCCAGCAGCTGGTGATCCAAGGGATGCTTCCTCAAATAAAACCATTTTGTGTCAAAGGTAAGTTTAGGTGCAATTATCTTCCTGTGCATTTATATAAAGGCAATACTCTTGTGTTTATTGAGTGCTTTTCACAAAGGGATCTCAGGGTAAATTACACAAATAATTAAACCTCATCTAAAGCCTATCCATACGAGGACCGCCTCTGTGTTTAGAGGAACAGAATCAGGAACCCTTCAGTGACAGAATGAGAGGATTTACTAAATTAATTTTCATTAAACACATTGCTGCACAGGGCGATTTAAGTATGCTGACTAATTGACATAATACTTCCTTTTAGCTAGAAAAATGACCTTTTAAAATATTTATAATCACTCTGGGGAAAAAACACCCTGAAATCCTGTGCTAAATCTGTATGGAACAACATCTCACACTAGTCTAAGTTCCCTGCACAAGCAAACGTGGTGACTTCAGTGAAACTATGAGCATAAACAGCATCTCAGAGAGGAAATTCAAAATGTTTTGTGAAAACCAATGTTTTAACTGTGAAGAGAAGATCTAAATAAACAACAACTCAAAAATAAGACGTTCATATTTCACAATACTTGGTGGACTATCCTCCTACAACCTGGGAGACCTATTTCGAGGCCGGGCTCCTACAGGAACACAAGTCCGTATCTGTTTGCTTCCAGCCGTAGGTGGAAGATAATACCCATTAAAAACGTACAGAATTCAGCTCACTGAGCAGTGGATCGCAGAATTATTTAAAATAGAGACGAGAGGTTCACAAGTTGACCGTAATTAGTTAATAAAAAACTTGAGAGTACTTGGCTCTCCTGTGATATTTGACAGCAATGGTGGAGTCTAGAATACACTGGTTTGGGGAACTGCTGATATTTTTTGACCCGACTGGGTTTTCTGGGCATACGAAATACGATGTGCTTCCAAAATCTTAGCCAAAACAACTCAGTTTTGACTAACTCTCAAAGAAGATAAAATCAGAGGAAATTTCAACAAGAGGAAAGAAGCAAAGGGACGTGAAGAGAAAAAACATTCTTAGTGCAAAATTAAGTTCTTTACTCCAGCTCTCCAGTGGCAACAAAATGTGAATTTTCAACTTTGATACGGGAAGAGGATGGCACTAATTGAAATTTGAATACAGGGCTTGTCATTAAAATAATTTTGCTTGTAGCACTGTGTTTGACTGTAAACTGCTTTTCTAGCCATATTACAGGGTGGACATCTTTCTGCACGTGCACTGCAGCGTATCGGTTTGAAACCTGAAGTGATTCTACGTCACTGGTGTGGGAAGCGGTACTGTGGGATGAGGCCAAGTGCATGGATGAAAGTAACTGGAAACCAGAGTTGGGCGCTGTCTAGGAGAGCCTCTTTTCATTATGTAAAATGACTGATTATGAGATCCCAGCTGGGTTGTGCATGGGGCCTTGTTCGCTGAAATATTAATAGATGACATTTAGCTAAACAGTACGACAGAACCATGATACTGTGCTGAGAGCTGCCACCATAAACACATTTTACTTCCTTGAATGAATTCAGAGCAGGCTGTTGCCAAACTGCCACGCTTTCTCCCGACAAGCCACAGCCTTCTCTACTACCCACAGCTCTTAGAAATTACACAGCTCATTTTTTTGGTCACGTCTAACACAGAAGTTAGCTGAGGAGGCAGTGAGTCCTCCTCTGGCACTCAGGTGGAAGCAGGGAGCACAGAGGAGCCCCCCCACAGGCAGCTGCTTTCACAGTCTGGAAGTCTTGAAGCTTCAACAGTCAAGCACTATTTCCAGGTGCAACAAAACCCAAAATTTTGGCTCCATAAGGGCCGCTCAGCTTTGCTCCCCTCAATTAGCTGAGGAGCATTTATTAATTATGTGGAACACATAAAGCTAAGTATTTAGTGAAGGACAGAAGACAGTACATGAACCTTCACACCTACCAAAGGTCAGTTAGTCCACCCATAACATCCTTTCTTCTTACTCTAAACTGGGCCCTTTGCTCCCTCCTTTCTCAAAAGAATTACCTTTTTCATTTCCTTTCTGTTTATATTTTTTTTCCCTGTTTCTTTTCATTCTGTGACTCCTCGGGGTTCCCTGTATGGATTCGCTGTACACCATCAGAAAGCATCTTTACAACTCTAACTGAGCCGTGTGAGTGAAAAGCTGCTGAATTCCTCTCAATTTTGGCAACAGCAGTTTGAAAGCTGCTCACTGAGATGAATTTTTGAAAATCTTCTATGCTATTTTCCATGTTATTGAGGGCTTCAGTTTTAAGGGGAGACAACCAGCTAAATTTTACTCTCATCTGCCTGAGGACTCTTCTATGTATTTTGGCCTTTCGACTGTTCTATAATTAATGCAGTAAGCTGCTCTATCCTTGAACAGGGTATTAGCAGCACTTTGTTCTCACCTTTGCTTTAATCAGGAACTGGTTACAGTTCTACTGCGGGCTGACCCTACCCGCCTGGTTCTTCCACGTTATTTTTAACGCTGGTGTTCATATAACTTAAACCTGCTTCCAAGTAGACTTTTCCTCGCAGAATGTTGTGCTCTCACCTTCACTTTCTTTCTTTTGCTATTTCCCACAGCGTTATGATGAGTTGCTAACAGCCTCGTTAATGCGACATGAACAACACGTAGGGTCCGATTGTCTTTACTCCTCTACTTTGCTGTGTGTCACCTCTACGCATCCCTTTTCCCCGTCATCAGAGTCTTACGCTGAGCCTGTTTTTCCTAAGTGGTGGGGTACCTTTTCACTCCATCTGCATATGGAGTCCCATCTCATCTCTGCCCCCGCTTCCCACCTCACATCCAACGTGGTTTTCTGCTTTCAGACTTTTGGGGGGGGGTTTCGAACCTTAACGCATTCACATTTCTATTCTTTCCTGATGCTGCATTCAGTTCCTTAAAGTTTACGTTTTCTTCATGAAATTTACATAAACCTCCAGCATTTTTACAGCTCCCTCCAGTCATTATGGCGCTATCTTTATGTCTTCTGTCTGATCTCCCGTGATGAACCCCAGGTTTGTGGTGAAACAGCACAAAATGACATATATGTTCCGATCACGCTGATTTATCACTTTCAATACCTCACTTCCTTCTGTGGTTGTGCTTTCGGAGTCCTCAAGGCAGCCCTAAAATTCTACATCGCGAATTCTACAAATGAATTCAGAACTGGATTTTTCTAAAAAATCACGGAACCACGAAGTGTGGACTTTACAAGACAGAAAGCCAGGCTCTAGAAAGCCATAGTGAGAGCCGTTAAAAGAAACCTGTGGGGTGAGCAGGTGAGGGAGGCAATTTCTTTAGCATCAAAAGAGGCCAGAAGTATGCAAACCCAACAAAATGAGCTTTGATAGAAATACAGCCCCTGAAAACGTGGAGTTTAACAGCCTCCCTTTAAGCTTGGCTTTGGTGCAAGCTGTGTGCAGGTCACCAACCCCTGGCGAACTCAGAGCTCCCCCCCAGCCTCACAGAAAAAAAATCAGTATACAAGAAATTAATAGATAAAAAAAGGCAAGCAGGGGTTTTTTCCCCACTTCAACTTATTGCTACTTCTAAGGTTTTCCTGTCGGCAAGCGACTTCTACCTAACGTGTGAGAGAAAATGAAGCTCCCTTGCAGCTGTAGAACGTGGGGAAGTGAACAATAGGGCAGGGGACTATAGATATCGCTTCATCGCATCGTAACATCATTTTATGGCACTGAATTGAAAGATCTCTAAATACCCAAACCGTGAGCCAGATGATGCAATTATCACTTGAGCATAATTCCTATTCACTGAAGGAAATTTGCCTGAGTAAGAACTGTAAGAACTTATAAGCTTCCCTTGTTACAAGATTATTCTTTATGCCTCACATGTATCGTGAGTAGCTGGGGCAGACAACTACATAAAAAATCATTTAGAGAAAGATCATGGACAGAAATGATTTCTTAGAATCGGGGTGTAAGGCTTTATAAGAACTTTAATGCAGAAAGCTGTGAATTGTATGAATTTGTCGCTTTCATTTTACCATTAAATGGAGATTTAATATGACTACTTTCATTTGTCACAAATGCACATAAGCAAGGCTGAAGGACTTAATATGCAGAGACCTGAAATAGATTTCTTCCACAGGAAGCTTCCCATTTCTGCAGGCGTAGCAATACCACTATTTTAAGAAATGAGGATCAAATTAAATGTTTACTGCTGCAACACATTGTTGCCAACGGTGTCAGTAAATTTATGAGCAGTTTATAATTTTAACTGTCTTCCAGACAGTGGGTCATATGTGCATTAAAGTAGTCATAATAACCTGTCAGTAAAAATTTCTGTAGCACATTCATAGCAAAAACTGTTTGCAAGTTGAGCAGCTCGCTTATGCACTGGCAGAGCGGTTTCTCCTATGAAGTGGTACCACCAACCTCTGAAAAGTCATTTCAGTTTGATTACATGTGCTAACTGGGATTTTAAGATTTTATTTATATTTTTTTTTTAATTTCCAGAATTCCTTTTCAGAATTCACCAAATAGCGCTTTTAACACATGGGCATTGACTAGAAAATTGCTTGCTCTTGCCCCTAGATCTTGCCCCTAGAGAAATAAACAACTACGAGTTATTATCCGACTTAGGAGCTGTTATTTATTATCAATACCGGGTAGTGTGAAGAAAGTGAGAGAGGCATTCCAAACACTTTGGGAGGCAGCATTTGACATCCTGAAACCTGCCGGCCGGCGTGTTGTCATTGCAGCTACAATGTCCTTGGGATTTGCACACTCCCACCTTCTCTTCCCCTGTTGGGAACTGCTCTCCCTTCCCCTGCAGTAAAGTCCTCTCGGTGGGATCAGACCCACCACGATGCTCTCCCTGGTTAACCTCAGCAAGCAGAATGCTTTCCGGCGCCTGCATCCACCCATGATGTCACCTAGCAGAGTACTGAAATCTCAAATATTAGCCATCAGTCATTCCTAGTGCCGCTTGTCCCTCCTGGGGGGGTCACGGCACCAGCAAGGTCAGCAGCAATCTAAAGTGCAACGCTCGCTCACTAAAACGGAGCCGGGGAAACATCTTGCTTCCCCCTCTTACCAGCTTAAGAAACACAGCAACTGGGAGCGGGAGCATTCAGCTTCCAACCTTTCTGCAGCGAGACGTCACTTGCTGGGATGTTAGGAGAGAATACCTCTCTTCGCACCCACGCGCACTGGCTAACGCGTGAGATCCGAGTGCACCTTCGAGAGGAAGAATCGCCTCGGTTCACTCACACCGTTACAAGAAGTGGATTAAAACAGTCGCACGGTGGGTCTGCCGATGCCTTATTTCGGAAGGCAGCATTCATGCCGCAGTCAAGGGGAGCCCAAAAAAGGTGGCCTCAGTATCCCTGCTAACGAGCATGCCCCCTCATACTGACCAACTAAAGGTTACACGCTTCCATTTCAACCAAAATGAGGTTAAACTTGTTTTGCCTCTGCAGTGACCCTCCGCAAGAGACAGTCAACATGTAAAGCATTTAAATTGAGCGTTTAGAAGTTCCAGGCTGAGTGCCTTCCTCTCTATGCCTGGCTGTAAAAATCCCAACCAAACCCATCCTGAAATAGCCACTGACAGAGTCCCTTTGAAGACAGTCAGAAAACCAGCTGAATGTGCATGGCCAATTAGATAAAGTCACATTAGAGGCGAGGGTATTTCTCTCTAACTCCAAATGGGAGATTATTACGCTGGGAAAAAGATGAGTTGATTCCTTGCTTCCTCCCCTGTAGCTAATGCCTCTGTCATTCAGACCTGTGTTTTCTCAGGTCACCAGAAATTCAATCCACATAGCCAAGTACAAATTTGGTAACTTGGCCTCTAATTTACTAAGGCTATTGGTAATGCTATTAAGCCGATATTCTGGATATAAGAACATACAAACAAAACGCATCTCCACTGAGCTTAAACAAACTATTTCCAAACTTATATACATGTTTAAGTAATGTTCTGGATAAATGCTTAAAGACTCCAATTATTAAAAAAAAATGTTTCTACTGAAGCCAAACTTCATTCTCAACATGTTATATATAAACTCCTACTGCTCTTGTTAAATGGCCTTTCTTTCATTACAATGTTTTTGCTTGCACTGTGCATTAAGTATATATTCTTTAAGCTACATGGAGTGATTTCTAAACATTTTCATGTTACATTTAATTTAGATGCAGTTTGTATGCAGTTTAGAGTTTTCTATCTTAAGTTTACTATCTGGTATTTAACTATACTGACTACTATCCTGTGGTGTAGTGCCCAGTTACACAGTTTTGGTGGCAGGAATGGGGCAAGGAGATGGAAAGAGAACCCCTCGGAACAGCGACCCGCTATGAGCGTACTCTAAATGCAACGATCTGAAATGTAACTGTTATTATCACTTTCACAATTATGTAAATGTAAACTTCTCAGCACGCTCAGCAAGAGACAGAAGAAAAGCACTTGATTAAAAATTGCCAAAAAATGGCAAGTGCAAATACAATGGTCTACACAACTTTTAATATTCAAGTTTAGATTCAGTCTGTTCTTTACAGAACTGAACTAATTCAATATAAAACTTTTCATTAACAGTGTTCTCCCGCTGGGTATTGTTGGCACACAGATTTCTGTACAGCGCGTACCTGTTGATCAGAACGATACCCATATCCAGTAAGATAGTTATCAGAACAATAATGGACAAGCCATGACAAGAGACAGCAGAATAAAATGTTTCCATAATTAAAAAAAAAGCAAAAAGTTATCAATAGTTCCTCTATATTCAGGACAAAGTGGGGTAACAGAACCGTGTTAATAATTATTCTGGGAGGCTACAGGATACTTGGTATTGATGAGCCTTCTGGTTTTGTCATGTTATACTATTCACTGTATTGCATATCTCATGTGCTATCCAAACCATAAACTCATTTTCCCTGCTCCTGCTACTCTAGATAGAACAGCAGGCATCAGGCCTTCATAAAACAATTGTTTCCTATTGCTTTTTAATATTTTGTTTTTCTTGGAGCAGCCGCTGGGATAGATTAAATGGAAAGCTGACATATCTAAACTTAATGAAAAGGACTGTCCTTTCCTGTGGCAGTTGGTGCTGGGGAGAGAGTTATAGTCTATGGAACAGCTTAAACAGATGTTGCAAATTTCTGCAAAGCAGCTGATGCTTCTATTCTAACACCAACCTGGGGCCTACCTGCAGGATCTGATATTGCCATCTGCACATGGAAGCAACAGACTTGTGTATCTCAGCTGTTTATTTTTTTTGCCTCTCTTCTGTTATCCCTATTTACAGCCCTTACTAATTCCAGAGATTTTTTCCTTCTTGGTCTCTTCTCTGTACCCTGGTCTGAGCAGCTGGATCTGCTACGAAACCTGCCCCTGATTCTGCCCCTGCACTGCTCCTCCCTTGTTGCGTGCTTCAGGTTGCAGATGTTCGTCAGAAACACTAATGAATCACTAATAAAGATACATCTCCAAGTAAAACCTGTCCACTCATGGCGATGAGACATCCTTGAGCAGTTTCACTCTTCTTCTCCACTACATCCATCTGCACAGCTTCATCCATTTGTACATCCTATGTTTAGGGCCTTATCCTGCAGTCAATTCTTACATGAAAAATTTATCAGTGAGATTACTGTCAGACATCATTTTCTGAAGAAGGTCAATGTCGGAGACTGGACATTAAGGTAGATGGATTCCCGGCCCAATGCAGTACAGCAATTTCTGTATCCTTAGACTCACAAAACAACCCACTTTTCAGCTGGAATGGTGCTTCACTGCCACAGCAGTCTGCCAGGCTGAACTTATGGAAGTTCTTGTCTTATTGCATGTGACTGAAAATGCTTTAGTAGGCTACACACCTAACAGTCCTTGGTATGCACTTAACAGGAGAACTATGGTAGGTCTGGCCCCTGCCTCATCACCCACCTTGGTTGCCATTACAAAGAGTACAGCCAGGAAACTGTCCCAGATTTCCTTCTTTCTCTTCCCTCCCCGAATTTACCCTATGGCTCTGACCATTCAAATAATAGCAATTATAGAGATCACATGTAGGCACAGTTGTTATGGTACATTGACTTGGTCAGCTGCATAACCATTAGATGGGTTCATGATTCCCTTTTCAGGTATCAAACAACTTCAGGTTAAGCAGTAATCAGTCAAGTTATGCTTTTTCAGCTTAAAAGTAACAACAATACATTTCTAGCATATTGGAGAATAGTTATATTACAAGAGAATGCACAGTGAGTGAATACCTGAATCCCTCCCTTTACTGAAAATTATTCCCAATGTGAATACTTCCCAGTGCAGTACTGTTCTCTCCAAGAACATGGATATTGTATCAATAGGAATGCTGCAAAAGGCTTCTCCAGCAAAAATACGGAAAAAGCAGAGTGATCTTGCAGCTGTGATAATTCAGAGTCACCTACGGAGCTGCACCTGCAGCATCCCCTTTGCTGGCAGAATATTAAGAACCGGTGCTCCTCATATAAATTTGTGGCTATGAAATCATTCCCTGGATGCAGGAAAATATTCACCACGCCAGCTGAACACAAAGCAAATGATCCTTGCTCTTCAATCCAAGCGGGTGAATTCCCTCCGATCTGTCTGTACAGACCAGCACGAGCGATACATCACCCAGCTGGCGCTGAGACGCATTAGGTGCTTGGCAGGTGGAAGATGGCATGTTGTTTTGCATGGCGCGTCGGAATTGACCCCTCAAAGCCTGAAACTATTTGTTCTTTCCTTTACAAGCCAACCCAGTAATGAAGTAGCGACTTGTGGTGATGGCGCTTGCCTACATTAATCATATTTTTGTGTGGTAACAGCAGGCACTGGATGCCTGATCGCTGCTGTTACGGCAGCTCGGGCTGGTATTAAAGCAAAAGCTCAGGGATTTTGATCTAATGCACCTGCTTGATACAGCTGATCATTTTCCCTTTTTCCACACAACATTCCTCGGCTTTCCAACGCTTTGTTTCCAGTCTCCTTCCTAGGGGAGAAGTCAGTGTGGTGGCTGTGTTACGATCAGGAGCTGAGAGCCTAGTGGGTATGTAAATGTGTAACTAAAAGGATTAAGGGCGCCTTGCGCAAATACAAGCAGAAACAAACAGTGAAGAACCCCATCAGAAAGAACCTGCTTACAAGCCTGCAAAATAAACGGAGGGGTTGCAAAAGCTTCTGCATTTACCTTCCCCAATCCACTCAAAGAGTTATCAGCACAAACCAGCCCTACTGATCAAACAGAAGGACAATCCAAGTCAAGGCCTCTTATGGAAGAACCACCAAGAATTCACTGAGGCTTCACTCCTGAGTGACCACCAAACACCACTAGGGACCACCCAAGACCTTCCATGAAGCTGCTAACAGACTTAATGCGCATGTGTCAGGGTGATATGAATATTATAATGAGTTCTGGGAAATGTAATGACTATGCATATTCTGTATGGATATAATTCTCTGTCAATCTCGAATTTGGTGGACATGTTGGGTGGAGAGATCCCCCACGACCCCAGCGCCGAATAAAAGAATGCCTGCTTCTTAAGACTACATTGGTTGTTAAGGAGTTTATTCCCCATTTCGGTGATAGTCGGGGACCTATGTCAACTACCCAGATGGGAAAGACTGCCAACATATCCTCGCATTGTGGCACAGAGGTATCACCTTAACTACTTGCTGCTTTTTACACATACTTACTGTTTTTCTTTCTTGCTCCTAACAATTTTTCGTGGTTTTTATCCAGGCCTTTTGGGCTGTTTGCATTCACTGTTACACCTTCAGCTATAGTCGCTAAGGTTGTGATCCCCGAAGGGAGTTCTTTTCCCCCCACTGTCACTTTCCATTCAATCTGTCCCATCTTCCCTCTTTTTGGAAGCCTGTTTGCTATTACAGGCCTATTATCTGTAGAACATATGATTGATTCAGTCATAAACATGCACGATGTTGTGCAGAGAAATAAAAAAGACAGATTCCTGCCATGAGGAGTTTACATTGTAAAAATGGCTTTATTCTCTTCCCTAATTCTCCTCTTTTTCTGTCAAGATTGACAACATCACCACAACCCCTTCTCCTCGGGCCTACAACGTAGTAGTCTCGAATTGTTCTTTTGCCCTGGCAAGAAGATTTTGTTTATGACTGACCTTCATAATTTGCTTTCATCCTTACTGGGCAAAAGTACCTTTCCCATCTCTCTGCCTTTCTGACTACTCATAAGTACTTGCTGGACTGCTTCATTCTGTTTCTTTTCCCTGCATTTCAGAAAGATGCTCCAAAATCAGCTACTGTAACTCTCCCCTGTCACGAATCATCTCACTTCATCTTCCTACTTCCACACCAAGTTCACATCTCTCCTTATTATTTTCAAATCTCACCTTGTGCTTGACTATAACGTTAAACTTATTTTTCTCCAGTACCCTCTATTCAACTCTTGCCATCTGGCAATCTTTTCTTTTTAGCCTTTTCTTTAGCCTCCTAGTTCTGGCTTCTCACCTTCTAGTCACCTACCCTGGTATTGGATCAGTTATCTAGTGATTGTTGTCCACCAGGTTTCCTGCTTTCACTCCTAAACACTCCCCACTCCATGAAGCTACAAATGAGATGGTCCATACCTTACTCCGAGTCCTTCCTTCTATAATCCTCCACAAAGGTCAACCACTTACTCCAACTACCATATGAACTGTACTGTACACATCTGTGGCTTTTTTTTTCTGGAGCTGCTAAAGTTGCTATGGTTTCAAAACAGTAAGGATGCCTCTTCCTTTAAATTTATGGAATCTCAATCCTTGCTCTTTGTTTGGAGCAGTGCAAAGGTCCTAAAGTGCTTTACAAACCAATGCAGTGTAACACAAATAACTAATAATGACAAGCAAAAGAGAAGCAATAGAGAATATACTTGCACTCGGGCAAAATACACTGTGGAAGCTTTGTGTTTAACTACTATTAGTCTTCATCATAGTTGTGATGTCATTAGAGAAACACATAATTAAATCCATAGTTAAGTGATACTGGAGCCTGAATCGCAATCAAACATCAGCACATGCTGAATTGCTTCAAATGATGTAACGTAAATATTAAAATGCTTCAGAAAGTGCTTAACTTCAGCTACAATTTCCTTCTACCTTTAATCTCCACGCAATGTGGATCATTTGCTCATTATAAAAGCCTTGGTAGGAATCTGTAAATAAAAAATAAAGTTTTAGACTCCTTGTTAGGAGTCTGAAATAAAGTCATGGCAGGATGCTTCTGTTGAGGGAGGGGACGGATGGAAGAAGAGACAAGTTGGGGGATAAACTTCTATAGTTACTTAGTGCAAAAAGAACCCAAAGCAACAAACAATCACAGTTTCTAAAACAAGCAGACGATTCTTGGAAACAAAATATATTTCACCTAAAAAGCAGTAACCTCAGTTTGGACCTCTTAATGACCGGTTAAGATGAATTAACATCTGGACATCATGCTGGGGAATGGTAAGGGACCAGAGATCATGTTCATCACGTTCCTAATGTCATATAGAGGACTGAACTCTTAATAACAATTATAGCTGAGGATTCAAAAGAGAAATTACTGAAAAGCTACAAGATAAAAGCATATAGCAAAAATACGATGGAAACACCATCTGATAGCAAACAGGCATAATTTAGAAAAGAGGATAGTTTTGACTAAAATTCCCTGTTTAGTAGAAAATCAAAGAGAAGAATAATTAAAAACCCAAACATCTATCCAATAGGAAAAAATAAAAGAAAGCAATTGACGTAATATAAAAGCTTATTTTGTAAAGAGTTAGTACGATAAATGAAAATATCCAGGAAAAATTATGACAAGCCTAAAAGCAGCAACAACAACAACATGATTTTAAAGGTATATTAGGAGTAAAAAAACCAGGCCCATTATTAAACAAAGTTGATTAAAATTAAGCAGAAAAAAAGAACTGTCAATACAAAAGATGCTAACCTGACTTCAGTCCCAAGAAAAATAATGAAAACTATGGTATGGATTCTCTTAATTAAGAAATAGGAATATAAATAGTGCCAATCAATGTGACTTTATGAAAAACAGGCTCAGTTGGTCAAGTCTGACTACAGTCTTCAAGAGAACTACAAGTTTGTTGGACAAAGAAATTGCGATGACATGAACTCCTTCGACTTCCTTTTTAGAAAATCAGGCGTATACCATAACAATATAGTACATGTCAAATGGATTAAGAACTAGCTAACTGACAGCTTGACACTCGGGCATAATTCTCTGAAAGGGGTATTTTTAACAGTCTCTGCAGGGATCAGGAGTAGACACATAAGAATACGACCGCTCCAATGCCCAAAGGGGTTTACGTTTTCTCTCATAACATTTAATATTTTCATAGAACAAGTAAATACATAATCACTACATCAAAATGGCAAATACTGAGAGGAACTGGGCAGTCGTAAAAAGTAACCTGACACACCTTCTAAACTGGGTCCAAATCCATTTAAGACACTACAAAATGCACAGTGATATACCAACGGACAAGGTAAGAGGACAAATCTCCAAAGGGAGAACTATCTCTTGCAAGCTAAAGCTCCTGACTTTAATGCATTACAGAGCTTCCGAGGTACGGCTGCATCCCAAAGAACTGCTGGAGAAGAAAAGAGTAACATCACTGCTGTGCTGAAGCCACCGGTGAGAAACGTACCAGAGCACTGTATGAAGTCCCAGTAACCCAAGAAAAAAGTTCTTCAAAAGTTCTTGCAAAATAGAAGAGGTGTGGAAAAGAGCTGCCAAAATTATTAGAGAAAGTTCACTACCGTGACACACTGAAGGAGCTTGATTTTAATTCATCTGAAACAAAACCAAGCAAACAGTGAGTGAAGTAATTTGATTTCATTAAAAGATGCCTCGAGGTAGCAGCTGATTTCTAAGTATATACAATGAGGAAATAAAGCGGCTTGTAAGTAATGAAGGCCACTGGAAAAGAGATCTCTGGAAAACAGTAGATTTTTCCATGGAAGAAATATGCCAGCTTAACTTGTGTCTGCTGGGTGAAAAATAAGAATATTTTGGACAAACTAATGACTCTTTTAGTTCTAAACACCTGAAATTATAGAAGAAACTAGACTGTAAAGTATATTTTCTAGATAAAACAGTATAGGTGATAAAACAGTATATGTTATGTGCACTCAATGACAAAATGCAATACAAGCAACATTTTAGAGTGGAAAAACAAGTCTCAAAAATATAACATTGGGGATTTTCTATTTGCTGTATAGATTTTATGAAAGAACTCAAATCCAGAGGAAAGATTATCGACGTCAGTCTTTGGAAATCAGGCCGTTGAGGCTGTTTTGGGGGTTCTCCTTGCAAATCATTGTATTCACTTCACACAAAAGAGGTTTTTCCATTGATTTCAGAGTAACCATCACGCTATCATACGCCGAATTCGCCACCCTTATGAAGTGCTTTGAAAACTGCTGAAACCTAGCACATCACTTCTTTTTCTCTAAATTCTTTCTGGAGCTTCAGTTATGGGATGAGGCAGACAGGACTGGGTGACTCGCCTATTCCTGAATGTGAAGATATATCGTCTACTTAATTGCATATATTGCTCCCTCTTATTCCTACTATAAATGCTGCTTAACAGTTCAGGAGCTGATTAGCTCCTTCTTTTCTTAGTGAATGTATCCTCTTCACTATAGGTCCCTGATAATTATCTGTTGCCCAGCCTGCCTTGCTCTCCTGCTTGACAGCCCCCCCATTACCCTCCTAATGTACTGTAAAGTTGAATGCTTTGCAGGGTTTTATTGTTACAGTTTTGCTGGGAAAAAAAACCCAAGAACTGAATATAAAAGTGAGCAGCATACTCTTTAAAGCCCCAAGTAATTCAAAAGAATGGAGACAGAATGAATTTAAATCTGCAGCAGCCAGTTGCCATTACAGGCTGCTAATGTGGTTCACAGGCTGAAGGCATACCTCTATGCTGCCTGGTGCAAATATGGGTGTATTTCTGCAAAGAAAGATGTCTCTTTCCAGTTGTACATGTGTTCTCAGCCTCTGTAGAGAAACCTAAGAGAAGTTTGCCATGGGATTGGATTCCAGGGGATATGAGCCCCGGATGACTCATGCATTACGTTGGGTTGCTCTGCCCCTCACAAAGGATGCTCTATTTACAGCTCTACAAAACGTGTTTGCTGTACTGAGTGGGGGGGATAAGAAGAGAAAGCTCAAGAAGGAGTTTGTCTCTGAGAAGATGAACTTTAGACCAATGCCTACGTACACTTCTTCTGAGATGGCCAATTACTATTAGTAAGGACTTTGATTTTTTCTTAAACTAATCGGTTTTCTCAGAACTGGATCCATTCAAGTAGACCAGTATCCCTTCCTGTCCTCATAGCTGCATCAGCGTGGCCTTGCTTTAAGTCAATGGTTGTATCTTCTTATTTTGCTAATTAATTCAGTAATCACACCTTCTTTGACACTATAACATCAAATAAAATTGGCTAGATAATAATAATAGGAGTACTGATTAATAATAATCATCATTATCATCCTGTGCAAAAACTCAGAGGGACCTTAGTGGTTGAATCGTGTATGTTTATCCAAACCAGGATCCTATCATGCCAGCGGTTGCTATATTAGCATGTAGAGAAAATGCCATATAGTGAGTTTGTTATAATCTTAGTGTGATATTAGCATTAATATTTTATATAAGTTCCTCAATTAATCAAAGAGCTGGAAGAAATAAGAAATTACTTAGCCCTATTTTCTTAATTGAAAATTGAAATTTGCAGTAAAATTCAGGACCATCACTTCTCAGAGTGGTTGCACGCCACCTGAGAAATACCAGGCTGCCTCACTCTATTGTCTTACCAGCAATTATTTAAAAATGACTTGTAGAAAATCTCTATTTGGTACCTGAAGAGTTAATCAAACCTTAGCTGATCTGGGGGAGTTCTTCCCTGCAGGTCCTCAGAGACAGTTGTAATTAATTTGATCTTCTCCAGTCATTAACTCAGATTCATAGTGAGCTCTCCACACACTGTTCTATTAATTCACTGGAGATCAGTTCTCAGGATTCATTTAGTTAAGCGGCACTGCTGGATTACATTTTAAAACCCTTTAAACTGGTTGTAATTGATGTCTGTTTATAGAAGCTTACTTTAATGGAGTCAACGTGAGATGAAAATCTACCATACTAGTCTAAGATAGTGCCTCACTGTTTAAAGCATGTCTCCAGAGACATCCAGTTAAATAAGAGACACTGCAAAATAAAATAAATTCCTCATTAATCACCAACCCACTCTTGGCGTTTTTAAAATAGTTTTTGGTCCTTCTGACTGCTGGTACCTTGGAAACGAATCTAAAGTAGATCTTCACGGTGCAATAACATACACATCTGTTAGGTACTAAGACTTGATCCTGAACCCAGCCAACAAAGCTCCCGGTGGTTTCAATGCAAAGTCAACAAGGGTGAATGTAAAGAGCAACACTGTCTTCCATTAAAATCTCAATGCAGCCAGCACAATGGCCGTACTTCTCATTGTCAGAGAGCCACCTACTCGCAAGAAGCTCTTCCCAAAGTCCTGAAGCAACAAGATACAGACATTAGCACCCCGAAGACTGCGTTCTGCTGTTGCCCGTTCGGCAACTAAAGCACGGCTCGGGATAACGGTGTTACTGCCGCTTAAATAGCTTCACTTTAATTTCTGTCCTCCACGTAGCAGCGGATAGTTACACTAATGGCATTTAAAACAGAAAGTCTGAATACAGAGTCTGGTCAAAAATATACAGTTTGGAGCCACCTTTGAAGCGATATAAGAGGAAGAGTGCTATTTATTATATTTCAGGCAGAGGACTGGAAATTCAACCGATCCTCTGCGGGCCATTAGCTTTATGCATTCTGCTTCCACACTTGGACTACCTCATACCTGGCCATCTCAAAGCAAAGATAGAGGAGCTTGGGTCTATCTGTATCTATGTGACTAGACATAACCTATGTAACATGAGACAAAACACATTAGGCAACGTTTTCTGAAGTAGCTCATTGACCACAGAGTCCCTCTTTATGGGAAACTAATAATTTGAGATCACACACCTTTGATTTTATTTCTAAGCACTCAGAATTTTAGCTGAAATGAAGAACAATTTCAGGTGTTCATTTTCTCTGAAAATGAAACTCAAGCTCTCTTAGTTTGCCATCCAAAACCCACAAGCATCACAAACTAATATTCATCCAGAAAATAAAACAGGGCTTTGTGTTGGTCTCCGTGACCACAGAAGAAAGATAAACCTATTATTAAGTTATCTGCTATTACATCTACTGTTATCTACTGTTCATTTGTAACTTCTTTACAGTGCTGTTGTGAGGCTAAATTAATAGCTTTAAAAACTTGCAAGATCTTGGGTGAAAGATGTTATTTAAATGCAAAATCAAACCATTGCATGACATGGAGAAGAGATCCCTATCTTGCAGCACCCTTTTCTAGAATAATGTGTTTCAGACATCCCTGCTTTGTGCACAAAATGCAAAGAAAAATGAAAGTTTTAGTAGGTTAGTTTAGTAATGACTGTCTTCATATTCACAGGGCCAGATTCTCTTTTGTTTCACAGGCAGCAGTTTTGTGTTGTTCTGCAGGTAAACCAGTACACAGAATGGCCCTCAATATGATAATTTTTTTCCAGGCTATTTTATCTGCTAAGTCTCATGTGTACAGGGGAAAGATCACGTATACCTTTTATATACAAACGGTAAAGGGATGGAAAATACCGAATACGCTTTTTTCCTCAAGCCCTAATTGCAGCAACATATTTACTCAGCATTCTTTAGGTCCACTCAATCACTCACACTTAAAGTATGGCTTGAGTGCATAGGGACAGTATGTGCTTTCACAACAAGATGAGACAAATTGCAACAATCTTCTTTAATGTGATCTCATACCAGATGAGCTGAACAATGCTAGAGGAAGCCAATGGCAAACTTGACTGTTTTCTGCCAAATAAAAGTGAGGTGGAAATGGAGGTCGGTGATTTTCTTGGTGATAGTGTTCTTCTTGTCAGAAGTGAAAAGGAACTGGGGTGCTGCTCACAGCAAATGCAGTGGGTAATTTTGTTAAGTATATGTTATTCGCTGCAGCTTATAATACAAAAAAAACCAAACCCAACAACATTGTTTGATTCTCTAAGATGGGAAAGAATCTACAAATAAGGCACGAGGAAGAAGTTGCAAAATATAGGAAGGAAGTGGCTTGCACTTTTCTACACATCTTTGCTTTTTCTTTTGGAGGAGGACAAGAGGAGTTACGGACTGCAAGAGAGTTTCCCTTTTCAGAAGATGTAATGCAGTGTTATACTGAAGTGAATATATCTTTCGAGTTTCAAATGTGAAAAGCAGTGCCATTTACTGCCCACAAGCCATAGAGCTCAGTGCGTAATAACAAATAGTTCTGTCTTCATCAATCCATACTGTTCTCAACAATCCTGCCCAAAGCTGCTTCTGGGTGATCATCAGAGTTTGATAAAGTGATTACTAGATAATGCTATCAAATAACTATCACGATTAAACAAGTTACACGAGTCTTGAAGCACTGGAGCACTTTACGTGAGGAATGAGTTTCTCCTTCAAACCGCATAATAAAAATATATTAAACAAAATGGGTTTTGAACAGCGTGTTGGAATTAGGTCAAGAAAAATTAAGTTTGCATTTTCTCAATAGCTACAAAGACTACAAACTACTGTCCTATGAATAATGCAATTACTTTAAGTAGCAGAATTGTTTCCAAGTCCCTTTCTTTGGTATGCTGTTTCATTCTGTGGCTGAAATCCGCAGCAAGGTTGTTACAGCCGTCACTGTGGCTTTCTGCACACCTGGGCTATTTTATGACATTACAGATTTCCTCTTCTCTGTCCAAAGTACAGACGCACAAATCAGCCAGAAAACAATTTGCAGGTATTCATGACGTTTACATCCAAAATGTCAAAAGCTGTTAAACATAATTTGAGCTCAGAGCCCCCATATAATCCTGAGGTTGAGATGAAAGAATTAGCAATCAGTAAGAGTGTTACTGATACAGATTATATAGGAAATCAGATCTACCTGTGATATGAAAGATTTCCAGCAGCTGAAATGACCACCAAGTAAATTGATGGTGGTGTTTATTAGGTACAATGTGTAAAAAGAAGGCAAAAGATTTACTACAGTAGAAACATGATTATCCTGAAGACAGGAAGGACTTGGAATAAAGTCAGACAACAGAGATTCTAGAGATTCAAGGAAATCATAAATATAAATATTTGATGGCTATCCCCCCTGCAACTGTTCTCGATGCCATTCATATACAGGCTGTTTAAGATATTTTGGTACAACTTCCCCTGTTAAACAGACTAAAGATCTTCCAGCAGGAGAGAGACTGGCTCTTGCCTCCTCTTCTCTGCCGAATTTAACAGTTTGTGGTTCTCATGCTTGTCTCAAGTGTAAGCAACACCTCCTTCCCTCCCAGGATCTGTGTAACTGTGCCCCAGACTGCAACTCACATCTTAATTCCTATCATGAGTGCCTATCACCCTGTGGCACTCTTATGTCACTTTTGTGCCCTTCTCTGACTTCTGCTCCCTCACTTCCTATGTCTTGTCCCCGACATGTCAACTGTTGTTCAAGCCCTGGTTACCTCCTCTTCATCCTAGCCCATTCCCCAGACTCATGCTCTTGGACTCAAGCATCAACCTAGTTCTGAAACAATAATGCATTATTTCTGAACAAACAACCAGTACCGTACGCCCGAGCTATTACTCCTCTCTGCCTTCCACGCAGTAAGTCCTACAGGGCATGGACTCCCTTTATATTTATGTCTTGTACAGCCCCAAGCACACTGTAAGCATTTAATGCATAAAATAAATAACAAGAGACATGCAGCTCTGCTGGAGACAAGAAGGAGCATTGAAGAAGCCAGATTCAGCTAATCAAACTTGTACTGTGTGAGGTGGGGCTTCAACTTACAAAACAGTCACAAAAGATATCTGGGGCAGGGAGGAGGAGACAGACAACTTTTAATATTGACCCAGCAAAGATTCTGGCATGTCTTTAATTTAAAGACCTTAAATAACCCTTCTGAGCACAAAGGCACTACCCATACGTACACGACAGGCATTCTGATACTCATCTGAGCAGCCCAACTTCTTCCACTTGCAGGAGATAATCTTTTGGGTCTCAGAGTATTGTTTTAAAGTCTCCAAGGACAGAAAATTTCCACAGTCCTGATTATTCAATGGTTAATTACCATGGCTTTTATCAAAATGCATCTTTTCACCACGTAACTTCAGCTTCCTGTCATCCGAAGCTATAGCTCTGTCTGTCTGACTGATTTACTCTTAGTCTTTTACTGTAAGCACAAAAGCTTCCCTCATTTAGGCACTTGTAGACTGTGATTAATTTTCTCTTTTTACAGCGACAGACATCAGACTTTTTTAAGTTTCCAGACGTAAAGCAAACTTTCCAGCCCTCCAGCCATTTTTCAACGTCTTTCCTATATCTTTGCCAATGCAACTACTTCTGATGGACGTCTATCAAAAGCGTGTAACTGTTTCTGTGAGGATCCTAATAGTGCTGTAAACAGGGATACAAACTCCCTTCTCTTGTCTGCACATAGAAATACCCCCACTCACCAGTTTTAAGGCAGTTAAAATAGTTTACGTTGATTTAGTACTTCCCAGTAAGCTTCTACTTCCCATTTCACCACCCAGTGTGACAGGTGCTCAGCCCTGATCTTGGGCAGTATGAATCCTTTAAAAAATCATGTTGCACGATGCAAAATTAAATGCCTCAACACAGATGTGGGACTGTGGTTTTCTTCTTGCATTTTATGTTTGCACTTTCTGTTTGTTTGTTTGTTTTACTCTTAGAGCATTAATATGCATTAGCTATCGCATCTTTGGGCAAACATGGGAAGACAGCCTTTACTGTGCTGACGGCAAGTCAACCCAGTACTCAGCAACCAGGTATGCCCTGGCTTAGGGAGGTGACATAACAGGTACAGAGTCTGGTGTCCACTGGGACATTACAGAGCAGCAGCCGCTGCATCTCTGTGGTCTCACTGAAGAAAACGCATCTTTTCCAGCAGGGCAACAAACCCACGCTTATCCTATTGGCAGAGATGTATCTTCTACAAAACACAGCGCCAGTTAGGAAACATTTCATTCCCATGCTTTAGTTGTTTACAGTATTAGCTTTCAATTATTTCATCCAAGATCCCATCTTGATGGATAAACAGGATAGTAGAGTAAGCAGCCTCAAGCTCTGAACTTGTTCCAAACACTTAGATTATTATATCTTAAGATCCAAACAAATAAAAAAGCCCAAACAAACAAAACCAACCTCCAACCAAATACTTCTGTTTATTCAGGTGTGTGTCTTATTTTCCACAAAGTTACCATGAAGGCAAATAAGAGGTGTGGGGGTTATTAATCAAAAAGTCCTTGCTTGGATTCATTTTCGACACCTTTTACCATGTGAGTGATGTGGCTCAGCATTTTTTAATTATTATTATTTATACATCACCACAGGTGAACCTGATGCTTTACAGAGAACTAGAATGACAAGACCTTGCCCTGAGGTGCTTACAGTCTAAATTAGATGTACACAGTGAAAGATGACAACAAACAGCAAAAAGAGGTGTGGATTTAGAGTGTTACAACAGGAAAAGAACAATACACGCTGCCTCACATTTCTAAGAGGTGTTAGTGTGTCTGTTGTCTTCAGTTCTTTGATTTATATTTCAAATTACATAAAACAAATACACTTAAAGACCAGGAGTTACAGGAGATGTCTGAAACAGGACAGGGAAAAAAATATGACTTATGAAGACCCAACACAATAAGGGAACTCTTCTTGCCCATCTTGTGTTCTGCACCAGAACATCTATTATGATGGGAAGAGATCTAAGGGAGGGAAACCACAGTAACCTGGCTACAGAAAGTTTTTATCAATCACCGACAACACTACAGCACGGGGAAGGCCTGTTTAGTTTGTATTCTCTAACAGACAGATGGAACCATTTTGGAAACCATTTACACTTTGGGAGAAATACCAGCATTTCAGAACCAGAAACAAACTATTTTTTCCTATGAAATTTAAATGAGAAGAAAATAAAAGAAAAAAAACACATGAAAAAGATGGGGTCCTCATAACATTGTACTGGAATAGTTTTGTAATTTCTTTGCCAGGGCAAGGAAAGTCTCTTACTAAGTGTTTTCACAACAGGGATTTTCACAACAGGGATCCCTGGATGCTATAGTAAATCTTAACGATAGGGAGGAAAAACACATAGCTGTATCTCAGAAATCCACCCGAGACATCATGTGCAAAGGCACATTCTTATATCACCGTTGCTGATACAAATTTCCCTCTCTAAGGCGTGATGCAGGATCTGGGTCCCTCAGGATACTCATGTAAGGGATAAGGCATGTGTGGATGGGAGTCCGGGAAAAGGAGTCGGGATGTTTGGTTCCACAAAAGCGTAAGATTTACCGCACGGCGTCAGACCTATTTAACATGGTGTGCGGTCTCCAACTATGGCTGCTGGCAGCTTTTACAATGTTTGAGGGCACTGTTAGAGTGATCCTTCCCTTGGCGCATTATCACAGGATCCAGAAATCAGCAGTTGAGGGACTTCCTCAGCCGGAGGTCACATCTAAACCACTGAATTTAATTACTATGAAAAACCACCAAGCCAATACTTCATTAACGTATCTAGTCCCATTCTGAACTCATTTATACTTTTTGCTTCCACAGCTCCCTGTGGCTACAAATTCCACAATTAAATTACACACTGTGAGAAAAAGTATGTCCTTTTGCTTGCTTTGAAGCTATTCTCTGACAATTTCAAGGAGCAGCTCGTGCTTAATAACTCTTTCCTATTTAGTTGCTCTGTGCAATTCATGACTTGCAACCGTCTGTACCCCACTCTCTGTTTTCTCCTTTAAAAGTGAAGAGGACTAATCTATTTACTTTGCCCTTGTCTAAAGCCTGGCATTCACTTCTGAACATCTTGGTTACCCTCCTCTGGGTCTTCCTAGTTCTGTTATGTCCTATGTCTGCGGTCAGGAACCAAAAACTGGGTAAGACGCCCAGCACGTGGGCAAACGATGTATCTGAAAAGATGATTTTTGCTCTATTTCTTTCTAACAATTGCTAACATTTTAACGGTCCTTCCTAATAAACTGGTTTTGATATCCCACCTCACTGCAAAACTCCTCAAGGCCCTCACAAGTCTCTTCTACTTATTTAACGTCCACATACTCTGGGATGTGGTGAGATGGAGGAGTAATTGAGCCATCAAGGTAATTTGGGGTGTCTCTACTACTAATTAAGAGGCATCTCCACAAATCTTATTATCAGTCTAACAGGGCTCTTACTCAGGGCTGAAAATTATAAATCCCTTTTCCAAGATTTCTTCTTGCCACTCAAAAGACAGTGGCTTCATGACAGAGAACTAAAGTTGCAAAGTAGGGAAACAATAAACTGAGGATTGTGTTTGCAGCTCGTTTGCCCTTTGTTTACTTTTATCTGTTAGTGCTACAGTAGCATAATATGATTTCTTTTTTTTTATCAACAAAGGTGAGTCACATCATGACACCACATCCAGTCAGAACCAAACTGTTATTCAGTTCTAAATGCTGTCTTAATCTGATGAGTTGAATTTTTGCTGTCACACACCTAAGATGTATTTAAATAAAAAATTTCTCCAAAGCCTCCTTTTAATAGATTAAGTTCTGTCACGCTTACTAAGGTTATGTAGTTGTTTATTCTGAAAATACTTAATTGATAGGACTGAGAATATTTAAGAAGGAAGGAATTTTGCAAGACAAGTAGCTATGAGAGAAACAAATTTTGAGTCTTTAAATTGAAAAGTCTTTCCACTTTACAATTGGATCATTCTTCCTGAGAATTTTCTCAATTTAAAACTTGAATTAAAATGAATGAAACACCTACTTTCTGAGAACGAAGGTGGAGGAACTGTTTAGCAAGCCCACACACATTCAATTATTTTAATCTTCAGTCATAAGTCAATACCTGCAGCACTTTAATCATTTTTGATTCTCTTCCTTGAACTCCCTTCAATTTATCAATGCCTTTTTAAATACACATTCTGTAAGATGTAGTGGAGTAATTTTTTATGAAGAAATGAGTGGTCATTAGCAAACTGCTCAAGTGAAAAAAAAAGTTAAAGATGAAATATACTTTTGAATAAAGAGTAACTATTATTTCATGTTGTTGAAAATCAGCTTTCCCCCTTTACTGAAAAGCAAATAAATCTTTCACTGGAATTGCATTCACTGGACTTTTTGAGGCACTCTTATGGATGTGAGGTTGGGATTGTTGATGTGTATGTGACTGGGTGTATTTTAATCTCAGAGAGGTGGTTAGTGTTAGTGTGAAACTCATGGAGTCTTCACAGCACTCAGTGTCAATAAGAAGTCAAAGGGAACAGGACAAAACAAATCCTCGTTGCAACAGGCTTTAGGATTCTGTACCATTTTCTGCCTTATCTACAGGCTGGCTAGTGATCAAATCAAGTTTGGGAAGTTAAAAAGTGGAAGCAGTCAAGGAAATCAGTATGTCCTGCTTGCGTATACTGGTCTATGCACATGAAGGCAGCTCTTTACCCTTCGTTCCCTGCTTTAGGGATGCCTTGTTTCTGCAGTGTGTGAAACAATTAAGTTGTTCCTCTCAGAAAAGACGCGCTGGACAAAGTTGACTCATGGAAACTGCTGTGAAGCAGCAGGCAGGGGAGGTAAGCAGGAGATAAAAATCCCTATCAGCAAACAAACACAACCAACCAACTCTGCATCACCTTCCAAAGTGACAGCGATGGAAACCAAGCCTTAGTTAAGATCTGCGAAGGCAGCTCACTGCCTTTGTCAGCTAGACGTGGGTTCAGCATATGGGGTGGGACCCAAATACAACAACCAATACAATTCCTTGAAAAATCAGACCACGGTGGTGAAATTACCTCAACCACATTACTGCTTATGGGATGATTATTCTACAGGACTTTAAAGCACTCAGAATGATACATCTGGAAATACATACATATTTCACTTGCATACTCCTCCCTGCTGCTTGCTTAGAACAGAAAAATAACCTGTTGGAAGAAGCACCAGTGGTTCCAGTGTACAGCACAGAGTTTGGAACCGAAGTTATACTCTCAATTTAGATACTAGTACATCTATGACCACAAATATCTCAGAGGTACTTGCAACTTGAGGCGTATCTCAGGCTGGTCACCTAAAACTTGAGGCATTTGGAGCTTGTGGCTTTCACTTCACCATCCTTATTTTCCTATACCCAAAGGCTTCTGAGAGCTTTGGGAAGAAAACACTTTGCACGAAAGGAATGGCTGCCTTTGTACTCAGTAAAAATATTGCTAAAATACATGTTGACACTTGAGGCCAAATTCACCCATCTAAATCTGTGCACCTCAGTTTATCTTAGACACCAGTGGAAAATTACAGGCACTTCTTGTGAGTGACTAAATCAGCTTATTCAGTTTCTGCAGGTGCCTCTCTGTGCGCATTAACTCCAGATGGCACTTAGGGGGATCGCGTTCCCAGAATACGTGCCTCAGGTAGAGTTAGGTGGGAAGAATGGAGGCATTTGTATCCCGTAAACTGACTTGGAAATCTCAGCTCTCTTTCAACACACAATGCAGGGCTGCTAGATTTTTCATCCCAGGAAACGGCTGCAGCGATACCACCTTTGGGATGATGAGCCCTTCTGGAGGAGCCATCTCCAGACATCCTGAGTGGAGTTTTTACTAGAGGATACATGTGATGCTCGCCTCCAATTTCAGTTCTGGCACTCCCCTGTCCTGCTCAGTGCTCCTTGCGAAGGAGAAAAACACCTCGAGAATTCACTCCTGCACCTCAGTCAGGTATTCCCTCTAATGCTGAGGTGGGAAGATGAATTTTAAACCTGGCACTAGGGAAAGAGGCTCTGTCTAAGCATATATCTACTTACCCAGATATTGCTAAAGCCACTCAGGCTTCCTGGAAAAGACTTATTTCTTTGAAGGTGGACTATGCTGATCTTAAATTGGACATGTCTATATTACTTCCTGCAAAACTGCGTATCCTTTCTGAGGGACATAAATTTCTTTTTTATGACTATGACGATGCAAAGCAATTTTAAATGCCCGGAGGAGAGAACTAGAAAAGACGAATGAAAAGGAATTGAATGATTCATTAGACTCTGAAGAAGATTTGATGAGGAATTCTATAATTCTGGACTTTTAATTTAATTGTGTCTCTCTTTATTACTTTTCTCCCTTCTTTACCTTCATGGAGCTTCATAAAAATATAATTTTTAAGACCTCCTTATCTTGCAGCACATAGTAAGAAATATAACGCTGTTTATTCTGTTTGGACAGTACATTTGGGTTTTGAGGTTGGTGATTTATCAGTCTTCTCAGGTACTAACTATACCTGTATACCTGGAATGTCCTGATTCCTGTTTCAGTAAAATTATGCCTTTGACATAAATTTCTTACTATTTTTGAACTTTATAGCATTTTCTATAGGTGGGAGATGAGTGCTATGACCCCTCTTGCTTATTTGCTCAGGTATTGGCTAAAATCTCTCCTCACTCACATTGCTCCAAGGCACAGGAGCGCTCCTGAAATCAATGGACCTGTTTTGGATTTACACTGACTTGTGAGCACAATCTCATCAGTGTCTGTATCTAACTATACTTGAGGATATTGTTACGGTTTGGATCAAACTATGAACTTCATCATATAATATTTAATCTATATTTTGGTGGTCTGAGATTTTTCTTGCGACTCTAACTCTGCATACCAGGCTCTCAGTTGTTACAAAGAGAACTCTACCAATTTATATAAGAAGAAGTTCTAGCCCCATCATTACAAATCTGATTTAATCCCTCTTCATTTCAGTAGGCTTTGGTTCCATCTTACAGCATTCCTCTAACCTACCTTTTCTGAAACCTGTTCCCTTTACTCTTGCTTTAAAGATTTGGTGGATTTCTATGTTGATCACTATTCCGGGCTAAGGATCACCTGCAAACCAGGTACTCAAACAGAAGTAGCCAAATGCTAAACAAGACTTTCTTTACATTGGACAAGGTAACAGAAAATATATTAAGTATCTTAATTTCATGTTTATAAACTGTGAACAGTTGAGCAGAAGTACGAATTATTCACATGTGCAGGCATTATATGCATAAATTTTCCCAAAGCACTCATCTGCCAGCACCTCTGAGGAGCAAGATGGGAAAGATCTTTCTTTCCTGAGAGAAATGCAGAGCAAGAAAAAGGTATATAGGCGCGCTTCCCCTTGAATAACCTTCTTTAAAGTGACTTTTACTACTCCATGCTGGCTTTCTACAACAGGTAACTACCATCTTCTCTCTTCTCCTCATTGCTTTCTCACCCTTGCAAAATTTCCCAGCATTTTTCCAAGCAGCTTTTCATCTCATAGGAGTATTTCCCTGAGCAACTTTATTATTAAAAATATTTTGATTTTTTTCCACAAGTCCTACCACCTGCGTTTTCAGAGAACCCATGCCACTTGTCCTTCCTCCTCAGCGGAACAGTTTTACTCATTCTTTTTTCTTTTTTTTCCCCCCATTTTACAAGTAGTATAACCAACATTTGATTTCAAAGAATCATCTTCTGTGAGGGCTGCATGATAATTCCTCTACACCAAAACGCAAAGTTTATGGAAATTAATAGTGTTTAGCAACACAATGCACAGCTAAAGTTCCCATAAATTCATTAATAATTTCAAATCAGGCAGGAGAAAACAAGGAAAAAATAGTTACAGTACTTCAACAGTTACTCTTTGTTTCTGAATCAGTTCAACAATAGGCTTGTTTTATGTTGACTATTTTAATGTCAAACACTGAAATGTAATTCCCCACCCCCCGTTCCTACTTAACTGTACTTGGGTAATTCAGAAAACCACTGACTTGGCAATCTCATCCCAGCCTCTATAAATACTTTTTCTCAGCGTGACTCAATAGAACTGCCTCTCTCCTTAATATTAGATACTTCTGTAAGCATTTGCATGATTAAGAGTGTTTGAGTACACCTATCTAGAGAGATATTTCTCTCTAGGTACAGGTATAGGAATAGGTAGAGCTAGAGATATTGTTAAATCAATCAAATATTTGTGCAGAAGGAACCTGGGATGTAACTCTGAGACTTAATCTCTTCTCACTAGTGATTAACGTCACAAATTTCAAAATGTGTATGCAGTTGTTTCCGATTTTACAACAGATGAACTACTGCTCTTATATGCTTCCCAAATACCAATAAATCTGAGAGGAACCTCTGCTGGTATAAAGAATAGCACCAGATTCCTGAAAGTCACCTTTCACTCAGTCAACCAAGAGGCAATTTAATAATTAGACTATTTAGAGTTCACTTCCATTGTTGAACAGTTTCTCTCCACCAGCAATCACCGTTATTCTGCAACACAATGAAATAGCTCGGCCCTGTCTAAACAGGTGCACGGAAAGGGAAAGGCCACAACATACAGAGGGCAAAACATACGGTTATCTAAACAGGATCACAGGAACTAGGCATCTGGATCCTAGGATTTCAGTTGGATTCAGACAGGATCCAAATCTCATCTTGCATTTCCTAAAGCATCCATATTTCCTCTGTTTTCACCTGAACGGTGTTCGCTGGTACAATGTGCAAGCTATTCACCTGGTCATACAACCTAATGACTTAAAAAAACAACAACAGCCTCCCCACATACCTCTGCTTCTGCCTCTACCCATCTCACGAAGAGACTCATAACCCAGAATCCTTGCCCCCCCCCGGGAGCAGCAGTGCACCGCAACACGCAGGGAAGCCTGCATTTTGCTCTTGGAAACCCTGTGTTCACAAAAGGACACGGATTTCCACCCTTCAGAACTAAAGCTGGCTAGATTTATGACGTTATGGAGGGTCACAGCGTTCGGATGGTGAGCTGCTGGGCTACCATAACTAAAAGGCGTTTTTCAGGAGAGTTAACCCTGCTGAACGTGCCGCCAGGTGTTTCTTAAATAAAGGGACCTGTTGCCTATACTGGATTTAGGCTGGTAGTTTATGTGGGGGAAGATAGAAAACTCAGCCCACATCCGCAGAGCGAGGCAGACAGTCTTTGTCTTCCAAGTTTTCTTTTTTAATGGTATTTACATTTTTACACAGATTTCCTACAGTAAACGCAGGGACACGACCTAACTCATTTTAGCTTTTTGCTTAGCCAGTCAGCCCAGATTCTTAAAAAATGCCCCCTCCCCTTTTCTAAACCTTTATATTTGTGTCTAAAAGCCAGCCTTCAAAAACGCTCAGCGGCCACGGCTTCCACCATGAAAATCAAAATATCTCTGCATAGGGCCCTTTTAAAAACTGCTAATGAATTCAAAGATTTATCTAAAAGCCAAATATTGGTCACATTTGAGAATTGTTTCTACCTCTATTATCATCCTGCAATTCTCTGTTAAAACTGGCAGGTTGGGTTCTTTTTTTCAGTACAACTTTTAATGTTTTTCTCATCTAACCAGATTTTTGGAGTGTGACCTACAGTATATAGATATATTTGTATCTAAGGACGTTTGGGAACCTGCCTCTAACTCGCAGGACTACTCAAAATCCCAAACACACTCTTCTCCTAAACCTGTATTTCTTGTATTCCTAGTCTACTTCTAGTCTACCACAAGCATCTGTAGTAAAGCTCATGTATGCACAGTGGCATCATGCTCATTGCTCTTCTGGAAAAAAGCTCATTTCAGAGAAAACAATTCACTGTAATAGTGTAATTCCTTTGGTTAAAAACGGAAACACAACAAAAGACACCCCCAACCTCATCTTCTGATATATGCTCAACTTGAAATAAATGTAATAGTCTGCCCTGCCCACAACTCTGCCTGTTAGGGAATGGTAGCATGTACACAGTCACTGTATTCAGATCAGTATGTTATTGTAACCTCAGGAGAGGAGACAGGCAGAGTTGAATGAGGAGGAAGAAAACAAATCTAAAATAGTCCCTCTGACCAGAGAGGTCAAGCTTCTTTTTCCCCGGCAGAGCATTTTCAAAGGAAAAAATATGACTCCCTTCTTTCAATGCACTGAAGCCCAATCTGCCTGTACTACAGAATAACTCCTACTATTTAAACATTAAACATTTATCTGGGTTCTGCATAAATAGAAACAGAAGCAGTGTTTCTAACATCTGTCATTGCTGGAATAATCATGTCGCTGTGCAATGATTATGTTGGGATCCTTTTACAAAATGAAAACAGCATTCATTCGCAATTATTCATTACAGTAGGGCCCGCTCTCCTCCTGTGATTTTTATTTAAGATGAAACAACTCATTTTCACTGACTAAAACTGGCTTACCAGTGAGCTTTTTTGCTTACAGATAAATTTTCCTCCGGGTCAAGTCAACTTAATTTTAAGAGGTTGTGTTGCGTTATATTATAAATTAATTACATCAACTGCCTGCCGTTTAACGCACTTTAACGAATAGTTAATGCACTGCTGCAGTTCTTAGTGAGAAATTACTCCTCGTACTGTTCTATCAGACTCAGGCTGGTTAGGATTACTCCTCTGTCTCGTTCCATTGACATGATCCCATAACAGGATGAACGTATTTTGCACTAAACATTTAAACAATAAAAGAGGTGGAGGGGAGAGAGAGAGAAAGAGTGACTGTGGGAATATTAATGAGCAGGGGAACTTGAACAGGGCAGCAATAAGATGAAAGCAAGGTTGCTATTAAGGAATGTTTTCACTCCTGCCTGTCTATCAGAAGGCCGAATCTTTAGATAAGGGTTTTTCAGCATGATACAAGATGTTATCAAACACTGTTGTACAATATTTAGTCTCAAGGGCTGATTTAAAAGAAACAGCATCAACCATAAAACAAGACACCACACCACCACCAAAGAAAAGCGGAAGGCAAGTACAGCAAAGGGTTCAAGTTTGATGCACAGTTATTATCACAGCTTTGCTTTTCCATAGAGCTGATTTTTATCTGGACTGGGTATCAGTGATAAGTATACTTTATGTCTATACGTGTTTGTGTGCGCGCGTGTGCATTTCCTCTCTAAAAGGGGAACGTGAAAGTGCAGGAGGGGGGAGAGAGAGTATAAAATTGAATGCAGGCTGCCAAGATGGAAATGATATTTGTTTTCTATCACACCAGAGATGCACCATTCCAGCTTTTGTCCTTCAAAGCTGTGAGAGACCACGCTTTAATGCCTGCAGGTTGACCATGCATTGTTATTATACAGTCTTCATGTTCACATCATGTGTCATCTGACCAAAGGAGAGTCTACAAAGTGAAAGCCTCATGCAAAATTTATGCTTATATGGCTGTTTCAGTCAGTGGAAAAATCAATACTGCAGGCTTGATGCACAGAAATGACTGAGTGCTCTCTGACTGACACTAAAAGCACTGGGAGATTGAGGGGCTGCATTTGCTGTTCAAGGAATTGAGTGTATTAGAGCTCTTATAATAGTCTGCTCACCTTATATTAGCCTTTCCTTGGGATTATTTTTTGATAACAATTATGATTGTGGGGTTTAAGGCAATTACACTATTACAAAGAAAAAGCTGCTTTTTATGTCCTGTAAAGCTGTCATATATTTCACACCACAACTGCCTTCCAATTATTTTGCTACAATGCACTTTGGAAGCAAAATGTCCTAACTGATATATATTAGTCCTTTATGTTTTATAAATAAAAATCAAAGCTGTAATGTAATCCTTCAAAAGAAGCTTCTCGGTTTCCCAGATGTTATTTTAAAAAGAGTAAAATGCAGTGTGTGTTGTAAGTCTTAAAAAAGACATACACAGTATCTTTTTTTTTTATATGGGAGGACAACACAAGCCAGGGATGCTGCAAAGATTGTGCAGGCTGTTATAGCTCAAAATGCTAATACTGACCATTAAACATGGACAGATGCGGTCCAGCCCTGTCTTACAGAACAGCACCCAGAGGGTGTTGGCTCTGGAGCACACTCGGCTTCCCCAGCTGCAGTTACTGCTGC
>JAOXNO010000013.1:53426308-53438433 GCA_028565335.1 Limnodromus scolopaceus | reverse complement strand
TGTTTTTTAAAATAAAAAAAAAAAAAAAAAAAAAAAAGAGGAAGAGAGAGAAATAAAACCTCAGCTAAACAAAACCTAACTCCTCAAAGGTTTTTTAGAAAACAGGTTTCAAGATTTATGTTAGTTTAATGTTAGGGCAAACATCCTGCAAGAAATTTTAAACACTCAATGAATACTTCGTTAGACATAGAGGAGGGTGCCAGAAAACAGACAAGGAAAATTAATGTTTGAAATAAGAAACAAACTCTGGTAATCTACTTTAAGAAAATTACATATATTCCCTCCATCAAAAAATACCTCTGGTCAGAACAGGAATGTATTTGCACTGCATTTTTGTCACTGTAAATACACAAAAATATTTTATTAGATGGTATTACAAGCTTTTCATCAATGTCTTCTACTTTCGTTATAACTCATAGGTAATGAGTAAAATGAGTTATATAGATTTTAAGAGAGAATCAAGAAATGCCTTGCTAGTTGCTTTAGAAATTCCTGAATTCCATAGCAACTGTCATTGTATTATTAAAAAATATACTTCGCTGCCGTATTCAGGTTTTTGACATCTATCCACATATTTAGCTGTGGCTCACACTTTTAAAACATTCATTAATGCTGATTAATTAGAACAGGTCAAGTGGGTGACTTTATTTCAAATTCAAACCATCAAACATGAAGTGGGTAAAAAATATGGGCCTTTCTAGCCATTAACCAAATAAAAACTGATGAAAATGAAACGTACAAATTACCTTACAAAACACTGGAGTTTGGATGCTATGGAAATAGAACGAATACTACTTAGCTGAATTCTCACAAATTAAAAATTACTATTTCTGGAGCTTCTGCAGCAGACCCACAGCCACCTGGGAGCAGCTGAGTACAGTATATTTCCCCCAAAAAGTTTCACAAAGGAACTGTGACTAATAGCTGTGTCTAACCATCTAATCAAGGAGTTGTGTCCTAAAGAACATGCATCCAAGTATCCTGATTACACTATTTTAACCCTCTTCCAAAACAACAACTTCTGCGAATAGGGCTCGTGAATTTAGACTAAATCTGCAATCAAGTTTCTGTATTTTCTTGTCTGTGCAGTCTTTTGAACTCAGAACCACCAAGAAGCAGCTGCCATCCACAGAAGCTGGACTGGCACAGCTATAAACCAGGTCTGAAGCCCAATTCAACACACTTCATTCAGGTGCTACTCCGAAGAGATTAGAGCATCTGCTTGTGATAACTTCATTAAAAATGCTGGAGTGGCCAACCTTCCTCAGATCAAGGTCCTTCATTCTGTTTTCTTGTTATGCTAATCCTCTGCCTGAACTCAGTCCGAAGTTTGTCTGCGGAATGAGTACAGCCATTCGGGCCCTCCTGGGGCACAGAAGGGACCACCACAGAGACTGGGCCGGTCACGCAACTGCATGAAGCCAACACGGGTGGTGGGAAAGAGATTCAACTCTTTTTGGAGATGGGCTGAATTTTCATCCGCTTGTTGTGAGGAAGGAAGAGGGAAGGCACCCGCTGACTCCGAGGGTAGGTAGCTGATTGATGCCTGATAGGAACTAGTCAATGTACAGTCACATTGTAGCTCTATGGGAGGTGTCTGTCAAGCCTTGACTACAGCGTCTCAGAACAAACGCTGAAGCCAACTTTTTCCTGCTGATTGGAAAAAAAACAACAACGACAGGGAACACAGACATTGGCAATATGCCTTAGAGTACGGGTGCTGTCACGTAAATCCCTCGCTTGCCTATTTTTCCCACCACCACGGAGAGAGGTCATACACACGTCTGGCAGGGCAGAGGAGCACGTGGGGCAGTGCGTGTTTCTACCTAGAGGGGCTGTAACCAATAGCACAGAAAAAGGCCTCAAAGAGTTCGAAGGTCTCTTCTGGGAAACTAGGCTTCTGTGCTTTAAAACTCTTCCCTCAATTTTTTTGCTGCGTAGTGATACACTTCTCTAGTAGACCATTCAAAAGAAGAAGGAAAAAGAAGAATCACAGACAGTTTCCGTAATAAAATACACTGATTTTTATCTCTTTTTATCTTTCTGTTTATCTCTTTTCTCTTATCCTAAATGATTAACAGTGTGACTAGGTAATCTTCATTTGAAATAAAACAGCAAAACAGTGGTGAAAACAGGCAGTGCTGAGTGGAGGCATGGGACAACTAAGACAGACGACTGATTTCAGGGTCACAGATGACTGTTGCTGGAAGGAATTAACACCAACCTATTTACAAACTGGTGTAATCATCTTTGTTAGCTTTCATGCCTCATCAGGCATGCCAAATTAAAGAACAAATCTGTGCAACAGAACATTCTTGTAAGTTGAAGGTGTCCCACCATCGGATAAATGCTGACCTGAAAGAACCAACGGCTCTGCTCTCAACCCTTTCCTACAGCAACTACTGCTCTGACTGCAGTGGGTTCCTCACCAACTTAGAAGATTTGGCTTAAGGAAGATGACAAAACCAAACTGGCAAAACATCCCCCTAAAGGGAGTCCAGACTTCTGGGTGCAAAGTAACTGAGGAGAAGATGTGGCTGGCTGCTTCTACAGTGTGGTCATTTTTTCCTTTGTCCCACATAGAGAAACTATTCAGCACGCCCGTGAAAGAAATAGCAATGATTTTCTCCACTCAAAATGAGTTCTCTCTCTCCTAGGCCTTCTCTGCCCCCCAAAACCAGACTAACAAAAATTAAATGCATTGAAGCCATATCAGAGGCAATGTTTTAACACTCAAACACTGAAAAGTAACAGCAACTAAGGTGACGGTTACTCGCTGAGCACTAACATTATTCAATACTACATAAGATCCACAGGCTTTGCTACAAGGATCTTGTAATTTAGTGCGAAAGCATCTTCTCACCCGTAGACATGGAAGAACTGTATTGAAGTAGAAGTAGTTCTTCCATGGACATGGAGGAACTGTATTGAAGTACCCTATTGTATTGAGGTGGAACCTATTCCACTGTCCCCACATTTAGAAAGCTTCACTAGCGAACTTTGGCCAGGTAGATGGTGAACTGAGAATTTGGCTTAATAGGCAGCAGCTTGCTTTTCTTCCATGTGTGCCGCTCTCAGGCAGCGTATCTGACCACAGCTGGAACTGGGAGCTGCCCAAGACAAGAATAATTGCGTCAATGCGCAATCTCTGAAGTTTCTAGCACACAAGGTCTTGGATCAGTGTTTCTAAGCGCTACTGGAGTACAAATAAACCCTAGCGCTACCTGCTCTACCCAAACAGCTAAACGGTACCTAGTGTGAAAGGTACTATAAAACAGAAAGGGAAAAAAATAATAATAAAGCCTTTAAGTTGTGAAAGGGCAGAACTATTGCAGGAAGAAAGGATAGAAGGAAAACAGGAAATTGCAACTGTGGGGTACTTCAACCTGTTAAATGAAAATGCTGACAACTTTTTGAGAATATTTAAATGCATGCATATACACACAGTGAAACCTAAAGGTAGCTGAGTCCCTGCCACTATGAATAATCATCGTTAATATGTCCCCAGGGTGGATGTGAGTAAGTAGGTGCCCTAAGAACGAAGGCAAGAATAACACATCCATGCACATGTGACAGCTAATTCAGCGAGACACTTGATACTTTTTAGAGAGGTATTTTTAGGCTACATCAACAGATTGACCAAAAGAAGGGAGGAAATGTGAGCAACATTATAGGGAATGAGCAGAGCCTTAATGGACCATATTGACACCACCATGGACATGGACCACAAACATTGACAACAAACTGGTAGCAGCGCAAGGCTCCCCAAGAGATCAGACTGAAAAGTTTAGATCCTAGTGGCTGAGCTTGGAAAGGACATGGAGATACAACAGGGTTTATTAGGAAATGGAGAGGGAAAAAGATCAAAATAAGAAGATGTAAAAAAGTGTTGGTAGTGGTAGAAAACAACTATTAGAACTATTTGGAAACATCAGAATGGCAAGTTTTGGGAAAGGCTTGGATATGCAAGGGAAGAAATAGGGAAGTCAAAGACAGATTAAATGGCAGGCTAAGGAGGGGATGTTGTCACAAGTGACAGTCATGAAAGTTGAGGCATCCCTGGAAAAACAAAATATCAGAGAGACAACCGAAGGCAGGCTTAGGGAAGTCAGGAGCACATGGATACACCCATACGTCACCACTGCGAAGACTCTAGATGAAGATACATTGAGGGATGACAAATCAGTATAGCTTTCAACTAAATCCAATAAAAACCTGCAATTTAATAATTAAGGAGTATTTCTTGTTACCTGTGTAAGAGCAATAGTTTCACTACCTCAAAGCAGTATAACTGGTGTGTTGACTTCTTTCCATTAACAATGTAGTATATTTATTGTTTAAAACATCAGATTTGAAGGAAATTCAATGAGAAACAGTTGAATGGATTATATCACTACTAATACAAATATATTTTGTATGATTACAAATGGGGGGTTCACTAGTTAAGAGTTGTGAAAGAGGGCTCCTCTAACCTTCTCAGCTAGTAACCTTCTTCCTGTCATATAATTCTGGTTTTACTGGGTAAATGTAACCACTTCATTATTCTGCATGAGCTTAACCATTGGATTGTCCTGTTCAAGAACTTCACTGAAAAAAATGTTTACTTGCCAATAATCACTGACAGAGCTCTCAACTGGAAAACACATCTTTCAGCTCATGAAAGTCCTGTTAGACTATTGTTTAGCTTTTTCATAGTAACATCTGAACTTAAACATATTGTCTTTCAAACAAAGAAAGTACACAAGACCTGAAACTGCCAACCTTAATTATACTGACTAGCACCACATAGAATCCTGCAGTATAATAACGTTATACATTAAAGTACAATTCAACATAGTAAAGACAAAGTATTCTACAACAGGAACACTCAACAGATGGCATAAAACACCTCCAACACCTCCTTAACACCTATGAAATTAACATATACTTTATAATATAATCTGTTACAAGATTAACCAAGAAAGAATGGGAAAAACATACTGTTACAAAACCAAGAATCTTGCAGCTGGAGGACAAGCTGAATTACACCCCGAATCTTATCACCTTCTGAATGATGCACCCGTGCTTCTGAATTCATAGCTGGATGTACACCAAACTGACAGTATTATTTATGTCAAATATGTACCTCTAAAATGTAACACACCTACCCACAGGGGTGTATGTTTGTTGATCTAATGGATTGAACATGAAAAAGTTTAAACGAGGTTGTATGTTTAGGTGTATATATGGCTATACAATAAAATGCACAGATAATTAGTTGACTCAAGGTTTTAAAGAAGTCAACAGATGTAGAAAGTCATTATCCACTTCACTTCCACTGCTCTTGCAGTTGGAAAGGGACAGTGACAGCAGAGATGAGCTGCTGTGACACTCCTGAAAAGCCATTTGCTTCTGAAAATCAATATATATCAACAAGTTTGAAAGTGGTTGCTCCCAAAGATAAGTTACAAGTAAAAGGAAGGTAGCAAAAAACCAAAGCCATTAATTTTTTTTTTTCCAGATTGGCATTCAACAGTTGAGGAATCTGTTAATTTAATGCTGAGCGTTTCTTCAGAGGCAGAATTTTAAGTACTAATTTTCTGGGAGAAAATTAAAGTGATTACATTACTCTCTTTGCCTTCCCCTCTTCAACTACTTCTGGAATATACAGTGCATTTCTGAGGTGATTAGAAGAGTTCATGATTTGTTGGCAGTTGGGTGCTGCTGTTCTGCTGCTGCTTTGAGACCCATCCTGTGTGGAAGCAGCCTCTCCTGACCCAAATTAGCTTGTGAGCAGAATAAGATGCTTCTCCCATTGTTTGGTTTCTACTTCTAATCACAGCATCATTCTTTTCCCTCTGCTTTTCCTTTCAACAACCCTGCAGCTAAGTCTTCTCGCCGTCCTATTGTACTGTTGATGTTTCATACCGACCCAAATGCTTCTTCAAGAGGAAACCACCAGCTTCCTCTTCATATTCTGCTTTCTTCACTCCTGTTTCCACACAGCACTGCTCTGATGTCTTCCAAGGGGAAGCTAACAAAATACAATGCAATTACAACTTTCTCTCTCTCTCCAACCACCAGTTTCTTACTGGTTGTGCCACTAGTTCCACTAACTAGGTCCTCTCCTCACTAGAAATAGCCTCATTGCCTTTTGTTCATCACCTTTCATGCCCTGCTGGCTCCTCCTTTTCAAAATACTAATTTGCTTTAATTTTAGAGAAATAAATATAAATATAAAAATATCACCCTTTGCCTCATCTTTGACCTCATCTGACACTACAACTGCTGCTCCAGTTCCCTTCTTCAACTAATTAATAATTAAATATACTCACAATCACAGCCTGAAGTTGTTTACTAATTTCACCATATACTTCTACAACCTGTCTCCCATTATTTGCACTCAACTAAACCTGTTCAGATTCAGTGCTCCATCCCAGAGCACTTCACATCTCACATTTCTAATTGCTTCATTGGCATGCCTTACAGAAGATCCTTCTAATCCCTCATTTCAGCTTTCTTAACAGTTTTTTCAGATCCTGTTCCTGGTCCTCCTCCTACTTTATCCAAGTAATCTCAAAGACACAAATTCAATTCCGTCTATATGCTGACAGCAAACAAATCTGCTTGTCAACTCCTAAATCGTAGAGATTTTTTACACATAGCCTATTTTAAGGTTCTCCCCATCTACTTGCACAACCAAAACTCTTGTCCAAACTCTTATGACAACATTCTTTTTTTTCCTCACAAGAAAATAAATTGTTCTCCTTTCACCCATTCAGAGTGCTGCTGGTTCTCCAAGGCTACTATCTGAGATGTCTCTTCGCATTGTTTAGTTAGCTTACCCTTTTTTCATCACATTAAATACAATCAGCTTGTTTTCATTTTCAAGGATCTGTACTTCCCACCTCTGCCCTTCACCTTCCCCCATTTCCTCTCATTTACTCTTCAAGGACAGACAGTGTATATTAAGACCGTAGCGACCACTACTGCTTTATCGTTTCTTTGTGTTCCTTATCTGACCATAGTAATCTGTGGTCTCCTTTCTTACATGCAGATTTGGAGCCCTTCTAGTTCTGTATTTTTTAAATGCACAGCACTATGGGACGCCAGTCTGTTCCTTAGGCACCAATATAAAACAAATTATAAACTAGCCACCAAACTAATCATAATTTTTTGCAGAGATACCTCTATCTGGGAAGTCTACTTAGAGCAAGCACAACCTGAAGGCAAGCTCTGCCCTGGTGCTCTGTTGAAATACAATAATGAAGAGATGTTGCCAAGTGCTGGGTATTTAATAGCCACCTTCAGGATTCAAAGGGAAATCTTGTACCCTAAACCAAAACCAACAACCTTGAGACAAAGTGCCATCAAGTGTATCGAACCACATGAAGTTAGAACTCTTGGTAGATTGTGTTTCTCTCCCTCTGTCCCCTCAGCCCCCCAGGAAAGCACAAGGGCGGATAAGTACCTCTAACTGAGGGTGGTTCTCCCCCCGAATACTTAGGACTGCCTCCTATTGCTCTACTTTTGCCATGGAGCTCTGCAGTAAGAGCATAACAGAACCTCTTCTGTCCTCCTCCTTGTTCAGAACTCTCTTCTGAACTTGAAGCACTGCAAGTCTAGGGCATCAACGCAAAACACTTGTCTACAGAAACATAAATCAAGGGGACAGCAACTAAAATCAAGGTGTGGCTCAGAAACACATAACAGGGAATGAGAAATCTAAGTCTTCTTTAAGGGAGGTTTCCCTTTCAAAAAGAAACAACTCTCAATCCTGGCGTCTCCTTTCTTTCCAGGGATACCTCCTTTCTGTAGGTGTTTTCAGACTCTGAGCATGGAAGGGAAGAAAACACTGTGTAGAAAGGAAGAGGGTCATTGCATAGGAAAAGATTTGGAGGCAGATCTTGGGCTCTATTGCTCCCTGACTTCTCAGCATCTTAATTCCCTCAGCAATGAAAAGGATATAACATTACTGAATAGACATATTGGAAAATCTTAATTAATGGTTGTAGAGCATGTTAAGATGGCAAAATGATACAAATCATAGGCATGTAAACCATCATTTCTACACAATACATAGTTGCCTGCCTTTTTTTTTTTTTTAATGTAGCTATGCACAGGTTTTCTTCAGAGGCTATCTTTAAATCTACAAACCCACCACAATAAAATCAACTGTTCCACTAACCAGCCTTGGATATCTTTCAGGAGAACAAACGAGAACATCATTGACTAAAGTATCTCGACAATCTTTCCTCCATAACACATAGGAGTTTTTTCCTGTCTTCTATACTCATATTAAATACACCGTATTTTATCAGCAGCTTGAAAAAAGCAAAGTGAATAAGCATCTTTTACCACTTTAACTGTATATGAAAGAAACCAGTAAGGCAAGGAGGGGGAGGCATGTTCAACATGAGAAGAAATTATTTCCATTCCAGGTTGATTCCTCACTGCACTGAGCCCTACCTGCTTTATAGGGGAAAAGACATGGCTGTTTACATTTCAAACCATTCTAAAGCAGGACACACGTCCTTCACTCTAGTTGGTTCTAGCAAACCAAATGCATGATCTGAACTTTTTTAGTAATCACTTTGCATCACATTACTTTCTGAAAACTAAATGCAGCAAATATTTGTCTCCTTGCACTGACCTGAAGTACTTGGTCATGAAGAAACCCAATTGGTATTTTTTAATTCTGAAACTATCTGTTCTTGTGCAAAGTTCTTGTATAAAATGGATTCCACCTCCAAATCCCACAATTAAAACACTGGAGAAGTACATCAAATACAGAATGACCCATTTGTTCAGTAATTTTTTTAATCCATGAGCTGAAGGGTCAAAATGTACTCGTAAACACCAGCTAACATAGTAGATGTCATCTCCTGCTTATAGAGATGAGCACAAACTACTCAAATCTAGAACAAGCCCTTGATTTCCGCAACTCTACTGATGCTCAAGTCATCAGAAACTTCTGACTGCTCCTGAAGTCTTCTGGCAACTGTAAATGAATCTACACTTAAAAATCTAGAAAGGAATTTTTAAGTCCTGAACCTGACTTGAGTTTCAACCTCTTTACCACCAAGTTTTAAATGGGAAAAAATACTGTAAATTTTTTAAATAAACCTTGCAAACTTTCTTCTCTAAGAAGCCAATCACAGCTATTAAATTTAGACCTGATAGGTCATACTAAAATTGTGACCTCTTTGTTCCTATGAAAAGATATAGCTGTGAATGACGGTACAAATCTCTTTGATGTGAAGTTTTAGATGAGATACACTATTTTGTACAAGCCCAATTCTACTTCCTTCTTTTCCCATCCACTGTTTATGGCATGTGGTGATTGCCTGAGGAAGTTACTTAGCTTCAGATCTTTCCATTCTCCTCATCTAAGCAAATTATGACTGCAACTCAACAACAGTTTTCATATTCAGATCACTTACATATCAACAATTTTGTATTTCACAGGCCAAGCATGATCAATTCTGATGGGGACACTGGTGGAAAACCTCTCAGCTCAAGGAAACCTATTTTGGAGGTTCTATTCTGTCACCTTGCCTGGCATCTTTTCTAGAGCCCATGTTTTGAAAAAGTACAAAAAACCCCAAACCCTGTATGCAGGTTCCTTCCTCCACCCCGATGAGACACACGACACCTGGGCTAGTTTTGTTTTTCGTTCCTCTTCTCTCCCTCTCTCCTCTATTCTACCCAGACATAACTGTATCAGCTCTGATAACTCACTCAAATTACAGTTCAGGTAATTAAACTCTGTTTAACAAATCCTTCTTCAATTCTAGTTCAAAGCTAGAATGCAATGTGACTGTGAGCCATTAAATGCTTCTACTCCTCCCTAGAAATGGATATATATGAGAGGTAGTTGAAGTGACTCTTTTATGTGCACTTTTTAGAGGATGTAGGATGAAAGGTGCTATATAAATGTAAGAGATACTTTTTCGCGGTCCAGTATTTTAGTGAAAGGTTGTAATTAGTGTAAGCACTGCTTAACATAAATCAGAGCTTTGCATTCAACATTTCAAATGAACATCTTGACAAGACGTAGATTATTTTATGTTGGACATAAAAAGCAGCTTGTAGTAAAATATTGTAATGATGGTCTGAAGAGGCTTTGAAATCAATAGATGACAAGTTACTGAAATTAGGGAGGCCTGACCTGCTCTGCTAGGAACGGCTAGTACGTCAGACAGACTTATTTTTATTTGACCTTAAATTTCCTGCAATTGTTTTCTTTCTGGTGAGTGCTAAATTCCTTAAACGTTAAAAGATTTTGTTGGTATTGGTGTTGCTGTTCTGGTTGCTTTTTGAATCTAATTTCGTTTTATACAAAATATGGTGAACGTTTAAACCAGAGAGGAATGCTAGGAGGGCAGAACATTCTCAGCACTGCTGGATATTTCAAGCCTGTGATTTATTTGCAATCTAATTCAATTATTAAAAATAGACAGTATTTTTATATCTTTCAATTCAACTATACACCAAATCACAAAAGCCAGATATTTTCTATTAGTGTTTGATAGCATGTGGTTACTGGGGCCATAAAAAAAAATAAAGGGCACTTACAGTTTTAGTATAAACTATGATTAATTTTTATTAGGATGATACATTTATATATTATAAACTGACAATTTATTTGTAGATTTTTTTTTCCCTGCAAGTTTAGTAGTTTCCCTTGGTGCAGAATGCAGAATTGTATATGAGATATTTGAGTGTCTAAAACGATGTATGATAAATGAAGTAGCATGCTACTTATACGCTTATCATGTTTCCTGACTAGCAACAGGTTCAGCAAAGGGCACAGCCAGTAAATGAAATTTTCCACCAGGACAATATATCATCACAAGAAATGTATGCGTTGGAAACTTACAAGCTTGCTCGAGATGCGGACAAGGTGTGAAATGGTAAAAAATGAAAAGCAGAAACAGCATACAGTAAATTTCAAATTCAGCTGTATTTCCATATTGGCTGAGCCTGGTGCTTTAACTGTTTGAAGTCATGTAGTTTAGAAAATAATAAACACATACACACGAATTTAGCTCAGATTAATGCTAGGATTAACATCCTTCATTAGATATCTTATAACTTCTTTTGAGAAAAGAAACTGTAAAGCATCCAGTAAGAATATTTTTTTAAATCCCCTTCAGAGTCAAAATATAAAGCAACATCTTTAAATGCATATTTCTTCCTTGGAGTTACACGTCGAAAATATGCTCCAGGAAACGTTTATCATAACTTTCAACACTCTGTGGAGAGCACTAATTAAAAATAATAATAAAAAACCCAAGAAAAAAAAAAGGAATGGTATCTGTATATTTCCCAGTGGAATTTAGTTTGTTTACAAAAACATCTCATAATAAAAATTTCAGACATATAACCATGGAATCATAACACACTATAAATACTCTTGTTTTCTTACAAAAAGGTACACCAAATGCCAAGGAGAAACTCCTTGGCATTCTGGTGGTAGGTGGGAATCACGGCTAAAAATACACTGAGAGTGTCCGTTTTTATGGCTACCAGCTGTACAGCCTCACTGAAGAGAGATGAGCCCTGGAAAAGCTGGACGAATTCTGGAATTCTATCTGAAAGTAGCTTCTGAAACTTCTGGAAATTTAACTGCTACGCTGTAAGAAATCTAACATAATGACTAATCTATGTATTATGGAAGTGGCTGTATTTAAATGCTTGAACAATTTTATAAACTGAGTAGCAAACCTTGCTCTTTTCTAACATCCTTACTGGATAAAATACACCTCTGGAGAGATTTGGCTGATTTAGTTTTACTGTGCACAGTAATTTTAAAACCAGCAGAACATATTTTGGGCCATAATGTCTTTCTATTGTCGTGTCCTCCCCCTCTTTTTTTTTAGTAGAAAAGTCTCCCTCTCTTATCTTTCTCCATCTCGCTTCCAACTAGCAATCCTTTACCCACATCCCATTCAAAACAGAAGTAAACCACACTTACAGCCACACTCAAATACTTATTTCATAAATGTTCTGTTCCCTGCCAACACATGATGCGATGGACACCTCGTTTCCATGGGCTGAATTATTGTCACACTATTCTCAAGATGCTAGTGACAAAGAGTCACAAAGAGACACGTGCAAAGGAGTAAAATCTAATGAACCAG
>JAOXNO010000013.1:53375619-53426208 GCA_028565335.1 Limnodromus scolopaceus | reverse complement strand
AAGTAGCCCTTCTTCTGGATGTGGACTTGCCCTGTCCTCTCCCTAAGCTTTATGGCCTTTCCTAATGGTGGTGCTGAGAAGTAGCCCTTCTTCTGGATGTGGACTTGCCCTGTCCTCTCCCTAAGCTTTATGGCCTTTCCTAATGGTGGTGCTGATGCAATTTAGCCAAGCGTTTTGACCGGAGAGCAAGACAGACCGTGCCTCCAGAAAGAATTGTCTCGCATGCTCAGGCAGGGTCTCCTAAGCGCTTTGTTTTTCATCCCATGTGTTTAGGCTTTCTGTTTTCCCCCAACAATGGAAAAATCTTGATCTGATTGAAATCAAAGGAAATTCTGCTATTCCATCCAATGGGGCCAGGACTTCTCTTCATGTTTTTGCTTAATTCCAGGTTTTCCTGATTTATGTTTTTTGGCTTTATGCTCAACATTTTTGTGCCTCATCATCCATTTGGATTTACTTTTTCTCTGTCCCTCTCAAATCCAGGTTTAATTTTCATTTTGTGATTTCCTCTAACCTTTTATCCTTTTAATAGTGATTCAGAACCAAACTTTTCCTGCTTAGACAGACTGCTGTATTTTGAAGCACAGTGAATCAAAGTCTAAAAACAAACAAAAAAAAAAGGGCAATGCGAGTTCTTTGGGGTTTAAATGGACAGAATTCAATAAAGACCGTGCTCTTTCTAGAACAGGAGGCTAGACCCTGTCTAGTCATAGTCCTCTGGAAATTCATCTTTGAATTCCCAGTTTCAGCAACAGCAGTCTAAGAACTAAGTCTCTAAGGGAAATTAATTATTTTTGCAACTCAGAGGAAAATGAGACCACTTGCTGCAAGCCTCCAATTTGTGTCCTTTGCTCTCTCGCACAAGTCTCATGATCTTTGCTACGTCTGGAACAAAAGATCTAATCTGCTTGGTTGGTGTCAGACATCGAGGGTTTATGCACTGTCTGGTTAACTTTGTCACTAGGCAGTGACTGTTGTCTTCCAGGGGCAGGCTCACTCTCAGCGCTGACGGAGGAGAAGCCATGGGCTCTGCTACCATTTTCAGAGTGTTGGTATCTCCTGTGCCAGCTCTTTGTGCCACTGTCTGAGTTCAAACACTCAGGCACTGCTCGGTAGTTCTAAAGGCCAAGTCCTCTCATTTATTCACAAAGCAGTTTCTGCACTACTATTTCTCTATACCCTTCTTGCTGTATAGCATATCCACCTTTCTGGACAACTGGCATGTTTTCAGTGCCTTTTGTTTCATCCTGCCTTGTTGGATGGGTTGCAACTTCCACGAACACTATCCTCCACCCAGTTTGTGTTCTTTCCCCCCGAAGTCGTCTGTTACTCAGGACTGTTTGCTTGTTCCATAACATTTTGGAATTCTTTTGTTTAACTTACCAAATTGACATTAGCATCCTTGAAACATCCTGTATAAATACAACAAAATATAGATCTCATTCATTTTCTTCTTCTTTTACAAAGCATAAGCTGACCTGCCGTTAACCATAATGTCATCTTTTTATTTGTCACCCTTCTCAAGGTTACGGTAAAGACAGTTGAGCTTCATCACCACTGCCATGGCATAATGCAACGTGAACTACTTAAAATATTGACAATTTTTAACATATTGTGTCAGATAAAATCTTTTGGAAGAACTGTAAGAACTAACGATTTTACTTGGCAAAGGAATATGTTTCTTTAACTGTTTTGTACCTTATGCTCCATTAATTCAATACCTTTCTAATTGTTTGTTCCTTCTGAGGCAAATAATACACTTACCATTACAAAACATACTATTCCATGAATTGTCATGTGGGAAATCACAGGATCTTAATTAAGGGAGATAGCAATGATTTAACTTTTCTATCCAGTTTCAAAATCATGGGGACATTTTCCTCTCAGTCTACATGACACTGTGGTTTAAAGGGGCCATTTAGTACCTGCGTGGCTCCTAAAGTTCATTCTGCTTTCTTATTTTACTTCAGTACTACGTACACTTGCCTTTATGAGCAAGTAATAATTAGTAAACAAAACCAATCAAAGAAAACATACTATAAACCTATAAGAAACAAGTGATGTAAAAAAAGAAGAAGTTTAAAAAAATCAATTCTCTAACATAGACTGTGGAAAACAAATGAGCTGCACATACAAGTGCCATGTTTAATCTTGCTACAAAGTGCTGTACAGATACTAGGCTTATATTCTAGGTTCTACATTCAAAGCTACATTTAAGCACAGATTTTTCCACTTCTTTGAAACTTCCATAGATTTTTCTAGAAGCAATTCTCCTTTTTTCTAACTTAAGATAGCTAGGACCTTTGTCAACCCGCAACTTTACAGCTCAGACCAGGACAACTCACGTTGGCATGAAGGAGCTCTTGTCTAATTTGGAGGACCACGGGAAACCATTAGAAGCAGTAAATGCAGTTAAGAGAAGATCTCTCTTTATGATCTCTTCTAACTCCCTAAAGACACTATAAGGAATCATCAACTAATAGTGTATTAGTGTAAGCATCCTGTATTTATGATTTTACAATATTACCTTGTTGTTTGTTTCTGTAAACAAAAAAAAAGGCTCCAACATGGGGCAGCACTCAGCCTTTTATAGTTCCATCTGATCAGAGGCCATGGACTAACATTCCAAAGTATATTAATAATCCTTCTCCTTGCAGATTGCAAGACCAAGAGAAATACAGTTCTCCTTACATTTTCCTTTATGCTTGATGAACATAATCTTGATTTTACTGGAATTCTATTGTCATTTTGACACCAGTCAACTACTGATTTTAATGGTACACGATTATCCCTGACATTCACCCACAGAAGACAGCTAGATCATATGCTCTGAATTTATGGATATTACAGGATACATATCCTTGTTTATCGGGGGGGGGTAGGAGGGATGAAAGAGAGACCGAACAGAATAGTCAAAAGAATTAGACCCACTCTGCTATGTAAAAAAACCTTCCCAGTCTTTAAAAGCCTACAAAAATTAAATGACGTCAATAAGGATTTGGTAGCATTTTAAATTAGCTCCAGTAGAAACAGCGTCCACTTAACTAGAGTCAGGAGGAAAGACAATAGAAAAAATTGGCTTTTGTGGTTCATTTAAAGCCCAGCCTCAAAAGTAAAACCTGCTGATTGCAAGTGCTATGTGTCTGAGGTTACATGAACTTAATATTAACTTTACAAATCAGGAACTTTATGATGAAATGGATCTCTTCATTAGAAAATCCCTAAATACTTTGTGGTCTGTGGAGACGTTATCTGATCGTTCAGTGATGTACTTGTGGTTTGTAAAAATGGGGACCCTAAAGATCATCAGAGCCAAAGTCTCTTCCCCGGGGCCTTTTTTACTCTGCTGACACTTACTGAAAATCTACCAGCGATACACTCTCCAGAGCAGCAATCATTAACTCATTCAAAGTCACAGGCACAAGGGTCTGGGGTTAGCAACTATTAATTAGTGTAATTATTCCCAGGATGACAATTACCAGCTGCAGGATCCACTTAACATCTATTCTCAAATCTTGTCTTTCTGCAATGCTAATGTTTCTAATAGGTTCATTTACCACCATTTACTGATTACATTCACTATGGTATATTGTTTCAGATGGACAGGACGGAAAGCCGATACCTAATATTGACCTTTACAGTATCCTGTGATTAGAAAGGCTGCTCCTGCCATCATTAGCCCCATCATTCTATTGAAAAACATATATACTGTTTGTGATAGATCCATGATATTTCTCCTCTTTCAAGTATGCTTACAAAATTAATTTCCTGGAGAAATAACATGGTGTGTTTCAAACTATATTCTTCAATAATGCACTTGTTCAAACTAATAGGTTGCATACATTAGTTGTACAATTTTAAGACTATTTCAGCTAACAGCGATAGGCACATGGTATAATTTCAAATCTGATTCTCCAGTCTTCATAAGAAAAAGATAACAATGAGAAAAGGTACAAGTCTACAGCCTGTGTTTGCTCGGCAGTGCCCGAATCCTGCATGGCGCTGAGCCATGTTGAAACCCTGCTCAGTTCAAAGAAATTAGAATGCTTGGCAGGCATTTAAAACAGACCTATATATTTCCTAAAGGAACAGAATAAAAGAAACAGCATAAATGTAGTTTCACCTGCTTAGGGAATCTTATACACCTCTGCTGTGAATGGGGAGATAAGATGTCCACAACAAATAAGACTTTGATAGGACGTAGAGCTAATTCATTTAATAACAGAAGGAAGCAAGCCTTTGATGGGAAGATTTTTCTCTAGATTTTGACAATTGGAGGTTTTTTAAATCCACGATGGGACTAGTTTCACCAAATGCTTTAATAAATCCTACTAATTCCAAAGAATATTCATCTTCTGCTAAACCAGAGCCATACGTTTCAAAGTGTGTAAACTATGACAAATCAGAAGTTGTCATACATGGTGACTACAGAAGGAGGAAGGTTATCTGTTAGAAGGTAGTACAAGAATTCCTCTTTCCAATACCAGTAAAGTCTGGATTATTGCAATAGGAGAAAGATTTCCTAGCACAAAAGCAGGAGAAGACTGCAGGGAGTATGGCATCATGTTATTCTGACATGTTTCTCTTTCTTCATTCTCCAAGAAGCTGACAGCAAGAGCAATCAGGGATGGCGTACACTGAATATCAGAGTTCAAAAGGGACAGAGGAACAGAAGTATGGCAGTATGTTTTTCTGGAGAAGCTTTCTTTACTATTACTACGTTGATGAGTCACGCATCAAAAAAGAACTTATTTTTAAAACTGTGTTAATAAACTGTGTTTCAGAGTGGTAACATTCTATTTTAGCATATATTTTAAAGGGTCTCCTGGACAGCGCGTCAACTATGCAGCAGTAAGTGGAAGCAGCAGTGTTGCTTTTAAATGTGCTGCTAGATTGTATTTGTGAGCATTTGATGTTCTTCTTTAATAACCTCAAGTAAAAGGCTGAATGAATTCAACAACAGTAGCTGAAAAAAGTGCAATGAGTCATATTATAGGAAAATGGAGAAAAGGATACAGGACTCTCCACTGAACACAATCCTATATTGTAGGCAATCTGTGATAACACCCTTTTCATTTCAGTTCAGTCCCATAAAATTACCACTAACATTACAACTCATGCAGAACACAGATAAATGTAAAAATGTCACAGAATTCTTCCAGATGGGACTTTTAGTTCCACTAGATCACCATCTACTTTTTTACTTGTCTAATATTTCATTACAACCTTCCATAAGTTAATTTTCTTTCCACTGACCATGTAAATCACAAATCAATTTTCATTTAAAATGCCTGACTACAGATTGCTCCTGAAAGCTCAAAGCATATGCTTCAGTGAGCTCTCCAACATTCTTAATGCACATTAGAAAAATGTTGTGGTTTTTTAAAAATCTTTTTAAAGGAATTAATTTTACATTAAAGTCTGGCATGAGACCCAAGTAGTGGTACTCCTCTCTTCCCTTTCCTCCCCCCTCTTCTAAAAAGCAGGTACATTTTTGAAATGTAACCATATGTCCAGCTAAAAGTCTTTCATGACAATGACATTCCTTCCTAAACCAAAAACTCAGGAAAAAATAGAAACTGCTTTAGATTTGCAGAAAGCAGACATGATTACTTAATCCCAAACCCTTACTGCAACCACGTACTTCTCCAGGGGAAAGAAGACAGAAAAGGAAGAAAAGGAAGAAAAACCATTCACAGTTCAGCCATTGGCTGTGCTTTATGTGAACCATTCTGTTTGTCATATTCTAACAGAACCTTTGTTTGGGCTAAAACATATGACTGAATATTGCTAACCCTACTTACAGAAGCAGCCACCCTAAAACCAATAGGATATGCCCATGAGACAAGCAGGATTAAGCCTTTAAAACAATCTATAAAACATGTTTTATAGGAATGTCCAGAGAATATCCTGAAACAGTATTCTCTGAAATGTTCTTTTCTTATGTTAATTTAAACAATATGCTCTCCCCCTATGAATTTGTAAACATACATTTGGCAGGCTGGACTTGGGAAACATGGTTTCTATGTCTGGTTTTGCTATTGTCCTGCTGAGAAACACAGGGCAGTCACTTCGCTACACTGTGCCTTAGTTTCCCCATTAGTAAAGAGTGGATCATTAACATGATCCTTTTTCATATTAAACAGGACAACTTCAATGCCTGAGCTGACATATGCTTAAGCATTTGCTGAAGCAGGAAGGGGGAGGAGTGATCATGTTGTCATTTAACTCTTTCTATAGGTAGACTACATTTCCCCACACCAGGAATTTCCTTGCTGTTTAATTTCAGATTGTTTTAACGTGGTTTTGGTAACTGAGAACCTCACCACCAAACCTTGAAGGATAAATACTCCAACAGAACAACCTGGTACCATGGGAGAAGGGACGGTTGTATCTTCTCTTGGAACACAAAGGAACTGTAACCCTTTCTAATGGCATGACCCCCGATCATCGAATTATAATGGATTGATTAAGGGCAAAGGAAGAGACAAGCATGGGTCCTCCAAGTCTCTTTCCTGATCTGAACTCACACGCAGGCCTTCCTTTCACTCTATTTTCCTTGGCTTACCCGGCATATCCATATTTACCATGTCTCCCTCCAACTTTGGGATCGTCCTTCCATCTCTGAAGTTCACTCCCATGCTGTTTTGCACCACTCTATCACAGCTCTTAGCGAAGACAGTACAGCTTTGAATCCCAAGTTCTTGAAGCACTCTGACATTGGGATTCTAGCTTGGGGGTGATGGAGAGGGTGTCAGTTTAAATAAGGCTGAGTGCTCGTGACAATTGAAAGGAGTTCTGCGTTAAGTGGGGCTCTTCCTCATAATGCAATGTGTCAGTGCTGACCACTGAAAGGGGGGAAGGGAAAGGCTCTTGAGCAGTAAATAGGGTCTTGCCAAACCATTTGCAGGTTACAGTCAGCCAAACCTTGAGGGTCTTCACATAGGGTTTTTTAAAACCCAAACTCCCAAATGTCAACGGGGCCTCAAGCATCACATCTAACGTGAATCTGCCTCACTCAAACTGAGAGCTGAGGGCCTCCGGATTTGGCTCTGTGCTGGCATATCACAATCACCACTTAGAGCTGACCACTTGTAACAGTGATGTGGAATCACTTCAGATACGAAGAGGCGTGGGGAAAAATGTTTTCTTTGCTTCCTGATGTAGAGAAAACCCATCGTCTAAGAAGGAAGCTATTCACAACAGTGATGTCTCTAAAAACACGTCTATTAATAGTCACCGGAATCTTTATGGAGTAGGGATTACTATGAAGACAACCTGCCTGGTCCTCTAACGAGACTTTTAAAGTTAATTACTTTATCCTCAGCTAAATAAACAAGTAGTTGGTTGGGTTATCTGACCAATTAGTAAAAGGCCCACAAAAATATTCAGTGTAGGAGACACCTATGAGTTGGTTCAATTGGATAGCTAGCTAGCTTTTTGTCTCTTTTGCATTTGCCTGGCCGGCTAAGCGCCAGAAGGCTGTGCTTTTTGGGTTTTACCTCAATTGTCTTTTCGTTTTTCCCCTCATACTTTATTCAGTCAGCGACGCATTGGCAAACACCTCTAATGATCAAGAGGCGAGTAACCAAAGAGGAATCCCAATTATGGTGGCCAGAAAGCCCAGTAGACACTTGAATGTCTTTCCATTAACTAGATCCTCTATCTCTTTATATTACTTTGTGAAATTCTTCTCAAGAAGGAGTTTCTATTCCACAGCCTACTGGCTAGAGGCTCCTGGATGAGGTCTCGCTGGAGCTAAAAGGGGGCAGCAGAAGTATATGTACAAGCTCATAGGTACAAGCAGGGTTGTGGAAAAGAAAATACCTGAAGACATAGTGGAAAGAAAAGAAAAACAAAGACTTCTCATGAAAATTATGCACTCTCCTGAGAGTCTTTCCAACCACTCATGTTTTCATGAATTCTGAGTACTTCTTGATGAGAAGAATAACATCTGTACAGAAAATACAATGCTTGGAAAGCCTACATTTCCACTGTGAATCACACACTAGCAAATACGTATCCGAACTTCAGATTTAGATGTCTACGTACCCATTTCAGTGCCTATCAATAGATTTATACACACACAACATTCAGACATTTCATTTTCAGCTTTTTGCCTACAATTACTAAACAGATCATTATAGCTGCTGGTGGCTAAAATCAGCGCTGCCAAATTAAATTTAATGCAGGTACCGATGGCAGAGACTTATTTATTACATAAGCCGCACAACCCCGCAACCTGGGCACTTGGTGCTCTAACACAAGCCTCTACCTAAATAACATTGCTCTGAATCATCAGCAACATAGGATTGTTTTCATTGCATGTATCACGTCTTCCTGAAGCACAAAACACAGGGTTAAAGGCTATATCAACATTAGCAATGATTTGCTGCAGTATGAGAGGATCAGAGGATGGAGGTAGTTGGCTCCAAGTCCTCTTCTTTTCCTCTTCTTGCCCCTCAGGGCTTTTACTTTAGACTGTAATTACTCTGGTTTCTTGCACTGAACGTATGGGTCTTGAAGGTGTCCAAAGGGCCAACCGTTGGTTTGTGCCTTTGTGTCTCCACTTAGCTCTGGAATGTGTGCACCTGGATTGGAGCTTCTAGTTTAGTCTCCTCCAAAAGAAATCTGGTCTACTCACGTCAAACTAACATGAGGGAAATGATGAAACCAGAGGGATTAATTTCAAGTCTGCTCTGCTTCTCTAACCAAAATACTTCAGCAGATGCAGCCTGATATACAGTAACATTTATTTTATGAACAATGGCTCACCTCCTGCCCTTCCTACATCACTTCGACAAAAACTTTTTCCTTACTAATAGCAGTAAATTTAGGTTTCTCAGCCTCGGTTTCTAATCTCCACCACACCATTTATGAAATGATCAGACCAGGAGACAAACAGAATGCAAGCGGAATGTGACTGTATATATTGCTCTGTATTGGATATCTCATCCCACTCTGTTATTTATTTTTCTCCAAGATAATTATATTTGTATAGGTATAGGTATAGATATAGATTAGATGTTACATTACAAAGCCACAAGGGTTCCTGATCTTGTTAACATGATGGTTGTCATAGTTTGTTTTGTTTTGCATGAGCAAGAGCTCATTACTGAGAACCCTTGTCATTCACATCGACTTGTGTCTTCTTAATGGAGCATTTCTGAAATGAATGGCAGGACAGATACATTTCAATTCAAACTGTACCTCGGAGTCTTGCTCTAACAGAAGTCAGTGGGGCTGCAGGACAAAGGAAGCTTTATAGCTTGTGTTTTTACAGGCACGCCCTCTTCTCTTGTTCATTGTGCTTTTATGGAAGACCAACAGTGATTTTCAGATCCTTTTGCTTTTAGGCATTATTTCAGCTGGTCTATTTGGGTCCCTTCTGTACTAGGTTACTTGCACACTCACACTCTCCTAGGCTCAAAAGATGCTACAGTTCTTTGTATTCCTTGCAGTGCAGTAGGATGCCATGATGCAAATACACAAGCCTTACCCTGTCTCAGTTAGCTAGAATGGGTACAGTTTGCTGTGCAGAAGAGGTGAACTAAAAACAAGCCTCACTGCTGGGGAGGGTAATAGCAGCACTGCTTTTGCATCAATCCCCTGCCAGGCAATCCATAGACTGACACTGATGGTTGCTCTGGAGGGAGTCACTTACCCTCCAAGCTAGAGGTAAGATGCCAGATAAGCAGTAGCCTGTAAAAAGGGATTAAAAGAAGAGAGAAAACCAGGGGGAAAGATTAAGATAATTTACCCTTGTATATTGTATCTAACATAAATCCCATTGTCAGTATCTATTGTTCAAGTACCTGACAAACTTCTGTTTCTAACCCCTCCATAAAAGCCTCCATCATATGGAAAGTTGCGTACCTTTCATGGTTTTATAATAAACTGGAAGTGAGTAACAGTGCGATATCAAAGGAAATAAAACTCCAGTTGCTATTGCTGCTGGGGTTGCCTTCTGAATGTGGCTTATACAATATTTCATCTGTGCTGACACCTTTCACTCTCAATTATTTGGCTGCTGTCAAAACAAATCAATCATATTATAGCACTGTGTCTTCATGTTACCATTCCACTGCAAGTTAGCTGCATTAGCTTTGAAATATATGGAAGTATAAAATTTATCTCTATTATTTATTTAATACAACTTTCTCCCTTGTGAGTTATCTCACAAACATAGCAAACTGAAATTATCTGATGTCAAACGTTGAATATATATAAATACCAGTAAGAAATTTAAAAATAATGGCACTCATGGGAACGTAAATGCATAAAGATACACTTGATAAGTCTTACACTTACAACCAATGATATTCTTCTGACAAATGGAACAAATAGTATATGTTTTTAATTTTGGTCACAACTGGCCAAGGTGCTCGTATTAGATAAATGTAATTTCATAAGACGTAACTTTGAACAAATGCTCCCACTAAAGAAGAGAAAAACAAAGATTTAAAGAACTGATTTTGTTACCAGTGAAATGAACGGGGGGAAAGAAGCTGGGATTGAATATTTTTTAAAGATGCTGCAATGCTGGGAGGGGAACAGGGTCTTCCTTTGCAGTTCACAAGCACCGATTTGGGAAAGGAAAAGCTAAAATCTCAAAGAGAGAATCTGAAAGTGATTGCTCTATTCAGATTGCTAGACTTACAGTTTTCAGAGAGCATGAACAAAATTTGTTCTCAAGCGTTTTTTATCCTTTTAAAAAGAAACAAAATAAAAGAAACAACTTTCAGGTTGCCAATAAGTGAATTTCCTGAAAATGTACTACTATAATTTCCTTGCTTTTTAGACAAGATTCATGTCCTGCTACAACTGCATCTTCTAAAATACAGAGGCCCAATATACTTGGAAAATTACAACAGGTTTATCACCTTCACACGTTTACCTCTTCTTCATTTATTATTGCTGATGTAATGAGAAATCAGCTTCACAGCACATAATACATTCAGAAATATTTGGGTTATGAGTAACTTTAAAAAAACAAGCTGAAATATAAAGGATGGGCAGAAAAAACCCACAGTATTGGATACGGAAAGGGACAAGAGACTGAAATGGGATCTGAGAAACAAAAAGAGAAAGATATCCAAGGACCCGATTATGTAAATCCAAAGCATCAGAATTGACTTGAATAGAATTAATCACAGAAGCGAGATGAGAAACTTGTCTCTACGCTGAAGATTTCTTTTTAACATTGCATAATTTATCATAACAAAACACAACCAGGTCAAAGAACACTCTGTAAGGTACACCAAATCTACAGTTGATTAAGGTTAAAAGCAATATTCATGTTAACATAAATAAGCAAAAAATCCTATAGAAGGCTACAGTCTAAGAATCCGTGTCGGGATGGATCTTCCTAACCTCAGTGGAAACTTCCAATTGTTCTATGGGCTGGAAAAGATCACTGTGTGTCCCAAATAAGGAAAACACACCTTATTATTGCAGCTACTGAGAAAGAGCCTCACCTCCATTGGGTCTACGAGCCAGAACAAAACTTAAGAATGCAGGATATTTAGCAAAGCTCTAGCTGTGTCTGAGGAGCTCAAGGCATCTAACAGCAGTGATTTAAGCCACTGTGTAGGAAATCATAGTGCTAACTATCCGCGCATTCATTCAGAGGTGGGAAGAGATCACGTGGGACCTCTGGGTTGGAGCACAGAGCAGAACAAAGGTTCCACATCTCTGCTCTCTGCTCCACCTGCCAGAGAAACGGCTTTGTGAAGACAAAAACATTCAAGGAATGAAAGCAACTTCAGGGACTGGTAGCAAAATGAGACCGAGGCCTGAAGATCTCCATGAGTGCAGAACTCTACCCAAAGGACATGAAATCGCATAGAGATCTGGGAACAAGAAAACTCAGAGTTTCATCCCTGCTGATGTCACCGTATAGGTCCTGTTCCCATTTCTAGAGCAATCTCAGTGGCAGACAGATTTTTTTTTTCCTCAATAAAGGGAAAAAAAAATGCTGTAAAATGTTTCAAGATGCATAAACCTCAAGATTTTAATAAGGAAGTCATAAGACATCTTCAGAACTTTCCATGATATTAAAAAAAAGAAAGAAAAGAAAAAGAGGATGTCTCCAGAAAAAGAGGATGCATGTGCTTCCGTGGTACAGAACCACAAAGACTTTAAAGAAATTTAATTTTAAAAATTGGCTCCCAGGTGGTTAACTTGTATGTTCCATACATTCAAAATTCACACTATTAAAAATGCCCATAAACCCAGTTGGTCGATAAAGACTTTGTTGCTTTCATGAGTCCCTTAATATATATGCGCTTGATTAGAATCTCACTGGTCTATCAGGAACAGAAGCTTGTATCCAGGGAGTTTTTAAAACATGAATCATAGGGATTTTATTAATACAAACACCACGGAAAAACAAAGGAAATTAAACCACAAAGACTATAAATGTCTGACTTAAATCCACTAAGGCAAGGAAATTAAGAGTGAAGGCTGCAAATCCATCCTGGTAATCCTTCTGTATCTCACTCTATTGCAGTAAGGAGCCTTAGATCAGCATAGAAATCATATATACGTATACCATATGGATGTACCTATCTATTTGCATGTGATCGAGATGGACCTACCCATTTGCATGGGATCTACCAGTGCATGGAGCATGTATGCTACAACGCAGAGGTGAGGAACAGAGTGACAAAAACGAGCTAGGATTTTCACTTGCATTTGAAATTTCTTGGCTTTTGTAAGATTACAGTAAGTTAAGTGCTTAACATTATTGGAATGAGTTTTCTCTACATTAATTTAAATTGTCACGGTCTAAATTCAAGAAGAAGATTAAAGACTCCTGGAATCAGGTGCAAAGATATACTTTAAAAGCAGCATTAAAATGCATCCATGTTCTGGTTGACAGAAATTTCATTTATAATCCTGCACACAGAATATTCCTGCCAGGAGCAGTATCAGTCTGAGACAGAGCTGAATAAAGGGGTACATTCCCAGAAATGCCCAGGTCTTGCATACCAGTCACGCCACGGCTCCTAGCCTACTCATCATGTCTGCTAGAGGGTAGTCAACCAGTAGGTTTTTGGAAGAAGCTTTGGAGAGGAGCAGACTACTTCTGTCTTTCCCATCTGCTTCTTGGCATACGAGTCTGGAAACTTAGACTCTGCCAAAATTTGGCCCGCATAGTTTAAGTAGGTGTGAACACTTTGATTTCAGAATTAATTTGACCTACATCACATCGTTACTCCTCACTGATGTCGTTCCATAATCATCACTAGTGAAAGAATAAGCACGTCTGGGGTCTATTTTGGGTGGAAGTCAACAAACAGAGCGCACAAGCATTAAGACTATTGCATTTTAATGTCTCTGACAGTAAGCCTTTAACTTATGGGGCAGAAAATCCAAACAACAAATAGCTAACACACTGGGAGTGATCAATAAACAACTAGTAACTAATAAAGCCCTGAACCTTTCACATTCCCTCTGTGAAGGCGGCAATTTGCCACTGAACAAGATGAGCAATTAACATGGGGCCACAGCATTCCCACAGGAGAAGCCTCCTATAGTGGGGAAAAAGCAAACAAAACCAAACAAGTAAACAACAAAAAAAACAGCCCAGAAAAGAACCTTCTACCTTCAGAAAAGCAGATTTTGCCCTTCCTTCTTAAAGCAAATGATAGGCCTCCCAAACAGTACGTTTCCTGGGAGACTAGCTGGAGACACAAAACAGAATCACACAATCACAGAATATTCATGGTTGGAAGGGACCTTTGAGATCATCGAGTCCAACCACAAAAAAAACCCCACCAACCAACCAACTAAAAAAAAGAAAAACAAACAAAACAAACCCCACAAAAAACCCACCAACAGACACAAACCAACAATCTCGGGCACTAGAGCACACCCTGAAGTGCCACGTCTACACATTTCTTAAATACCTCCAGGGATGGCGACTCCACCACCTCCCTGGGCAGGCTGGTCCAGTGCCTGACCACTCTCTCAGGAAAGACATTCTTCCTAATATCTAATCTAAACCTCCCCTGCCCCAACTTCAGACCATTTCCTCTGCTCCTCTCATTATTCCCTTGGGAGAAGAGGCCAACACCCATCTCTTTGCAACCTCCTTTCAGGGAGTTGTAGAGGGCAGTGAGGTCTCCCCCTCAGCCTCCTCTTCTCCAAACTAAACATGTCCAGTCCCTTCAGCCTCTCCTCGTATGACCTTCTACCTACTCAATCTGTAGAGATCTCTGCCTATTACCTCAGTTCCCCTACAACACACTTTGGATGGGCTACAGCTGTCAGCCTGAGGAAACCTGCTCTGGTGGCTGCTAATCCACAGGCACTCCATCCACAGCACGGCGTGCTTAAGGAGGCAGAGATTTCTCCTCTTTCTTTCCATGTACTAAGGTAGGAAGATTATTCTTAGGGGGTGGCAACCCCCTTCTTTGTGCGAGTGAGCCCTTCGCAGCGGCTGCATCACGTGCGCCATTTATACACTGATAGAGGAGGTATATTTGGTTTGAGGGCTTCAGAGAAATCGCTACTGAGCGCAGCTCCTTTTCTTAGTTCTTGTCATTCTTGTTCTGGTTATGTTAGTACACTGCAGAAGTACCTGGGAATAAACTATTCCTCTAAGTGAAACATCATTTTGATTATTACTGACATTGGTGCTCATTAAAATACATAAGTGAAACACTGCCTTTCTGTACACTCTGAAAGCTATTTCATGTTACTTGAAGGGGAATACAAATGAATAGGGACTGCATCACTTTAGTTAAAAGGGGAAAATCTTCTAAAAAACTGGAATTTGGACTCTAGATCAGTAAGCAATTGAGGTTTGTAGTTTACTTCTTTTCTGTCTCTTTTTTGTTTTTCATCTCTCTCTGATTTCTGATTTTTAAGGTGTGTGTACATGGGGGAATGGAGACAGAGCGTGTTTACTTTATCTGTTGCACAATTAATGATACAAATCTATGTTCAGATGAAACAAGATCTAATAAACATAAACAATATTTTGTTAGCTTTTTGTTACCATTGTCTTTACCCACCATTCATTTTGAGTGATCTCCACATTAAAAAAAAGCCTTTTAAATTTTTTTTACCCTCATCTCTGTCTATTGTTACCCCTATCAGTGCATTTTAATGGCTGTCTCCCGGCTCTCAAGATGTTTAATACATTTCCACTTCCATTGTACTGCAGCTAAAATATGACCTGCCGCTGTTTAAATAATGTAATTTAATGATTTCACATTTTCAGCCATGCAAGCCTTCCTTTCAGCACTGAAGCCTTTCACTAATGATTTGGGGAGATAGTTTGTTCTCATTTCTTTCAGAACTCAAGATTGGGAAACTCTGGCTTGGAAATAAATTATTGACATCAACTAGGAACGGTACAATGTGCAGTGGAAATAAAATACATAAAGTTTCAGTGCCATGAGGCTAGAATCTCCAACTTGTTGATTTTTTTCAAGGTTCGAGTGTCATTCAAGCTCTGGATTGGTGGAGACATCTAAAACGCTGTTGTACTGTTGCTATGTGATATTATATATTTGGGCCAACCCTTTGCAGAGAGACCACCAAATCCATGGAGTGCAAATGGCCAGCAGTGAGAAGTCTCGCAGTGAGACACCGCAACAGTTCCTTCTCATTTTGAACTTGTATACTATAGTAAAAGGATAGCTAATATACATCAAATTATAGCTAAAACTGCTTTGGCTGTCGTGGAAAAGTGAACAAAGTGAGAGGACAACCCTTAGCAATTGGTCAGCATGGGAATACTTTCCCATTTCTCAGTGATTTCAACATGAAACCAAGAGGGCTAAAATACATTAAGAAAACAAGAAAGAACAAACTCAGTCCCCGCAAAAGGTATCTTTCTGTTCAGATATACAGAAATATTACTTTGAGACATAAAAATCAGATGGGCTTAAGGAGAGAAAGTCTTTCTGTCAACAGCAGCTCACGGGCATTGCTGAATACTCTGAGATTAAGCAACTACTAGTCCTTTGGAGACACTCTTGAGAAGGATAACCAAAATTAAAAAAAACCAACCAAACCATGCTCCCAACAAAACCTAGAGAAATCTGACCTGGTAAAGGAGATGCAGAAACTGAAACTGTTCAGCCCAGAGAAAAGTTTCCCAAAGATGGAAAGCTGAATATTGATGAACACCAGTTTGGATGACAAGAAGTGCGCTGGCAGACTGTTTTCTGCATTAAGTGATTAAGGAAAAGCCAAGAAGCAATGGCCTAAAAGCAACAGACAGGCAACACGTTGCCTTGTAGGTTACCTGCCTCACTTTTTTCCTTCTCACAACCTCACCATTGCAACTGTGACACCTCCAAAATTTTTGCTGGTTGGGAAAGTAGAGCTGTGTCCCAGCTGTAATGCTAAGAAAGGGTGAGAGGAAAACAGGTATTTAAATTTCTTGTGACAACAGCTTTCCTGGATGGTTTTTAAAGTCTTATCTTCAGTGCTTTTAGTGGATTACAGTAAAAAGATATGGTTGTTGGTTTTATTGTTTCCTTCAAAGAACTGTCGGTAGAAAGCCAAAGTTCCATTGGTGAATCTGTGTTATGTTCAGGGATTTCTGTTTACTCCAAAGCAGATGGCTCTATTCTACCACCAGCCCTCTGGCATCTCAGTAAATTGTATTCTTTGCATATTCCTTGTGCATATGAAATTTGCTTAATAGGAGCCAGGGAAAAATTATTTTTTGTAAGCTTCACAGCAAGAATCGACACTTTCACCTTCCTTCCTTCTGTTCACACATATTTGACTTATTTGCTGAGGGAACAGATATGGTATAGCAGTGCATACGGCAAATGACATAATGTAATGAACAGGAAATAATCAAGTACGTATCAAGAAAAGTAATTTTGAAAGAGGCTTAGTCTAAACCCCTTTTCTCTTACAGCAACAAAATTCCGATTGACTTAATGGTGGATCAGAACTATACAGCAACTGAACAATTTAACACAAATACATTTGGAAAAAAAAATCTTGTTTATAAGTAACTGACAACTGAAGAATAGGTAATTTCACTGAATAAGTTATACTGCGTGAGTAATTTCCATATCATTAATTGCTCCATTTTACCAATGTCTTGAATTTTTAAAGAAACTCTAGTTTTCTCAATTTAAATACTTAACACATCTCCTCTACGGTTGCCAGCTCTGAATGCTCTTTCCACAAGTAAGGGTTTGCATTGTTTTATCTAGTCACGCTGAGGTCTCACACCTACTGCCCTGAACCAGACCTGAAAGTCCCTAAGAAGAATATCAGAAGAATATCAGCTAAACATATATGTGGATCACACAAAACGTAGCGGGATTACTCCCTTGATCAACATCTAGCACCAAAGAACTTTTCTAAATTCATACATTATTCAAAAAGTCTTCGGGGTGTCTTCTGAGATACCTAGCTGGGGTAGTTTGTGATGAAGAGGTTTAGAAGTTTACTAGTAAGAAAAGAAAACGAAGACAGGAGAAGACCCAGCTCAGAGGAGCTGTGGACATCCATACTTGACTGCACTGGAAATTCAGGGACAGCAGATGTGATGACAGCAACAGTGGTAGTAAGACAGGTTAAAAAACAGCATGAAAACGTGTCCCCCAGTCATCTAGGCTGCCCACGGCACAGTGAGGTTTAAGAGAGATGGAAGTTGATGAATATGGTCTGATTTCGCCCAAAGAGCAGGAACTACCAAAACTGTGTTGAAGCATGGGCTTCTATGAGTATACCTATAAAAGCGCTGGATACAAAACAGAACACATATTCTAAGATTATCTTTCAAATAACCAGAAAAACAAGGGACCAAAAGTCAATCAGGTTCAATGGAACTGATGACACCACACAGCTAGAGCTATTCTCTAGAAACACGGCACTCTTACCAGACTTCTACCTTCATTCACTCCTGCGTGGGGTAGTGGGCTACATAGGAAGCAACAGAAGCTTACAGCTGTGACTCAGGGCTCTTAAGATCTATCTTGGACAAGTTACTTCATTTCAGTTTCTCTTCCAATTAATGAGGGCAGTGGCTCTTGCTTAAGAGATCAGGAGGGAAGGGTAAAGAAAACGACAAACAGCAATGCAACTCAGTGAACTCGTGGGGTCTGTTCCTTTCAGCTACTTTATGGAAGGTGTGATTGCATCCATAGACAAGGAACTGCACCTGATGCTCCAGTAAGTCCCTATTTGATCCCATGCTTCTATCTCCCAGTAAAGATTATAGAGGAAACCTTTTCATCTGGTAAGGTCATTGCTTGCAAAATTTATTTGGCAGCAGAGTTACACCTTTTAGCTAGCAATTAGACACCCATGGCTAAACTAAAGAGCAAAGGTTGCCCAGCATAATCCTGACGCTCCAGCTTTGCAACACAGGGTGAACAAATGACGTCAGAACTGCATGAGTTTATGTTTATTTATAATACTACATACCCAGCAACTATAACCTGGAGCACTCCAGAGTGGAAGGATACATTTTTATAATGCCTGTTTCTTCATTAAGATTTCATCATCCACCTACGCTAAAAAGCCACTTCCCCTTCACTTTGTTATATCTGCTTTTACCCGCTCCTGTTCCTGCATTATTTTTTTAATCTCCAGTTCCCTACTTTACATGCACTCTCAAATTTTAAACAAGCAAAATTTGTGCATTAGTGTGTCCTTTTCATCTATGATTTATGAATGACAGGTTCTTCGGTGCAGCTTAATGGTATGAGAGAGACATTATTTTAAACATTAAAGTGAAAACCATTTACAACTATGATAAGAGAGGTCTGTTGACATTAAACTTTAAAACATGCACAAGGTAAAGGCAAGTAGCTGCTCCAACAGGTGAGAGTACTGTGCATGTGGTTTGTAGGGGAGTTTGTTCAACACGTGAGCTGTCTCTTCCTTTTCTCTGTTTCACAACCTGTAGGATTTGGTGCTTCAAACAAGTCAGCTGGTGATCAGCAGCCACCAGAGTTTAATAAGTAAAAAGTACTTAGGGTGTAGAGCAGAGAATTCATTTAAAAAAATTACCGTTGCATTTCAGGAAAACTTTTCCTATGATTCACATCAGCAAGACATAAAAAAACCCAACCAAACAAATAAATACATTGAAAGAGCTAAAACTTTATTTTGATACTTCCTGCTCACCCCTTCATCACTTTCCCAGTGGACAATCACTTCTTATTGTAAAATTCTGTTGTAAGATATTGACTAATATTTATCTTGCTACACTTGGTTAAGTTCTGTTCAGCAGCAACTGCTTTCTGAGAAGCAACCAACATAACTGGGAGTAGTAAGTAAATACATCTGTATTTTATACCTTACGTGTTTAGATTGAGTACTGTTTCTAACAGGGTTAGACACATTGACTGAACAGCAAAGAACACTGAGGAAGAACAGGGATCATACAGAACTCCTTTTCAGTCTGATTTTAGACCACAGGGAGAAGGCAGCAGATATCTTAGGGTAGCTCAGACATGGGGAGGATACATACAGAGATGAACTTTTTGCTTGTGACTCTGGAGTCATGTAACTCCAACAACAACTTGGACAAGGACCGCGGAACCTTATTGATAAAGCAGACCTCCCACAGCAAGAATAAGAACACCTACCTGGAACACTGATGGCAGCTGAGAAAACTCTGATTTTATAATAAAAGGGGTTTCTTTAAAGTGATTTTCATGCAATGCTGTGCTTTTAGTTGCTCCTAGTCGTTCAGCTACCCTAATCAGCGGCATGAAACAGAGTACTTGTCTTCATGCTGCCATTTGAAATTTTAAAGTGAATGGTGAGTAGGGAACATTGATCACTGGTGACAGAAAAGCCTAATGAATCATTCAAGTACTTTACGTTACTGACACACAGAATCTAAGACCCAGCCTCCAATCTGTTTTTATAAAAATGCAAATATCCCTTAAGTATCTATCAAGTATTCAAAAACAAGCTAAGTATTAACTTTCAATACCCATCAAGAGCAACATTTCATTGGAAAAAGAGATATCTGGCTTTAAAAGAGAGAGATAAGGTGAAACACACAGGCAAAAGAAGCTATTAGAAAAATGCTAAACATGACTCACCTTGTAGATTTTGCAATGGCAAAGTCATGATGCCTCCTGCTGCAGCTGCTGCTACCAGTCCTTGGATGTTGGTGAGATTCGCTGTAGGTAGAGTTAGGACGAGTCCTTGTTGGCCCCCCAGCTGCCCAGCCATGTTGAAAGGAATAAGGATGGGCTGATTCAGGGCTGGAGTGCCTCCTGGCATCACCCCCGCTACTGCTGAGGCTAACTGTTGGGCTGTCAGTAACGGCTGTAACAAAGCACAGACACAGCAAGCCTATTTCACTGTGAATAGCTCGGTGTTACACACTTGCAACTCCTTTCATGTGCCATTACAGACAAGCACTGTTTCCAATATCTGAAAGCATACATTTTCACCAACACGGAAAGTTTTGAGAAACTTGACAGTCCGAACCTGTAAGCCTTCCAGCCATGTAGCACGGTTGCAATCCCACTTAAGTCTAGAACTGAAAAATTCATTACAGGTGCACCCAAGGTAATTTACAAACACAAGAAGGCCTAAATCAAGTCAACCTGCAAGTACCTAAATGCCAACATTTCCCAAATTTTCGCAACTGTATGCTGATTGGTAAAAGTGGAAAACACTACAGTAACAATTGCCAGAAGCTATGTGGACCAAGACTGTCCTGGGAAGTGGAAGAACATCGAGTGTCTTCTTATGAGTATGGCTGAACTTGGATAAAATTGGGAAGTGGCATGAGAAATCTTTTACAGTGCCATACTATTATGCCTACGTTTTGCTCTAAAGAAAATAAATACCTGGCATAAAAGATAATGAAATGCCTGTGCTAATGCAGGAGCTGTGTGTGACAGGCAGAACTGTTAAAGCCAGTAAGGTTGCATTAAAATTGCACAAGCTTTTTAATATTAAATAATGACATGTATTTAAAAAATAACTTATATAAGAAATTCAAACAATTTAACCTCCTATACAGGCAAAACTGCTTAGGTTTTATTTTAGAAAAACATACAAAAAGTTAAGCCTTCCAAACAAATAACTTTTAAAACATAGATGAGATGTGCGCGCTCCCTTTTTGTAACACTAAACACAGCCAAACAGAATCACATTTTCTACACGACACAGATCAAAGATGATCAATTGTATTTCTTTGCTTTTCATCAAATTGTACATCTTGATTAGTCGAAAGGAAAGATACTGACCTGAGGCCCAACAGGGAACGCGGGATGCGACTGACTGGGTTGGTGCTGGTCTGGTGGACTCGCGTCAGGCAGCACTGTGTTTCCTCTGGCCTCTGAAATCCAAAGAGCAGATCGACTTTAATATCAAGCCTGGGGACTGCCACATTACCTTCTACTCTGATGTCACATAACATCAAGCTGAAAATGATACGTTAAAGTGCTTTATCAATAACTCAGGCACTCAAATCACTTATCAGCTGCATAAATTATGCTAACGTTCATTCAGACCAGCCAACTCATTCAAAGAGCTACAAAAATCTGACAGCAGTGAAACTGAAGCTATCATCAACCCAGCTAATGTGGGTTGCATTATACATCAATTTACATACAGTACATGAGCACTCCGCGCGTGTGGGAACTGCATTTTTTACGCTTAGGTGAGCATCAGCCATTCTAATTTCTGAAAGCAAAAATTATCCGAAAAACAATCAAGTCACATCTACTTTGTATCCTAATAAAAGTATTTTCTTTTGTCAGTTACAGAGGCAGCGAAGGCTGTACCACGCGCAATAAAAAGGCCCTGTGAAAACAGGTATGCTTCCAAGTGACAGCTTGTTTTCTAAATTGCAAGTGGGGGGGGGGACACGAGCAAAATTCTGTGAAACCCAGGAGTTCTAGCATTTATTGCGATGATCAATACCCAACAATCGAACTATATGCCAGGCACTAATGACTTGCTAAGCACAGAGCACAGTCCGGCCCTACTGGATTTCGCTGAAGTCCGCAATACAGATTTGAAAGGGAAAAAGAGAAAGAAAAACGTCCTATCAGTTGTGAGAAAGTACCAAGATGTTTTCAAAACTACGTTCCAATCCTCCGCTTCCTCTGGGTGAAGGACTCGCATGGGTTCACAAACTTTTTCAGCCCTGATGGCACGATCAGGCCCACATTTATCTCTGGAGCTGGAAGACTGACAGCAAGCATCAAAAGTAGCTGCCAGAGCACTGTGGTATCTTAAAAAAGAAAACCCCTGGCAACGGCGTCAGGTTTCCTGGTTGTTAGGATAGCTCCTATTCTGTTGGGTTTTTCCTGAGGAGCAGTTGAATTTCTGTTCTAAGTAAAACCTTAACGAGAATCTCTTTTCCAATGTTTGTCCTATGAATAGCAAGCGGAAGGTAAGTCAGAACCAGTTTATTGGCACACCCTGGTGCAGTAAGGAAAAAGGATACGATTCTGTCATACTTATAAATTTTAAAGAGGGTATTATCAGCTCATTTAAAACAAATTCTTCTATATATTCTCCAAGGGGACAGACTTATAAATAATGGAAATGTGGGGGGAAAAAAAAAATACTTCAACACATTAAGGAACAAATAAAATTGACTGCTACATATTATTCAATTGACTTCTATCTCTACAGCAAGGTGTCAATCATAACAGCATTTTAGAACAGGGTTAAACAATAAGCCTGCAGAGTTATTATGCAGAAATCTGAAAATCTGATTAATTTGTAATATTTTTGTGTGGTCTCAAAAACTCAGAAACGGACGTTGCTTTGGGAATACTTACAAATGGTCTATTGAAATATCTGATTTGGAACTAATAAAAACATACAGACTTGCTGGCATTTAATGAAGTGAATTCTACAAAAATATGTTTGGCATTTTAATGACCATTGTCATTTAATAATGAGAATAAGCTGACCTAATGTAATCAGTGAGGACTTCAAGAATTGCTTAATAACACGCAAAAAAGAGACCCAGTCACTAAACTTTTTATGTGCAATTTACTCATCTGAGTCACTTGAAAATAAAGAAATGTAACTAGATATGTGAGACTCAGTGAAAACTGTCTGTTTCAAATACACTATGATCCTAGTGCTGCTGCCACCCCTAGGACCAAAGACGGGTTTTCTTCACTAATTTCAAAACAAAAGTGCAATGTTACTAAACACAATTCTACCTTTGGTAATTTCCACATATTGTTATAGGTTGTTTTTTCCCAATCTTCTCCTCACAGCTGTATGTATAAAGGGATATTAGATCAAAGGCTCAATACCAATGAATATATCACTCCCCATTAAGATCAAATCTTATAAATCAATTTTGTTTATGTAATTCTAAGAGCTGAGAATTTTGTCTTTGTGAGTGATTTAATTAATATTAAAACAAGCTCCTAATAATCTGTCATGTCATGAAATTGTCCTATGAAAGCTACGGGAGAAGAACAAAACTGGAGTCAAATATTCACTAGAATTCAATTTTGTTGCAATTACTAAAGCTGGAGCTCTCAGAAAATAAATAAGAAGTTCTGAGAAATATGCCTGTGCGTTAGTATTTTTCCCATGGTGCAGCTACCCTAAGAACCATTGCTTTCTGTTAAAAATCCCTAAGGATTCTGCAATATTTCATCTCACAAGCTGTACGCAGTACAAGTTGGTTATACAGGACCATAAAGCCAAAATTAATTACGCTCCTTTCCTTTTGCATTGTACTAATTGGAATCACTTAGCGTCACGTTCCCTTCGCGCGGCCACTCATCGCAGACGACGTATCTTTTTATTTCAGTGCACGGATGCTCTGCCCCCTGCTTCTAGCCCACTTTCCACACGATGCAGGCATCTCGGCAAACCAGCACATGCTTTCATCAGCGTGTTTTCCACGGCACCGCGTATGAAATCACGCACGTCGTGCTCTCAGCCCAAAATTCTCACGTTTCCTCTCCTGCCTCTTCTGATCCACCTTCTGTAACAACCGCTCCAGAGTCAAGATTTTTTTTCCTAAAGGCACGGGAAAATCTGCCCGCTGGGCTGGCAGTAGGTACAGCGAAGGGAGGATTTCGGGGTTAAGTTCTGTTGCATCACACACAGCGACAGCGTTTGTTCCTTGCCGTACACTGTCTTCAGCCAGACGCGTGGGTCAAAGCTCCCAGGGAGGCAAAGCAGAGCACAAAACACCAGTAGAAGGCTACTTTCCCTTTTCTGCCTCATAGTGTTGACCAGACGGATTTCCTCTGATTTCAGAGGACCTGAGGAGTCGGGAAAGCTCTGTGTCAAAGCTACTATCTCCAATTCACGGACTCATTGCTACTAATTTGGGAAAACACCTTCATTAAGATTACTACCCTAAACTGGCATTGTTTTTCCCTTGCATTTTTTTTCCCCCCGCTCTGTTTTACCGCCTTTACTTGGGAATTCATTAGTTCCAGATGCCGGAATGACCTCTGCAGGTATATTATTCCCCTGTCCAAATTCCAGTCCTCACTAATAAAAATGACCTGTCAAAATCTAGCCTAGATTTTCCACTTGTCCAGATCCAGGCCGTTACCCTCCTGTTAAGCCACCCTCCGACGCCGGCCCAGCTCTCTGCCAGCGAGGGCTACGGCGGCAAGGAGCCAGGACTCACAGCGCTCCCCATGGAGCTGGGGAACTACCAGCAGCATCTTCTCAACTGTGCTCCGCAGAGATTGCGCTTCGATTACGCCTCCGATTGCTGGTTCGCGTGGGGCAGGGAGAAGGCAGTAACAAGGCACCTACTCCGGAAAGAGAAGTAATTCTCCTCAACAGCGTTTGTCTAAGCAAGGAGCTAAGACTTCTCTTATAAACGAGCGCTGCCATCCCAGCGTAAGTCCATGAGTTTGCTTACGAGAATCATATGAACAGATAGACGTGCTACTGCCACGGTACAGCCACGACTGTAGACAAGGCTTTAATATTTAATAAGCAGTATTCATCATGTGTGATTCATCATAAATTAATTATAAATTATATAATACATACACTCACCTCTCATCCCGCCAAGGGGCTGGAAGGGCATGACACAATAAAAAATTGAAGCGCACTGTAAACATTGTAAAATAACCCTCTTAAAATAAAATATTATTTAAAATAAAGCTAAGTAAAGCAAAGGCAACCTTCTTCTCCCCTTAACAAAAAGAAAAAAAAATGAAATCCCCAAAACCAAGCAAAAAACCTTGTTGAACAATACCTGGTTTTAAAATGAGAAAACCACCAGAGAAACATCAGAAGGAAAAGAAAAATAATCCACATCCCAAAGCCTCCAAGCCTCATACAAAATTACAACTGTAAACGCACTAGTTATAAACAGGCTTTCCACAGTTTGTTTCCTCTTTGTTTCTTACACATCTTCAGCAATACAACAGCTAATTCACTTCTAAATGTCCTTATGTCCCGGTGGCCCAGGAAGGAGGGTGTGTTCTAATCCCCACTTTACAAATGAGCAGCTAATGGACAGAGGGATTCAGATCCACATTCATTTAGGTATCTAGATGTCCTCAGTGGTAGTTACGCTGTTCAGGAAAGCAGAGGTTGAAACACAAAACTGCTCTGTGATTCCTTGGCTGTTCCAGGGCTACCAGTAGCTCTGGCAAGGATGCTCCCCAGCACCCTGCACTGGGCTGCACTGCTCATCCCAGAGGCCCTTGTCTCACACAGAACCATGGAATTGCCTGGGTTGGAAGGGACCTTTAAGATCATCAAGTCCAACTAGCAGCCTCACACTGACAAAACCATCACTAAATCATGTCACTAAGGACCATGCCTACCCGCCTTTAAGTACCTCCGGGGATGGCGATTCCACCACTTCCCTGGGCAGCCTGTTCCACGATGTCTGATGCTTGCAGGGAGCCTGCAGCTGACTGGCACGTGCGACTATATCAAAGAGCATTACAGGATATATATGATGGAGTACATTAACTATATACATCCAGCTCTGTCCTGGACCTGCTGGTCCATCTGCAGATGAGAGCTTGTGCCCACTCAAAGCTTGACACCAAAGCTCCCTCAAACCACAGCACAGGACTAGCCACAGCAGATGATCTGGACATCAATAACTTCCTCACCGTCTTCAAGAACGAACTCAATGTGCCTCACGTTTGTATGAGAACCAGGGAGATGCTGGGCCACCTCTCTTTAGTATTCAATGCTTTGAAAATCAAGCAGGATCAAATTTAATAATACTAGACTTTCAGTAATCAAAAGAATACATAAATCCTGCTGAGATACCCATTTAAGCAAATACTTTAAATGAATCAACATTAATAAAAGAACACAGCATTTCAAGCAACAGTTCATATTAAAATCCTTACATACAGTTCCACAATGTGACATTAAATTACTTGTATTTATCTCTCAGTAACTGTAACAATAAGAAATCAAGAGTAGACTTTTTTCTCACTCGTTGAGCCAACTCACATTAAAGATACAGCTTTAAGAATGAAATCATTAAATTGAAAATACTGCCTGTGAGAAAAAATAGTCTTACATTTTTAAAACTAATAAACTCACAGTCTGAGCAGGTAATATAGCTGCATTAAGATCATAAGCCATATTATCAGAAGAAAAAAAGATATTTTTTAAAAGACATTAAATAGACTGACTGATAATATTCAAATTATTGGGTATGGTGCGTTAAAGTCCATCATCTCTGATTAAAGTAACTCAGCTCTTCATTAAATGAACCCTTAATTGTCAGCAATTATACCAGGAGCAATCTTGCTGAACAAAATTTAATAGCTGAAGGAAAGAGATGTAGCTGACAATGAAAAAAACGTAACATTTCCTCCAAACAATCCTCATCGCGCCATGAAGCACCATATTGTGACTCTTAATTTCACCACTTTCACATCCCTCCTCAGAGCCCGGACATGTACCTGGGAATCCTTTCCAAATCACCTCATCCTAAAACCTTAGCAATCAGATTGTTACATGGAATTTCACAAATATGTGTAACTTTTACAATACTTGCAGGAGAGAAAAATTGTGATTTTATGCTGAATCCATTTAACATCAGTATTATCCTACGGTTATCAGAGGAGATATTCCTGTTACCTCAACAGAGAAAATCAAGCTCAGAAACTAAATGAGAATAAAGAATCACCCACCAAAAGGCATGCATTTAAGCTCGGACTTCTTATATGTAATTCAAGTAGTCAGATAGTTGTCTTCTTCCAGTCCACGACCACGATGTAGGACACAGTTCACTCATCTGGACCGTGTAAAACTTCTGTAAGTGTCAAGTTATCCCACAGATGAAGTAATTCCCCTTTTCCTGCTGACCTCTGCTCCAGATTCTAAGTTTTTATTTTTAGGCAGCAATTTCAGTCTCACGAAGAAAACCAAACAAGTAGAGACCTGGGCGTGTGCAGAATTACCACCAGCACCTGTTAACTCTGAAACTTAACGATGTCACAACGCCGATACCGTTATTTTACTGTCCAATCATTTTAGCACGACATATAAGTACTGTGCTTATCTTCCCCAATGTCAGATTGTCTCAGCTTATGTAACTTAACTCTCACCCTTAATTTTCCCCTACCTATGTACAAAAACCTTCTAGTTTACCTTTGAAAATGTTTGTGGTGCGATAAGGAAATGCCATATTGATCTGCCATATTGACATATGTGTCATTGCAATATCCCGCATAGAAAAGCTAAAAATCCTGCCTACAAAATGGATGGAATTAGACAGCAGAATGAATCGAGCAGATTTGCTTTACTGACTGTATCATTCAGTCCTTAAGTAAGTAAAACCCCACAGTTTTATACTTATCTGAAACTGCCACGCAGTTGCTGCTGCAAAGCCACCAGTAACACTGCAGAGCTCAAAATCATTCTGCCAGCAGAGCACAAAATCTCACCTTCGCCTGGTCCCTGGGGATATTTTCTCCTAAAGGATCTTTTCCCACAAGACATACAAGGTAGCCGAAATCACCGTGCTCATTGCCCGTATGCACGGAGCTTGGCTTGTATTTACACACCTGAATCTTTCTGGATCAGGACTGATAACATTAAAACTCCGTGCCTGTTTATAATGAAAATCAGGCTATTAAAGTGATTCATGTTACAGAGAACTTCTCCTGGGCAACCACCAGTTATATTTACCACCAAATAAAAACCCTACCATACGAGGCACAAAAATTACAGATAACGCAAAAACCCAGCTATCCCAACTGCCTTAAATTTTCTCCTTTCCTGTCTTTATTTTTGCTCCTCCTTCATTGTCTTACTTTTTTTTTTCCTTTCTCTTTTCCCAAGTGAAATTTTATTTTTTCTTATTGGTGCCTATATGAATATGCTTCCACTTCAGATATTTCATGTGAGAAAAGAAGCGTCACTACTGCAGAAAAGGTGAAGGGATATAATTGCAAAAGTATGTTCTTTATTCAAAATGACTCATTCTACTTTTCTTCACCCCCTAAGTACAGTGCATAAAAATCCCTTGTTAACGGTACATACATTTTTAATGAACTGGACCCTTCATATTGAGAGTTCTAGTTTCTTTTATACTGTATGCATTAGCACAAATATAATCACATTAAGGTCACAAAGACCCTATCAGTTTTCCCTGAATTCATACAACATTTCCTACTCACTGTTTGCTGTTAGTGCTGGTGAATGCAATGATGATAAAGGTTACTTACCAGAAGATGGACAGTTGAATGCATTATTATTTCATGTTGGGCAACTGATCCCTAGCTAAGAAGGGCAAGAGGCTTCTCTAAATTAAACTTTCCTTTCTTTCCATCCCTAGAAGCTTACTAAATGCCAAAGAGCGAGCACGTTAAAGAACATCTATTTTGGAACAACTGCTACAGTTTGCCATCTTTATAGCTAACCAAGATTTTTTTATGATTTTTACAGCATTTATTTATGCATGTGTTTTTATTCCTAACAGGGCAGAGGCTCAAGCTTTCCACCAAAAGCCCAACTTCCTCCAACTCACCTTCTGCATCTGACTCCCGTGCCCTCCCCAAAATGAGGGAGACTATGATGATATCTTATGATGATATGCATTGCTGTTTCCCTGGGGAACCTTGCACAGTTTATGTATTAGGGGCTTGGCTGCTGACACTACAGGCTACCGAAAGCTGGGCAATACGTGTGGACAGCCCCTGGCGCACAGTAATTCAGGCTTCTGGGTGGAGGAAAAGGAGAGCGCGGCTGATATCTTTTGCTTTTTACAAGTTACATTGATAGACTTACGTACAAAGGGTAGGGCACGGATAGGTGGTGGATGACAGAAATTTAACTCATAGGTTCGACACCTTCCAGAAAAAACTGTAAGGTGGGAAAGGGATGAACCTCGCATCCTACCAGACCTATGAAAGCCTATTTAGAAATTCAAATCATCTGGTTCAGTGAGTGGGGAATATGTAGTTAAGGGAGGAAGCGTTCAATTAAACCCAGTAAAAGCACCTGGCACTTAGATCTTCAGCAAAATGCACCCCGCAACATACGTAAACTCCTACTGGAGCTTCCTGACCAGCAAGTATGGTCAAGCAACAGCGGTTTATCACTCTTGCTACTGAGTTCACTGTCTGGTTTCACCCCTGTGGTGTCTTTAACAATTTCACACTCTCTGCTGTGGTCTTTACACAGCCCTGTGGGGCAGCTCCATCAAGTGTCTCATTACAGGTTGTTCAGCTGTTCAGACTTTATTGAGAATCTTGAAAGAGCCGTCCCACAGAGCGGCGTACTGTAGGAGTCCAGTTGAGATCCAGGAGGAAACCTTAACAGTGGCAGCAACTCTGTATGCAGGAGACCACGCTCCTCCATCAGACTAAATCACAAAACTGGTAAGTCTACATTACAAGCCTATTTAGCTGCACATATACCTTCAGAAATTCCTAGCTACAAAAATTCAACAGCCCTCCCCTTTCAAAAGCAGCCTGTGCTGGCTGATATCTGCTGCAAGTTCTCATGATGTGGCTCAGCAGGGTGAGCCATTATTTCAAATGAAAGTGTTTGGCTGGGAGCTGCAGAAACTCATGGTATGCATACATGCCTCCAAATCTTGTAAATCCTGAACTGAATTAACTTCTGTCTCTTTATTATTGTCTGAAATCTACCGTAGTGACTATTTACAGGGAGCTTTTGCTAGGAATTCCCAAATACTTTATCTGTTTTTAAAGAGCACTCACTCTGCCGGCCAGGTCTTGCAAGCCACGTCCATCACTAAAGCAAGTTTAAAACACAGAGAAAGGGCTTTTAGTCCTCCCCTAGACTTCCATTCCCTCCCTCCTCAGTAGACCAAAAGCTAAAAATACAAAGACGACAAAAAAACCTAGGAGTTGGCATTATCATCCTGTCTGCCTTCTGAATTTAAGCAGCTATTTACAACACAATGATAGTGAAACACCCTGTAGCAACCACTAAGATGTTCTTTCACACACTAAAAATACCCTAAAACACATCTGCGGGAAAAATAAAGAACTAAGTGGTTTACAAACATTTGGCCACTGTTCCTCTAATACGCTGAACTTGCCTTTATGCCAGTCAAACTCCCACCAAATTTCACACGTGCTGGATTTGTTCTCTAGGAAGGGTTTAAGAACACAGCACAGGCTAAAAAAGCATTACACGTAACAGGCATATATCCCAGGACAGTTATATTACATGAAAGATCTCCCGGTTAGTGACGCCTTGTCATGGTAAGACCTCTTTGTAACAACATGCTGTGCGGGAAGGAAAAAAAAGAAAAAGAAGCCACATGACTTAGCTTTGCCAAAATACCAAGTGGCAGGCAACTTACTTCAAAGAGTGAGAGAGGTCACAGCAATACATCCTAACAGGATTAAATTATACCGAATATATAAACTGTTCCTAATCCGTGAGAATGCTTCTGTTCATATATATGTGTATGCCTCTCTATATATAGACACATATTTTTAAACAAATTAGTTTCCTACATCCCTTTCATTTTTATATTATTGCTCTGTTTATTTTTTCAGCATTACAGTAATTGAAAAATATATACTGGTAAAAGAGGCTATTAATTTAAGTGCATTCATAGTGTGTTATGTCACTAATAGACTTAGGTAACATTATTCTTTTATCCTTTTTACAAAGCATTATTTTATTGTCCTCTCATTTCTAAGATTTTACTTCCACTTAAAGTCAAGTAGAGTGAGGGCTTTGCAGAATTCTATTATATTATTGTCCTGTCATTATTCTAACTCCATTACACAACAACACAAAACCAGCATCAGCTTCCATTTGTCATATTATTTATTTTGAGGATTATGTCAGATCTCAGACTATGTGTACGTGCCTACTAAACATAATTTGGAGTTGGGCAAAAAGTAATTGCTGATTCCTTCTAAAAATGCTTTTAAAGAAAACATTTTTTAGCTACTCTGTATTTCCCTAAGAGCTGTGTCATCTGATTTTGACCCATGCAACCCTTTAGAAGAATCTAGCTGCATTTGCAAAAAATAAGACAATGTCTAGAGGTACGTACAGAAAAACAGATTTGAACTCCTATGTCTATTCTCTCAGCTGAGCTGACATAAGCCAGTCCTGGTATGGAAGCCACACAGCTGTGCTCACGAGGTGCTCTGTCAATACACACTGTGTGCCACTCTAACACAGCTGTGTTGCTTCTAGGGGGAAGCTGGCTTGTGTCTGGCCACAGTGGACCTGGAGCAAAGAGGACCTTGTGCCCACCCTTCCTATAAGTGGGATCCCTCAGCAGGCAACGAATGGCTCAGCACACCTGATGAGCTTTCCAGAAGTGGACTGCTGTTGCCTTCTCAGTATCTTCTTTCAGCATTCCTGGTTTTGAGGATATGCAGAAGACAGTCAGGGTTGGTTTAAATAGCCAACGCTTCCACTGTCTGTTCCTTACAGGTGTCATAAAGGAAAGAAAGATCAAGAGCTAATCCAGTAAAAGCAAGATCTAGGCTCAAAGCCCAACCATCACAGAAATCCCACAAGACCTTCACCAGCTCCTTTCACCTCATAGAGAGCATTATTAGGCGTTCAGAGAAATCCTGGATCAAAGGAGCATGTCAATTAGAGCGGTTGCATTGGCAGGTATTGCCAGTATGCAGCTTCCTCCAGTTACAGACTTCTTATCATCTGACACTACCTAATCTTTAGGGCAAACACCTATATTGGACATAGTGCAATGTCTGTGCAATTGGGCTCTAGAATTACTTTTCCTCCATGTTGAAGGAATCTGCACTCAGCTCTCCAGGAAAACTTCATGTTGTCTCTGAGATTAAGCCGCTGCATGCCTTCCTTACATCCTCAGATCAGCACAGAAAGCTCCTGCTCTCTTCACCTTGCCTCTCCTTAACTCACTCCACGTGCTGGCTACTGAAAGACTGCTGGAAGAAATAAAATTTGCTCACTACCAACTATATAGTCCCAAGTGAGAGTGTGGTCACAACCAGTCATTCCATTAACCATCGCCCAGATTGCTCCCCTTGTCACTCTGTAGGACCTGTTGATTAAATAAATCTACTTAGTGCATTGTTATCTAACTCAGCAAGGGATGTCTAGGTTCAAAACTCAATCTAGATTAAAAAAACGCTAAAAAAACCCCAAACCCCCTCATATCCATACTTACCGTCTTCTCAGTTAAAAAGATATTTAAAGAGCTTCCAGGGAAAACGCATCTCTTTACTATAATACGTACGATTGGCACTCATAAGACAGTAGTGTTCAAAACCAGGCTGCAATAGGTTTATTTCAGTCACTGTGAAGCACACGGCTTGTGTGTGTTAGTGTACTTCGCACACGTATTGTTATTACAGCATTGTTTTCACTTAATGTTATTCTAATGACTTTCCTCTGAAGAGCATTTGTGGACACCCCAACTCCCTAAATGGTAACAATGGGTAAACATCAGCTTGAGAAATGCAGGTCTATATTATTTATGAAGCTGCAATTCTCCTGTAAATAACCCAGTTGTTAAAATGATATGTATCTACGTAATTGAGTCTTCTGTATACAAATAAATAAGGCTTTATTGCAATGTCAGAAGTTAACAGACCAGTCAATAAAATCAATAACTCACTTTTTCTTGCTTATATATCTAACTTTTCTCCACCTTTCCTATGTCCTCTGTTTGTTCTGGTTACATATTAACACTACGAAGGATATATAGCTCTTATGATAGTGTTTAGTAAATGGTGGTCTGAAGAAAAGTCTGAAGAAACACCGCCTCAGCAATTTAATACTCTGCCTATTTATCGTGTACTTTAACATAGACCTGTTTGGTATAAATCACGGAGGAAGAAACTGTCTTGATCCATACATCAGAGCGCTAGAGATTTTTAATGTGAATGACTACAGGAAGGTCTAAGTAAATTAGGTTCATAATGATACATTTAGGTAAAAGTGCTCCAGGCCTGGATTGCATTATCATATAACCACTGTCAAAACAACACCGCCAGATTATAACCCTGTGCTGCTTCTGCCTCTATGGTTAAGGTTGTGTCAGCATTTCCATTATGCTTCCCATTTTTCAAATATTTATAACTTGGCTGTAAAATTTGCTTTGGCCTGAAACTTGGTGAACCAGAAGCCAGATCCTACAAATCTTTACTCAAGAAAGTCGACCGGTTTATTTCAGTGGGAGTGTTTCCATTAGCTGGGTCCTGCCACATTACAATCCAAGGTCAATGTTTGTAAGTTGGGTTGTTTTATTTTCTTAATGAAAAGAGAATTGGGTCCCTTTAAAAAATATTCTTTAAGAAAAAAAAAAAAAAAGAATTAAGATATAGAAGCACTGGAAAATAATACTTGATTTTGTGATGTGATTAGGCTCCTAACTTGATAATCTCTTGTTTTCAGTACTTCGAAGAAGAAAAATTAACAGCAAAGCTGCTGCAATGTAAAAACTAGCCGTGGGGCATATGCACTAAATTTTGTTCCACTAATTACATTTTCTTGTGGGTTTTCATCTGGGATCTAGCACACCTCCTAAACAGCGTAAAATTGGGATGGCTCCAAATGAGCCATTCTCATCTATCAGGAATACAAACATGCTCACAAAAGCTATCTTATTATGTATGCTCCATACAGGCTCTTCATTCAAAAATATTTTAACAGATGTCATGCTGGATAAACATAATGGCTCATCTGAGGCTTAGAAACACTTTACTCACAGTAGAAACAAATTTGGGCAGCATTTTTCAAATTGAGTTAAGTCCTTAATACACACCCACAGGCTTACTTAGACTTATAGATATAATATCTTTTTCTTTCGTCCTCCTTAGCTGGCTGAACGCATGATCTGTTATCGATGAAAATTTTCCTGTTCTGACGCTGCTCTCTTGGTTCACTGCTGAAATATGTCCCAACTCTGCATTTGGGTTTTGGATAAGATTACTGTGAAACACTGGTCAGGGGACAAACGCAAGCCCCTTCTGCACAGCTCCAGCAGCCTACGGGTTATCTGCAGGGAAGCACAGGAGGTGCACGCTGGACAACAGCATCCTCTGAATCCTGATGATGATCAGAGAGCTGAAGCACCTCTCCTATGAAGACAGGCTGAGAGAGTCGGGGTTGTTGAGCCTGGAAGACAGAAGGCTCTGGGGAGACCTTGTAACAGCTTTCTAATAGCTAAAGGAGGCCTTCAGGAAAGACGGGGAAGGACTCTTTATCAGGGAGTGTAGTGATAGGATGAGAGGTAACGGTTTTAAGCTGAAAGAAAGTAAATTTAGATGAGATACTAGAAACAAATTCTTTACTGTGGGGATGGTGAGGCACTGGAACAGGTTGCCCAGAGAAGCTGTGGCTGCCCCATCACTGGAGGGGTTCAAGGCCAGGCTGGATGGGGCTTTGAGCAACCTGGTCTGGTGGGAGGTGTCCCTGCCCAGGGCAGGGGGTTTGGAACTTGATGATCTTTAAGGTCCCTTCCAACTCTAACCATTCCATGATTCTATGAGCAATAGAAGATGATGCAGTTCAGGATTCATTCTGGAGTTTCATTTGAAGAAGACTTGCACTTCCACTTTGACTGTCCCTGGTGCAGAAGAGTGTGTTGCAGTAACTGTAAAGGTCTCAGTGCACAACTTCACTATAGTGAGGTGACATCCTGAAATAATACAAGCATGAGGCACCAGTGATGCTTACTTCTGCTCCTCGGGGAAGACCCGTCTGTGCACAGAGTGAGCGTGTGGTACTACCCTCAGGTCTTAAAGAGCTTGCAAGGCTTCATAAGAATTTGAATAGTTTTCTTTCGTTCACACAATTTTGTTTGGCATTGAAGAAGCAGACTCTGGCAGCTGTGCTGATGCAAGTACACAATTAATATAGAGTGGTATCTATTGTGAACAGCATGAAAATTCCTTGTACAGAAGTTACTTTCTTCTCCATAAGTTTCATTTCATGGCATGTAGTAACACTGAGAGAAATTGGGGGAGTAAGCTACAGGTCTGTTGTTTTATTAAAAAGTAAGAATCTTCTACTTAAAGTAACTCTAATTTTTGCGAAGTCTGAGATGCTTACACACTGGGTTATATGACACACAAGTGCCAGGCAAGGAGCTGAACAGCACGAGTATCAGTTGTAAGTCACGAGCAGCAGACTTAAGGCCTGGTGGAGAGCATCACGATGGAAGGGAGTCCATCCAGCAGCACATCTGTCGGTGCTCGCTGGTTATAGTGGGGGTTGATTCTTCTGTGACAGCCTTTCTAGGGATAGCTCCCTGAAATATCAGGCCAGCATCATCAAGTAACGCTAAGACTCGGTCAGCGGTTTGAGCATCGTGTACACGATGTAACTCAGGAGCAGTGCCTGCCCTTCAGAGAATGAAGGCACAACAGCATCTGTCTACGTACAGCATTGGGCAGGACGCCGAGCGTCGCTCTGTGCTTGAGCTCCAGGCACTGAAAGAATGTCATATCAGAACTTCAGGCTGACCCGCTATGGGGGACACAGCCCAGGGAATAGAAAAAAAGTGGTTTAGTCACTGCAAAGAATAGTGACAACATTTATGTCTCGTATCTAGGTAAAACAGGTGCTGTCTTAACCTTCATTCATTTCCTTTTGAAGCACACAGTTTTAAAGGAGGAAGCAAGAATATGCACCTTTTATTTATTTACAATAAAGTGATCACAAGACTATAAAAATAAGGGCAGGGGGTGCAAATCTACAATTCTGAGCTCTTATCCTCCCATTCTGATGATTTGGGACAGAGCAAATCACACCATCCCTTCTCATACAGAAAGACCTTGACAGTTAATAGTTTCTTAATCACCTAATCTCAAAGATACCCTATAATCCTTAGAAAAATCCTGCGGGTATCAGGGGACAAAAGCACTCGTACAGTGATCCCTACATTCTTCTGCAGGGCTCTTCACCGGGGCTGCACTCTTGGAACACACATGCACTTAAAGCCTGACACCTGCCATGCCTCTTCTAAGAAAGAACTGGTTTTAGACTACAGTTGCTTTCCTTGGCTCCCCTTTCCCGATCAGCTTCCCCTTTTTCTGTGCTGTCTGCCTCCTCTTTTATGAGGATTCTTGAACAAAAACGCTGAAATGGTGACTTCAAGAATATTAAAAATACGTGGCATTAATTGCTTATGTTTTTAAAGATGGAATGGCTCTTGACAAAAATACCTCAAATGCAGTATATGAGGCAACTTTTAAACCCACTATTTTCTGAGAATAGGTTTGTACTCAGAATAAAAAAAATATTTTGCATTAAAATAGGAACAGTAGAGGAAGTCAGAGTAAATGGGTGACAGATCCTGCCACTAATGCAAGGGTTTAAAACCTATCAGGGCATCCTTGAAGCTGGAGGCTTCACACACTTCACCCTCTCATGCTGGAAGAGAAAGCAGAGTTTCCCCATCATGAGCAGCTCGTCTTCCAAGGATAATTTCCTCCTCCACGACGACAAATGTTTTCAAACACTGCATCATATTAACACCCTTCTCCCGTACTTACCGAAAACATAAATATCTTAACATTTTGAAACGATAATATAATGCAATAAGGTTTGGCATAACAACACCCATCAGAAAGGACGACTTAAAAGAGAAGCATTGCATTTTCTGTTTGAAACTATACATAATGACCATTGCCTAGAAATGGATCCATCTGGCTCCAGTGGAGCAGCTGTATAAGCATTCAAACCAGCAATAACTACAAGCTCTGGTGAGGTACTTTTTTTTTCCCCCCAATGCCATCTCATTTTATCCCCCCTGAGCAAGGCTGAAAGTCATGCTGTAAAAAACATCCAAAGACAGCTTTCTCTCCCTGCCCCCATTCCTGAAATTCTAGATTTTATTAATAATTCTCAATTGGCCAGCAATTGTCAGTTGTGACACACTGTACTGAGTCCAATTACAACCACCACAAATACTATTTTTTACGGGTTTACAGTGTTTGGGAGGTAAAAACAGTATGGGACGAACTAAAACATACAGAATTTGTACTTTTAAAGAAAAGGTTTATGTTTTAAAATGTTTTTGCCACTTAAATTTTATTACAATTGATGGCAATAATGCAGGTAATTAAAAGTGCCATCATCATCATTCTCCTCTTTTAATATACTTTTAAATAATTCCAATGGAACAGAAGGACCAAGAGTGAGTTTTTGTATTTGGAGGCTAGATCTCACTGAACTGTGCCCCACAAAGAACCAAACAGAGTTTTCCACCACATTTCTAGCCTGCACTTTGAGAGCCAGCTTGATTCCAAACTGATATTTGAATTTAAATACCCCTTAGCTTCTCTAATATGCATCAGTTTGTCGTTATTCTCAAGGGGTATGCTTGAAAGTTGCAAAAGGTCATGAGAGGAGTGCCATATACCAAGACAAATGCCAGAGCAATGCTCTCAGTACACACGTACCACGGGGTTTCAGTCTCTCAAGCCTCAAACCTTTTCTAGAGCAGGTATGGAGTCTTTCGTACAATCCCAATCTAAATACAGGAGCTTGTTTTTCATGGGTCCCCAAGTGTACAAACCAGAGGTTAAAACCCCTTCCTGCCTCCTCCAGGAAATTCACAGGTTCTGGGTCCGTTCATTTTCCAGAACTCATTTGATAGCTTGTACTGATTTTGCAACACAAAACTAGAGGGCATTCCTACTGTAATGCCAGTGAATATCAAGGAATTATCACTCACTTTTAATGAATGACAAGAAATGTTAATGATGTGGTAATGGCAGTTGACAGCATTATTAACGTGAAATTTTTTCTGCTCAGTTTCCCTCGAGGGCCAGTTTCCCTCAAGGGCTAACAGGAGGAGCAAATTCACATTCCAAAACAAGCAAACACAACCCACAGTCCAGAGTTTTGAAACAGACTCATTTCTCCGACAGACCTGTATAATCTTCTCCTCTCCATCTGCTACTGCAGAAGCAAATACCTGGGAATGCATTGGACGTGATAGCCCTCATCTTTCCAACTAACAAGGATTGTTTTAAAGAGCCAAACTCCACAGTCAGTTTTGTATCAAACTCCCATTCTCTATGGATCAGACAACAAGAGAGAACAATGAACAGGAAGATGCACCAAAACAATCCTTTTGGTGAGGATTTTCCATAGTCTACCTCCTCATGCAGAAGTATTGCACCAATGCTCCCAGAAGGCTTATGCCTCACTACCCTCCCCTAGGCTCAACAGTTTTCACAACCACTTTGCATCCAATTTCCCCCATGTCCATTTCTTTGGCATTTCCTACCATTTATATAGACTAACAACAATTTCAGCTAGTCTCACCGTGTCACCAGGTGACCTTCTGCTTTCACCCCCCCAAAAATCATCACTTTCTTCAGTTGTTAGGGCCCATTTGCACAAGACCCAAGTCGATCGGTGTGGGGAAAAAGCCAAGTCCAGGAGTGTAAACTTCTTCCCAAATTTACATCCAGTTGGCCAAATTCTGTTCTCTGACATTCACGCAGTTCAGCCATATACAGGAGAGTTCCAATGGATCGCTCAAAAAGGTGAACCCTGTGAAGGTCTGACCATCCTCCAGCTCTGCTGGGAGGTTATAGATCTGTTCCCGACACATGTTAAATTAGGCAGGCAACGCGTCACCATCTTTTACTGTTCAATTTTAAGCCTGCACATTCATGTTTAATTCCAGTATAACTAGTCACATGCCGACACATACAGCCATGGGGATTAAGTGACAGCTAAACAAAACCCCTTCTGCATGCATATTTTTATGCTTAAACATCATGTCCTCTGCAAAGACCACAAAGGTGCAATAGGATACATTTCTGCACCTAGTCCATGTGTTTATGCATCCACTACAACATGACGCGCTGGCATCCCTTTTCATGCACCTGTGTGGTGACCCAGCTGGCAAAAATGATATATTGACTGGACTGGGGAGAACACAAGAAAAATACTTTTTTCAGCAGGATGGGCTCCTTGATGTGGTTCACCACATGGGTTCAGTGCAGAGGGCAGAGCAGGGTCAAAGTGGAATGAGAAAGCTTAACAGCAGCCCTACCAAAGTGTTAATAGCTACTTCTGCATAAAGGATTCATCTATGGGCATCTACTGAAGTGAATGGTTCAAACAAATACAGAGACTTACAGTATATTGGACCAGTCATTTATACGATCCTGTGATATTCTGCTCTGGCAGACAGAACTGGGAATGCCTTCAAGCAGCAAAAGAGACTGAAGACCTTACTTTCTAATTTTCAGACAGGCATTTCGTAGTACAGATGAAACACCTTTGTACAATACTCTATCTGCTTTGGATTCTCATATGTCCACTCCAGAGTGTAGGAAAGCTTGACAATGTAAGTTTTATTCAGAAATTCCTCTTCTCATGGAACTCCAAATAGCACAGCAGAGGAGCGCCAAGGGGTTCTCTGCCTTCTCACAAGGAGGACCGCATGCATTTCACCAACAGCAAGCAGAGTGGGTATGTCCAGACGCACAAAAACATAGATTGCTCAGGCCGGCAGCGTGAAACATTGAGCTTGGAAATTAATCTGGCAGCAGGCCAGGAGATAAGATCCTGAGTAGCTCTTTGTATTCTAATACACGTGTCTGAATCAATGCTCAAACGAATAGACTCCCGACGGGTCTGCAGTCTCCCCTGACACTCTGTTGACATGTCGCTCAACTCCATGTTGGCCAACACATATGCCGCTCTCAGAGTCGGTTCCCAGGGAGCTTGTCCTGGTTCTGAGCGCTCAACAGGTTTTAGACTTCTTAAGCTCTCCTCTGCTGATTTAAAAAACACCACAAAACCACCAAACAAACACTAGAGGATCTAGATGACTTAACACATGCCTGTTTGGTCAAAATGCAGTTTTGATCCTGAATTAAATACAAAGCAAACTTGTGCTAAGATATTTGCCGCATCCTGGTGGTCAAGGATGCTCTACATGAGCAGTGAACTTACTTTTGCAGGGCACAACGTAAACTTAACTGATTTCTACACAAAAGACATTCATTAACTTCTATAGGTCTGAGTCAGCATGTCAACATCAAGCCATCTTCCAATAAAGACCCAGAGGAGCACATGTAAACAATGCTCTTTGCCAAGGTCCCAGCAAGTGGTGAACCACTCCCTCTGTGCCCCTCATTCCACCCACTTCTGACATAAACATTTCTTTAGACATGCTCTCTTCACCCCTGGAAGCCGACAATTCCCTCTTATCATAAATTTATCGCTTACTTAAAAGTGCCTTGATTTTCCCATCTCTAGCAGACACGAGCAGACAATTCAAATGAGACAGAGAAACCACCAGTTTAAAAGCAGCCTAACATGAAGAAGATACCATGCTTCCCCATCAGTTAGCCACAGTGAGAATTACTCAGCAAAGCAACCCATGTGACTGGCATTACCAAACTGTACAGATCCCTTTGCCACCCTGTTTTATCTACAACACACTTGTGTGCCATGCTGTTTGGGAATTTTGTTGTTATTTCTGTTCCATGGCTGAGCTGGTGGGAATCGGTCCTCTGAAGGTGACAACCCATGGGTGCCTTTTCCCCCCCTCTCTGTCTTCTTCTCCAAGTGTCCCTCAACTATTGCCGGGTCCTGATAACCTGATAAGGAGGATGAGTTTATTGTATGCGAAGTTTTCAGGGACATTTCACCACACAAGCCCCATTAATCATAGAAAACCCACCTCCTGAATGTTGAAATTCCTCCTGCAGGATAGTATTGGCCCAGTTCTAATCATGCTCAAGGAAAGAAAAGGACACAAAAGCTTATTTCTCTTTGGCTATACAAGATCTGTGAAAATTCCCCATAGACCTCCAGTGGCCCTCAGACTAAGACTCATCCATCTGTCTTATTCCCAAGAGAAGCCAGGCAAAGTTTGAACAGGAAAAAAATAAGCATGCATGGTAGAACCATTTCCTCTCTTTGCTATGTTTCTCCCATCTGTAATTTACACAGAAAAAAACCAAAATAACAAAAAAATAAAAAAGAGTTCACAAAATTTTGGAAGTCTAGAAGCTTTGCAGTCAGCCAGAGAAAAAACCAAAATAACAAAAAAATAAAAAAGAGTTCATAAAATTGCGGAAGTCTAGAAGCTCTGCAGTCAGCCACAGTAAGATATGGTTCTCATCTGATCTACTGTCTGAGGGCTTAGCTCTAGCAACATTAAACAACAGAAAAGTTTAGCACTCTCCTGCATCCATTGGTTTAGACCAGGAAAAAAGGAAAAGAAATTACATGTCCCCCGTCTATTTCATTGATGGGGAAACTTAGGCACAGGGAGTAGATTGACAGTGATCTTGCCCAAAATTGACCTGTCCAAGATGATGCAACAAATCCATGTCTGAATTGGAACCGACCTTTCCTCTGGAGCTGTTTTGTGCCCAGACCTGAGCTCAAATGAAAGCAAAAATAAACCACAAAACAATGATAAATGTTATTGGCAGCTGGAACGGTAAAAAACTGACTTACAGGGACAAAAAGCTGCACATGAGATAAATGCAAGTGTTCTTCCCAAGAGACCTAAAGAAAATCGAGCCATAGAAGCTCAAAACATTCCACACAAATTGATGAGAAATAGCAAACCAGGTTTTTAGGTTTTTCACAATAGCTGCTAATAGACGCTGTCTCCCAAAAGGGCCAAGTGGAGCCTGTAGTAAGATACCGCAACCTTTTCTAAGTTTCTGAATCTTCTGTGTGTTGCCCCTGTTTTTCCCCTCAGAAGATGGGAGATGCCTCTCTTCTCGAGTTACAGAGCATTGATTGTATTCAAACTCTTTCCACTTCATCCTCCCTCTCTTACCCAGTGAAGCGCGTGCCACACTCTGATCAGTGGGAGAGATCATCCTGTAGTCACCCAAGGTATTTGTCAAGGGGCTGTATTTAAATATGCATTGTTTGTAACAAAGGAATAAAGCTATGAAAGGTTATTAGAAAATTAAATGCAGCTATAAATTAATTTCTGTAATCACTATTCATTAATATTTAATATATTTATATAAAGGATAAATCTCCTCAATTCCCTAGGCATCCTGCATTTAATAATGTAGAAACAGCTTATCTCCTTCCTGTTGCTGAGACTGGATTTGTAATAACTAGTAATGTTAAATGTATTTTTTTTTTTAAATCAATAATAGATAAATACATAAACACTTCCCCCCAGAATGCTCCTGATGTTATTTACAAAATTAAAAAAAACAACTATGGAATGCCAGGGGACTTTATAACCATTTCATTACTACCTTCCTAATTGTATGTGGTGGAACTGCATAATCAGTTTATTGAAATTGAAATCTTTGGAACTGATTCTCCCTACAGACATTAACAATAAGCATCCTGTGCAATAACACAGTACTTAATGTAATATAAACATTATATGCACCGAGCTTTAAACATCCCTTGGCTTTGCCTGCTGGAATTGGACATTTTTAACACTCTTGTGTTCTGCCACTGCATTGAATCAAATATCTAATTTACAGACTGCAAAATACAATATTCCCATATTACAATAAAGGGAGGAAGATACATTCAGAAAACACACACACACACACACACACAATTGGTATGAGGATAAGCAAGACTACATTTAATAAAGTGGAAATAAAGCAGTCTCTTCTAGGAAATCTGAATGGATTTTGATGCACAATATGAAAGAAATTGCTTCTGCTTCCCACTGTGTCCCTGCAAATAACTAGGCTGATACTACACAGCCTGGATCACGCTTACTTCTACTCAGGAAGGGGACTTTACTCTTGTGAGTAGCTCCATTCATACCAGAAAAAAGTATTTTTACCCAAGTGTATACCCAGACATCAATAGGATTGCTCTCGAAAGAAAGAGGTTCATATTTTAGTTTGCAGGATTGAACACGGTAGCAAGTAACGATAAGACTAAGAAACATTCCCTTGCACATTCTCAAGTCAACACAAAGAACACAACCCCTCCCAAAATGCTGTACCTTTATCTGCTTTCATTTTCAAAAGCAAATAAAGAGAGTGGAGATTTTATTATTATTTCGTTATTATTTCAGTTGCAAAGGTTTTTGTCCTTTTTTAAAAATCTAGAAAAGTTTTTTTTTAGGGGGGGGAACCTCTGATTGATGGGTTTTGATAACATTCTTTTCAGGTGATTCCAACAGTATAGTTAGAAAAGTCTTTACGAAACAAGAGTTCAATACGTCAATTAAAGAAGACTAGCTGGTTCCACTAATATTTCCAACAATTAAAAAACAAAAAAAGTAGAAACAGCAAAAAGTCCTAAAATAACTTTTAACGTTATAAAAGCAATGGAGAAAATTGTTTCTTCTTCTCTATAGCTCTGTCATTGTGTGCCAGCAATGACACGTGGACCTCTTAAAACGTCAGCCTCAGTCACTTGCAGCCTTCCTCAAGATTCAAGACTGACAGTGGATAATAACGTGGCGTCACCACCAGCATGGGACTTCACAACCAGAATTACCAGCTCTGCTTCTGGACAGCGGACTCCAGAGTTGAGCACAGCATTTTGCAACGTGATTTTATACTTTTTAAGAATAGAACAGTTTTCCAAAGCTGTGCAAGGCACATGGGAGCCAGCTTCATGCTCAAGCAAAGCCTCACAACAGACTTGCTCCTACCACAGGGCTGGACATCGCATCCTGGGCGAAAGCACTGGCTGGTTAAGTGCCCTAAGAACTAAACCGATGAAATAATTGAAGATAATTTTAAACACAGAGGATCCAATCAAGTATCACTCAGTACTCTCTGCTGCCAACACAAGCCGTGAGACACAGCATTGTCATTTTGGGAGGAAACATTTTTCCACAGACTTGACAAGAGTGTAAATGACTGCAATGCCTTGCCCGTAGTGTGCTACTTTGATTATTTAAACCCCAGTCTGGCAAAGCACTTAAAAACCATAAGCCTCCCAACACCAGAAGGGCTTGGCATGGTCAACGGAAAGACTCCCATTGATTCGAAAGGGGATTGTTGAACCAGGACCATTTGGCTATATCCGAAGTACTGGTTTATAACAGAAAGATTTGCCTGCCGCCTTTAAAATATTAGCGTGCTAAAAAACAATTAGAAATGGAAAGAGAAGGGGAAAGGCAGTCAACCGAATTTAATGACACTTCCTCTTTAATAGGTCCATCCTCAGTTAAAACATCAAACGGTGGGGAAGCACTGTATGCTCGCACCAGCTAAAAGCTCACTGGAAACAATCTAAGCAAGAAGCAAACCAAAATGGATGTGACAATCAAAGTATCACAAACAAAACAGCAAGATTAATGCAAGCTGAATGCAAAAAGGATGCATTTGATTTTGTTGCTCATACAGGCTTTTCTGAATATGGGCACAAACCATTGGAAGAAGGCTGGGTGCTTTTAACAAGTTTTATTTTATTCAATAAAAGTTTTATTTATTCAATGAGTTTTGGAAATAACCTGTTTGCCATAATACACATGTGTGCATATATATCTGCCTCCTCCCTCTCTCCTTTTTGAGTAAAGCTGTCCTCAGATCAACTCATACACAGAAACGTAAGCAGGCTGACTCCTACACAAGTAGAAATACAATTTCCCTCCTTCCTCCCTTAGTGGTAGTTTACGTTTCAGCATCATTCTGAAGGATAAAAAATTACAACAGAAATATTCCTCTAAAAGTCAGTCCCCTCCATTACCTCATCATTCAGCAAAACTTTTGCATCTGCAGTTCGCAATAGCTAGACGCACCTAGTTGTAAAGGTGAATTAAAGCACTCAAACTACATCAGAAGTTTGTTTTTAAACACCTATTTACATTCTGTAAATCATTCACCTCAAGAACCTGAAGCATTTGCAGGGGGCAAAGCAGATTCAAGAAATTAATTGAAGGGGGAGTTGCAGCTTTATGACTTGAATTTTTTTCCTGCCGTACGAGAAATAAGGAAAAGGCCCCAGTTGCGACTCTCTCTCCTTTTATTTTGGTATATCCAGCATTTTCCACCCAACCTCTGAAAAATCTAATGCTAAAACATATCTGTAGCTTGGATGGGAAGAGAAAAGATTTTCAGAATTGCACCACAAACCAACGCATTTTCAATATACGTGTTCTGGATGAATGAGATGCAGGGAAAGAGTATTTAGGATCAGGAGGGTCACATCTGTCACTGGCATAAAGAGGTGGAATGCACATAGGTTAGTCTTACCATGACATGGAAAGCCCGTAAAGAAATGAAATTCCTATCAAAGAGCACTACGTTCTTCACTGAACTTTTGCCATTGAAAAATTAGCATTTAGCATTACACACAGCTTTTGGGAGAGCATCTGCAATGGCCTTCTGCATGTAACCAATATACCCTGCTAGTGACCATAGACTAACCGAGCTGGGAGAAGGGGCTAACCAAGAGACAGCGAGACCTGGATGAGGGGCATGTATTCAGCTGCAGACCTGAAATGCACAAATCTGAGCCTGAAAAGGAAGGTCTTTGACCTATTCCCCATGAAACCAAAGGGAAACTGGCCCAGACTATAAGACAACTCCTGTTGAGGAGTGCCAGCTTGTCACGAAGACAGCCACAGGGGTAAGTCACGTCCAAAGGAGTATCTGATCTCCTGATGGGAACAAATCAGATCAATACCCAATACAGAAAGGCAAAAGTATTTCTCCTCTTCAGCTCCTCTTGTACCAGGAGCACACTGAGGCAGGTAGAAATACCTCCTGACTCACGACAAATTCAGGAAAGGGGACTCCCAAGGGAATCTTGAACTAGATTGGATTTGGAGCTTGGCAGCAGAGCTGCTAAATAGAAACAACAGCGTGCTTTAAATAAAAGCAGTGGTGTGTTAAAAATCCCTGTGCAAAGCCTGTTTACCTGTCTGATTTCTTCATGGTTCCTTCTCTCTTACTTCCCCCCACCCCACAAAAAAGAAAAAGAAAAAGTAGATTTGAAGGGAAAAGGCAAATCTGAGACTCTGCCAAGCTCCAACAGCTCCTAAAACATGCAAGAGTTCGGTGGCTACTACTTTGGACTGTGATACAGTAACTTTCTCACAGGGCTTGGCCAAGGCACGCGCTAGCACAGAACTGGGGTTTTAGGGATGGATTTGTACCTGAAAATGGTAACTAGGGGGGAAAGCAGGATGTTGTTAGAGAATTCATAAGACCCTAAGAAGATTTTAAGTGAGAATATAAAAGCAAGCAGGTCCTTCCCATTACTCCCATGCTTTAACTCATTTCCAATAAGGCCAGTGGCAGAAGCTCCAACAGACACCGATAGGAACTGTCTCAAACCCCTCATCTTATAAACTTGGAAGCCTACTTTACTCCAGAAGCACTTTCTTGTCCCAAATGTAGTCAGGAGATGACAAGGAAAATTATGCCTTTTTAAAGATGTAAAGCAAAGCTAATTAATAAAAATGTTTTCCTCGGGAAGACAGTAATCTAAAATTCCTTTAAGTACGGTACGCTCTCTCTTTCCTTCGTACCAGCTCCCTTCTCCTTTCTATCCTCCTTAGTCAGCATGCCCAAATTGTCAGGGAGAGTGGCAGCGCTTCAGCAGGAAAGGCCACTAAAGCTGCTTACGATTATCTATTGTCACGACGTGCAGCTACGTGACTTGTTTTTCCTACTTTCCCTCTCTCCTACAAAAAACACAGGGGAGAAGGGAGGAAACTTTATACTTGGGAAAACTCCATTTTCCTAAGGAACTGATTCCTTTTATTATTATTTCCATTAGTGTCTTCAATAAGATACCTCACCGAAGAACTCTCTCGCATCCCTGAGATGCGGTGGCACGTGGCAAGCTCTGGAGGGGAAGGCACGTTACTTGGCAGAGACAGAGGACACGAGGCTGCCTCTGCCAGGAGGAGGCAGAAGACCTCTGGGGATGGCGGTGGGAGAGGTGGCACCTAACCCCGGATCTACAGAGTAGGCATTGGTTCCTGAAACACAAGCGCTATCTCCTGTGACGTGTTTATGCAGTGTGTGACACAAGGCTTAGCTTGGGCCTCTGGCTGCCGGAACGATACAAATGTGACAAAGAAAAAAAATGCAAACAAGTGTGAAAGGGACACTCATGGACCCGACTAACAGCTTTTCTGCACATACAACATTTTAAAATCGCTTAAATTGTCCAGTAAATACTTGACATTAGACACGTAGGACAGGCAAGCATGAAAGTATCTGCCTGGTCACAAGAACAGGTAGGGAAAACAAGAAAAGAAAGTCAGAAGTGTTTTGTCCAATTTAGGATTTCTTGGCTCCCGGTCCCCATGCTCCAAGCACTAATCCTTGCATCCAATAGCTAAGGAAGCTCCATGCATGTAACACTAATCTTATCTTGATGCTGGAAGAAAAACAGATCAATACAGTATTCATAAGCTGATGTATGACTAAAGTATCGATGCCGTCTTTCTCGTGTGTATCAATGCCTTGCTCCTTCTGTTTTGTTCGCTTTTCTATCTATGCAAAATACACGCTGTTTCTAGCTGTGGCATAACCTGCTCTTTCCCATCCCGTAAGAACAAATTAAGTGAAGAAAAAGCTTTAACAAAACTCCTGACTGTCATTATCATGGCTGTTTCAGCATTACAGGGTTCATTCCCACGAGACACTGAGCCATACTGTGGTTTATGAAAATTGGGAGCATTTTGGCACATCTTGGAATTAATTAGTGCCTAGTAGCAACAGAGCCCAAAATTCTTTACATTTCATTTCCACTATCTTCTATAATATTCCCGGCATTGTTAAGTTTTCCTTATTTTTCAGAAATGCTGTAACTTCTGGGGACAGCACCATCTTTTTGTCCTGTGTTTGTACAGCACCTAGCACCCTGAAATCCCTTGTACAAAGAGCGGGGTTACAAACAGCTAATGCAACAGCCAACCTTCCTGCATTTGACCAAAAGGACCGAGCTAAAAATATACAACCATTTTCCTATTTAAAAAAAAAAAAAAAAAAAAAGCATAATTCTCTTACGTTGTTTAATTCCCAATGCTCTATAATTAATCAAAAACACATATCCAAGTTATTTTTTTTTTAAAACACCAAAATTCTGCAAATTTGATTTACTCTGCTTGGACTGCTAGAAAGCCTATGTCTCCAACTTGGGATGAATTTGACCTGTAGACCCAGGGAGAAAATTTCTGATTCTACACTATTTTATTTTTATTGGAAGATGCCGAAGTAGCTAAAACCAGTTAACTGAATTTCACCAAAGTTCCATTTTCAGAAGGGGAAGGGTACACTCAATGTACAGCAGAAGACGCATTTCTAACATCCAGAAGGACATTTCAGACCAAAACCAGAACCTAAGGGGGAAAGATGCAGACCAGGCTTCCTAAGAACAGCCAGGGCCCCAGTGGTTTCTGCACTCGGCTGAGCCTGGGAGCACTAAGATCTGATTTAGGACACACAACCGAGTCTCAGATTTCCCAAGCTAATACCTCACGACACTATACCCTCACGTTCTCCAAGATGCACAGTCCTCTCCATCTTCTTTTACTAAAATAGCTACATTTTTTTTCCACAAAGAAAGACGTGTGCAAACCCCTGGTGTTTTCATGATGTGGGACTTGAGGCTGGGTCAGCCCCAGCCTTCTTCGGTCCTCCTGGAGCCCAGCTCTGGCACTTGCAGGATTACCCTCTGTGTGCTTTGGCAACTTGAACACAGCATCAGTGCACAACTCGCCCAGTGCAGAACTCAGAAATTCGGGCCCAGCTACCAGCTACTGCAGAAAGAAGCTGCTTCCAATAGTCCTGGTCTCACACGAGGCTAGACATGGTTCACGTGCAGACGAAACAAGAGGATCAGGATCATCCTCCCATACTGCTTCGATTACAAGAAAACAACCCACCCAAGCCATGCGTAAAAATAAATAAATATGAGTAGGTACATATGTATTTTTAAGAAATACTAATTTTACATAATAAGATTTCTTTCATCATCGGTTACCTTTTATTCCTGTGTGTCATGGCTCCAGCTGGGATAGAGTTAACTTCTTTTGCTAGCAGCTGGTGTAATGCTCTGTTTTGGATTTGAAATGGGAAAGACTTTTGATAGCACAGTGGTGTTTTTAATTTTTGCTAAGCAGTCAAAGCCTTTTCTGCTCCTCACACTGCCCCACCAGTGGGCAGACTGGGGTGGGGGGGCACAAGATGTCCGGAGGAGATACAGCCAGGACAGCTGACCCCAACTGACCAAAGGAATATTCCATGCCATGTGATGTCACACTCTCATATACAAAGCTGGGGGAAGAAGGAGGAAAGGGAGACATTCAGAGTGATGGCATTTGTCTTCCCAAGTAACTGTTACACGTGATGGATATGGCTGAACACCTGCCTGGCAATGGGAAGCAGGGAATTATATCCTCGTTTTGCTTTGCTTGCGTGTGCAGCTTTTGCTCTACCTATTCAACTCTTTTTATCTGAACCCATGACTTTTTCCTCTCTTTTACTTTTCCGATTCTCTCCCCCATTGCAGCTGGGGGGAGCAAGCAAGCAGCTGCATGGTTGTAGCTGCTGGCTGGGGTTAAACCATGACACTGTGAAATGTTTACTCCAATAAAGAGATCTTTCCCAAGCCCCCAATTTTTTTCTCCGTTGCCTCCCAAGCTCTGCAGAGATGACCACAGAGGGTCCCTTCAAGGATGACTCATGGCGTGAGATGCTGGAGGCCCTCTTGGACTGATCCAGTTCATTATCCCTGTTCTTAAAACTGGACATAAGGTCCCTGCTGGGTCAAGGCCAGGGGACATTATGCAGGGCTGTGAACATCCTTCTGGAGGAACAGCATAATGTGGTTACCCATTTGGTTAAACCTTGCAACTTTAGCACCAGTTCCTCTGTATGTCAGCAACATTAATAATCTGATGCTGAAGCTTCTGGTTGCCTTCCCCTCCAGAGGAGTTTCAATCAAAAGGGAAGAATAGCACTAATATTAATCACTGGGCAGACTGGCTCCTGGGCATACACCAAAATATCTTTATGCAGGATGTGAATTCCCCCTTTAATGCCGCATGTGCAGACGTAGCTGCTGCTGCTCCTATATGAATGCCATACATGTCCCATGGATATATCATACAATACACAACATATCACCTGCCAACAATTTTTCTACATCTGCTTCCATTGCTTTTTCCTTGTATTTACTATTGTCATCGTGATACATATTTTCTTCACTTTCCTGACCAGCTTCCTAATGCTTCTAAACACACTGTAAAATAATATACAATCTTCTCGGGTATTTAGAAAACCCTGCAATACA
>JAOXNO010000013.1:53351014-53371376 GCA_028565335.1 Limnodromus scolopaceus | reverse complement strand
TAACATCGGGGGGGGGGGTGGGGGGGGAGGAAGAAAGTAAACAAAAATCCCCGCAAACACAGCTCCTCCTTGCTCTCCCCCCAAACCGAGGTGCGTGGCAGCCTTTTGCTGCTGCTCACCCCGGGGTGCTGAGGGTGCCCCGCACACCGTGCCGGCACCTGGGGAAGCACAGCCGGCCGGCACCCTCACCAGCGAAGCCTCCGCTCGGCAGCCAGCAGATAAACAAAGAAGCAACACCCACTATCAAAGTGTCAAATACCTATAACCTCTAACACGACATAAAGATTACAGCAAACAAAAGAGACGTCGTGGAAGAGGCAAAGAGCAGTGGGAGCGGAGGAGAGAAGTGACTGTGAGCACGGAGCAGGTGAGAATGCCTTTCGTGACACCGCGAACGGCGCAGAAACGCAAGGCTGACATGTTGTGACTACAAGTTACCAGTAAGATACGCTTTTTACAAACCCAGGCTCCTTCCTCTTATGGTACTTTAGAAAACATTATCAGGTTTGCAATCAGCCTAAAAGCGAAGCGTGACTCCTAGGTCAGATCGGAGAACTCGGCAGCATTAGAGAACAAGTCTCCCCTGCAAATACACCGGAGCAATTTGCTCAGGTATTTCAGGCGCTCATTAGGTGTTTGTTTCCAGCACGCACAGCAATTATTCCAGTTAGCTGAAGATTCCATAACGTAAAATCTTTTGGATTCTGACACAGCAACAAAAGGCCAACAGCTAAACTAGGGATGCAAAGGTGGAGGGCTCAATAAAAATGATTCCTGAAATGCAGACTATTTTCAAGTGGTATTAGCAGAGAACCTCTTAATTGCTGTCTTTATCGGTATTTTTACCCTCTGAACCACAGCGCTACGTGACAACAGGCTATACCCTGCACGAGCTGGATCCGTTGTGCACCAGAAGGCATCGGCCCAATTCTGCTTTCCTGATGTATTCCCCATGTCAAAGTCAGCAACACTCTGTACTTCACCGGTTTGGGTCTGCCTGCTGGCAAAACTGCCTGCAGCTCATCCAGATGATCACCGTCTCTCTGCTGGCCAGTCTCCCCTCCGATCCCGGACCAGGGCAGCTTCCCAGGACTTTTGGAAGCATTCCAAACCTGCGCGCACAGGGAGAGAGAGAGAGACACCCCATGCCCTGAACCAAGAGAGAATTTGCACGGTGGGGAGGCCGCTGCAGGCTCGCAGGTGTCTGACAATGAAGAGGTTAAAGTTCTGCAAGTGTTTTCTAGAGTGAGGAGTATTGTCAGCAAAAATAAAAAAAATTATGTTAGAAGCAGATGGAGCGAATAATTTCCCAACCTTTGCTACATAAACACAGAGTCTAAAGGCTTCGGGCGACTTTTACCCTGGACTCTGTTTTTGTCAGATCAATGACAAGTCACGTTAACAGCGGTGTTTAATTCTATCAATATGTGACCAATTGTGTTAGATTGTTTGGCCATTGATTTCACTTAGTGCTACAGTCGAGCTCTGAAAGGAACTGCTTTCCCCTGCATTACCACACATGGTGACAAATGCCCGGCACTGACTTTCCGTCCGGCGTGCACGGAGGCTCTACTTTAACAAAAAAAAAAAAAAAAAAAAGCCAGACTGCTTACAGGCTGGGGGAATACAGCATGACAGGCGTAGTCCTGGTTTTCTTTATTTATTTTCCGAATCGCCAGGCCATCCCGTGCAATCCTATTTAGGTTTGAAAGACGACGTTGACAGAAACAGCTGAGCAGACAATAAGACAGACAACAATTTGGCTGCATGAAAATGATAAGGCAGACCTGGGAAGCTGCACAGCCGAGGAAAACAAAACCAAAAGGGCTAATTCCTTTCATATTTACTGTCAACGGGCCACATCCTGAAGCTCCCGCCTCAGTTTTTAGTACCACTTGCTAAGGCAGACTCACCTCATGCAGGAGAGTTTTGACCAGCAGTGATTTAACAGCAGTGGTCTTTAGTCTATCATATTTGCCATGGAAACCCCCTGCACCAAATTCCTGATAGGGATTTATACAGGGCTCATACATCTGCCACATTATATACAGCTCAGCCTGAGGCTTAAATAAGAAATTCAGGGTTTGGCTACTCTTTCTCCTGTACAATTAGGAAGTTTTTTATAAAATACTTACTAAACGGAGTTTATTTGCAAAAAAAAATAATCGTAAAGCCACTGAAAATCACCTAAATACCATATTTTAAAGGAACATTCTTCCTCCTAGAATTCTCTCAAACTACAGAGATTTCAAATAACACAAAATAGCCCAGAAATCCTTAGGTTCTCACTGGCAACAGGGTAAACCTCTACACATAAGATAAGGCAAATTTTAACTTAAGCTACTTTTGACAAACCCCGATTATTTAAATCAAAGGACATAATAGAAAGATAATTTTCCACATGATTAGGGTTTACGCTTCTTAAAAAAATATTGCACCTTTCAAGAAAAAGGATGTTACCTCCAGGTACCAGGCTTATCATTTCACGGCAACCTACTCAAACCCTCTCCCGCAGTCAGCGTACTTCTAAGAGGAAGCCGTGTTACAGGAAGCCTGGCTCCTCATAGGACCTTAGTGACAACGTCTAATTTTAAATAATCCCATCTGCATCTCTCTCCTGAGTTGTTTTAGCGAATAATACAACTGCCTTGATCTCTTAAACCCTGCTAACGCTGTCCTGGTGGCATTCTGCATGCCACCAACTTGGTGCCAGTACACGATACACAATTCCATTAATTGTTTTCCCAGTTCACAGCTTTGCAGTTTTACAGCACATCAGGGCTGCCACCAAGACTGTCAGACCAGATGTTCCCCAAAATCAGGAGTTAGGCTGGAAGTCACGAGGAGATAACAAATCACACAATCTCTATGGAAATACTAAGTGACCAATTCTTTTCTTTTTCAGATCATTTAGACACTGTTCTCTGGCATTTCTTCCCAGAAACAGAAATATATTTTGATGTTCCTTATGAGATTTTCCTGTGAATCTAAGAAATGTCCCTGCATAGCAAAACCCAAACCAAAGCAAATCCCAAGTAAGATTTGCAATGATATGAGTCTTATTTAATTCTTTCCTCTTGCTCTGCCCAAAACCACGCTTCAGAAGATTTCTATGGCATTTACTGGCCACCTTGAAAAAGCAGTATTTGCCTGGATGACAGTAACGTTGGACCAGAAAAATAAACATGACAGTGATTCTCTGGACCCCTCCACCCACAGCCTTTATGTTGCCTCAATCAATACCTGACTTTTTGAGTCAGAAAAACATTCTAGGAATCAACTAAGATGATGAAATACAATGAATTTTACCTGTCTTCCTAAAGGAAGAAGGCTTGTTTATTCTCTCTTGCTGAATTATCAAGCAAGGATCTGCCAAAGAGCCCATGTTGGCAAGAATTAAGTATAAGTATAAGCTTTGGCAGCAAGGAAAGCTTCAGTGGGACCTGTCATTTGAACAGTGTTATATTTCGGCAAATAAGGGATTCTGGTTTACTTTTTACTGGATCCTTACAAGCACATTATAAAATTGTTGTTGATTCACTTGTGATAAGCTTAGTCTTTAACTTATTTAGCTATAAAATATTTAACAAAAAAAAAAAGGCATAAAAAAGGAAAATAAATACGTACTGCTACCTGATTTAAAAGTGAAGAACAAACTGAAAATTTTTCAAAAAAAATCCCCCAGCACCAAGAAACCCTGTTGAAAGCTACAAATAACTATTTGGTGCAATCCTGCTCCAAATAAGATACATACCAAACACTCTAAAAGCTTAAGTCGAAGAAAGAGTGGATTTATAAACCACAAAAGTCTCATAGGGAGGTTTTCCACTTATCTCAAAAGTCCAGGATCAACCCTAAAGCAAAGGCATGCATTCGAAACACAGTGCAGCTGCCTTAATTGAAAAAAAATATACAAATATATACATTCCCAAAAGGACTCAACTCTGCTCTCCCATTGACCTGCATGCCATTATTAAAGGTGGGGAAAATGGCTCTCCAACCTGCATCCAGCTCCACTGAGTTGGCGGGGAAAATTTCCATTGATTTCAACCTTGTCTAACAAGTTTCCGATCTAAGTGCGTTCGTTTCTATGTCCAGAAGGGAGGAAAAGTGCACTTATTCACATCCGTCGCACCACTGCCGTGAGACAGATACAGCAGAGAGTTTAATTTGAGTGTATTTCCCATCCTCTCCCTCCTCCCGAGCCACGCTCTGTTTAAGGAGGCTGGAGGACAGAACCCACAGGCCACTCTTAATTAAGATGGTCAGAAGGTGTGTGCGTATTAAAACAGCACAGTCAGTGGGCTGTTGTGTGCAGCCTCCTCAAGCCTTTAGCCCTTGTGCGCCTTTACAGCACTCAGCTTATCAATTTACTTGCAAATGGCTCCCTGAAGTATTAACCCAGGTTAATTATTCGTCAAATATGATTATGCAGTGGTAATGTAAAAAATCGGAAATGCGGGATGGAATTTTTCACTCCAGCGGTTTGGCAATTGTGGCAGCTGGTGGAGAAGCTGGAGTAATTACCAGCCCATTCCAGCTGGTGGATCAGCACTCTGGTTCAGGGCGGGCGGGGGGAAGAAAAAGCAATAAAGAACCAGAGGAGCGGGAATATGAGCCGTGCCAATCGACGTGGGGAAAATTTCACAGCTGCTGGTGGTGATAAATGAGAGACGGTGGCCCTACTTCTAATCAATACATGTAAATGCTACTCATTACAGCTTTTATACACACTTCTCAATTAGCCTTTCCTCCCACTGGTAACAAGGAATGTCATGCTTTCTGGACTGTGAAAGTGGTTCGGCAGTAAGTTCACCTGCATCGGTGAGACGCGGGAACAACGCTCGCAGCTCAGCCTGGCAGCAGGTGGTAGCAGTGGAAGTCTAAATTCCTCTTGTAATGTGAACTAAATGAAATCCCAAGTGTTGTCATTTAATTAAATGTTTTTTTAAATACCATTTCCTCTTTCTTGCAGCTAGAATAACCCGGTCCCAGACACACTCCTTTGCCTACCCCCCAAGTGCTTCAAATGCAGGGGGGTAGAGGGTGGAACAACCAACTAAACTCACCCTGTGAAAAACAGACACATGAAAAGAGACTAAACGTTAGTCCTGTACCCTAATAAAGACTTTTTTTTTTTTTTTTCAGAGTTAAAAGTTTCCTGATTTCATTTCCTCTTTGTCAAAAAGGTTATTTGCCCCTATTTCCCTCCCTCCCCCGGCATGTGGTATTTGAAAGGGGAAAGCAAGCGGGATGACCCCATGCGACAGGATCTCCCATTTCTTTGCGGAGGGAAAAAAAAAAAAAAATCATTGCCACTCACTGTTTCCTGGGAGTTCAGCCCAGCAGAAGCACAGTTATCGAAGAGTCATGAAGTCTGTTTGCCTCTTTAGCAATCCTAGAAGCTACAGCCCCAGTAACAAAAAAGGAATCAGCGCATCTGCTATTTTTTCACACCGTCCTCAGTCTAGTGACCACCTCTAGCCTTGACGGTCCCCTTGCTTCACTGAGAATTCGGGTATTTTATGCTTTTCTAAAGGTCCTGTTGTGGGAGCCAAGTGAATACAGGACATGAGTTTCTCTCTTCCCCCTTCCTCTTACTACCAACAAAAGAAAAAAAAACACCTCAGCTTTTCATGGTTTTAAAGAATAGAAATGTGAATAAAAGACCCATGGAACCTCAAAACCCAAGAAGCAAGAAATTACTATTTAAACCCCCCCCCAAACCTATGATTTTTATATTAACAATTTGGGGAGTTGATGTTACCGAAGCGATTCAGCTGTTAACACATCCTGCTCATGCGAACCAATACAGAGTACTTATTTTAGGAACTTTTTCTTAAGGGTACACAGTCACTATTTCTGAAAATGTGGCTGCACATGTTCTTCTTCAACTTTCAAATACCCCAGTTTCACCACCTAAGGCCTGACTCACCTATCATCATCACATGGATTCTTCATGCACATCCAAGAGCAGCATCTGACCCTGCAATTTAACTCGCACGTGTAACCTTTCCACTTGAAAAACTACCATTGCACTTTGGGGGAACAACGTGCAAGAAGCACCACAGGACAGCATCTTCAACAGGTCCTTAGTAGTTTGCTAGTTTTTCCATCTCACAGAGAAGTGAGAGGTGAAAATGAGATTTTTCTAAGCACCGCTAAGTACTATGAATCCATAATTTTAATTAATTTTGAGACACCTGCTTTGTAGACTTCTTCTGAGTGTCACAGACAGCTTAATACGCTGTTTAGACTTGGGCTGCTTACGCATTCAGCCAGAGATGTAAGACACATGGCTCGGTGCTTTCTTGCCTTACTTTAGAGCACGACATATTGTAGAAACACCACGCAATTGTGTAAAACTGCATTTTTCCAACCAGCCAGAGAAAAATGTGACTGGGAGATGTATCACCAGGCACAGTGCTGGTCTCCTACTACTGGAGATGTATCTGGTGGAAACAATGCGTGACAGTTTGGGACTATATGTGATATTAGCTGTATTTAAAAAGTCTGTCTGCTTACAAATGTAGTTCCGACTTCTTTAATCATAACTTTACTGGCTTATTTAAATTTATTTTATATTTTTCTCCTGAGCTGATAGTTGAATATGGCCAAAACAGGGTGAATAATTGCCACACAAAGGGTTAGTTTGGCCCTTCACAGTAGTTTAGCTACAGAAACTTTTCAAAACTTTGCTAGAAGTAGGACATGCACAATCCCACACTCAGATAATCCCTGAGGCACCAGGTCCCTGGCAAGATGTTAGAGGCCACAATAAGGACACTTCTTCAAAGCCAGGAGTCCTGCCAAGCCATCAGTGTCAAGTTGTTCTCTAGAGAAGATGCTGGCTACTCCAGAGCTCCATAAACCAGTTGCCTCAGCTAATGCTGATCCACTTCCATACTCCTCTTGAAAGAGAGATCTTCCTGATTAGTACACTCATTTTTGAAAGCCCAAAATATTAATTCTCTGTAGCAAAACTTAATTCAAACCTATGTACTTGCACTAGCAGCTCACCACCTTTCGTAACACAACCTTTTACTAGGATTCAGCCCCTCAAATTGTTTGGACTAATGAGGATCCACCATACCTTCTGTCCACTGCTTGCATCAATATTTACTTTCTACTCTTCTGTCTTAACATATTTCTGATACACACATTTAATGCTATTCTAAAAGTCACTGTTACTGATACTCTAGTTTATAGATAGCCAACAACCATTTTTTCTGTGAACGTATTTATAATTATACATAATCTGATTTGTTTCTCTAAGCATATTGTCATGGACCCTATATCTAATTTTGCTTCAGAAACTGAGCTGTGCTCCCATTATTTATCAAATGTGTTTGTGTGTATTCTTTTTACACGTTGACATGTTTCATCCTGCTAGAACAAGAGGTGTCAAAGGAACACTGCAGATAGAAACAACAGGTTATGAGTTACAGCAAGGTGTTTTACATATTTTAAAATGTAGTTTTATTTATGAAATGCATTGTTGATATTGACAATATATCCACTCTTTGTATTGGATGCTAAATGGTACATTTGCCACCCTGAAGAGGTGACTCCTCATACTATAATACTTCCTCGTTAATGCCATTCTGGACTGCTCTAAGAACATGAGATTCCAGGTTTGTCTCTCTGCCTGCTTCAAGTCGTGTAGGATATTAGAGAGCATCGCTGCTTCTTGTCACTACAAGTCACCTTGCAGTATGCTGCTAAATCGTCAATAGCATTGTTTCAACTCATCTACTTTACAGGCCTAGGATTTGCACTTGTCTCATCTTCCACGTTAAAAACCAAAAAAAAAAAAGAAAAAAAAAGACTTAAATTCTTCAAAACTGAAGTTTTGCCTTAAAATAATTGTGCCACATCTTATAGCTTTCCATTAACTTATGCACATAGGCTAAAAACTCTACACATACCTACATCACAGTTTTTCTCATTAGGTTACCCATATCTGATGCTATTTATTTAATGCACTTACCAAAACTTCTCATGACGATTAGACTCCAAGCAGGCTCACAAGCAGCCAGAAACAAGACTAGGGAAAGAACTTAAATGACAACTACTTGCCACTAGTCTGCCTTTACTCAGTAAGGCACACCCCAAGCTTCATTCTCTCAGGTTTTGTATCTTTCAGAATCAGGACTTTACACTTAAGGGTGACATTTTTCCTATTGGACTATCCAAACTTCTCATTCTGCAACTGTAAATGTCACCTTCAGCAAACGCCCACGGAATATCACAGAGCCATAGAGTGGTTAGAGTTGGAAGGGACCTTAAAGACCATCGAGTTCCAACCCCCCTGCCCTGGGCAGGGACACCTCCCACCAGACCAGGTTGCTCAAAGCCCCATCCAGCCTGACCTTGAACCCCTCCAGGGATGGGGCAGCCACAGCTTCTCTGGGCAATCTGTTCCGGTGTCTCACCACCCTCACAGTAAAGAACTTCTTTCTAGTATCTAATCTAAATCTCCCCTCTTTCAATTTAAAACCATTATCCCTTGTCCTATCACTCTCAGTTCTGAGACCATCTCTTCATTATAAACATTGAAGATGTTTAATACCTTCAGTTTCATTGAACTGAAGAAGGGTTGATAAAACCGGTACCATCAAAAACTACTCAGCAACATCCTCCGAATCCACTGTAACTGTATATTTTTGTTCCAGACTTTGAACCTACTCTAATATGCTCAGATGTTCCTTTGAAAGAACCCCAGATAAAGGGTTTCCCCAGAAAGAACCCCCACAAACCCATAATAGGTCAAACATCAACATAGCTTCTGATTTGGGACACCCAGAGTTCCTCCATTATGTTAGAATTTCTAAACCACAAGCTGGACAGTTCTTGCCCCTCTCAAAGGGCTGAAGGATGAGGAACACCAGGATGATCTGGACCTATTCTAGTATTCTCCTGTTCAACAAAAATAGTTCTTCTGGAAATGGAAAATCCAGGCTTTTCTTTTCTTGCTTTCAGTGGATTTCCTTTTCCAACAAAAATTATTTAAAAAATAAACTCAAGAAAGTTCTTTTCAGGACCGCTAACCTACCCACAATTTTCCCCAAATACACACATGCTGGAAAAATAAACACTCCTGTATAAATTAAAGCAAGAGTTTTCCACTGATTTTGAGGATACTAGAGCTGGCTACAATTTCCTAGTGCTTTAAAAAATACACAAATCCAACCTAACACAACAGAAGTTGTTCCGGTTTTGTTGCCCAAGCTTGACAGACATAACTATGTCCTGTTATTCCATGCGCCTTAGCAAATTTGAGAACTTTCCCTTAATTTTCCAATTATTTTCTTGAATTGTCTCCTTTTTCCTCTTCCCCTGTCAACTATCCTGACATTTCCTAAATTTCCTGGAAAGCTTTCTTTGTTATGCGCTCCCTGCTCTTCAGTACGTTACTGCTGGTCTTTCACCAAGCAAATAAATGCCTGAGTTTTCTCAAGTTATTCTGAAGTACGGGCATGAATCGTTCTGCCCCGAGATAAGTTAAATACGCTGTCTTGTTTTCCCCAGGTATCTAAGACACTGCATTTATTATGCCCGCAACTATGTTATTTTATAACTTATCCAAAGGCTGAATTCTAGCTTGCACGACCACAGATCACGGGAATATAGCATATGTGAAGACACGGCGCATGCTGGCTTTTGCAAAAGCTGTTAATGAGCTGTACTGAAATGGTAGCTGTCACTTTGCATTGGATCAGAGCAATCTGTACAATGTAAGGAAATTAAAAGCTCCCAGTGGCAATGGATCCTGTTTCAGTCATTAGCTGCTGGGGAGTGACAGAGACCATTCAGAGGACCAGCCCCCTGTGAGGTTCTTTGGTCCTCGGGGGATTCACTGCTAATGCTGTTTTATGCCCCACTTCTTTGTGATGCAGAGTGAGCACAAATGAATTGCTATTTAATTTATTTATTTAGGTGCAGCTAACGTTGCAGGGGAAACAAAAAAAAAAAAAACATTGGGGGGAAAAAACCATCACAAAACACGGATGCATTAATCTAACAATCAAGATGGCCACACAATCCATTTGGTGAATGCCTATAAAATACCTACGTAGATGGGTGTGCGGTAGACACATTATAATACAATGAATACCCAATATATATTTCCCAGCCCTTTGCTATTTTCCTTTGAAGTAGGTCCACTGAGACTGAATTAGAAAAGCAAAGCCTCCATTAAGTCTTATTTCAGTGCAAGACATACCGGAGAAATATCTATCTATCTATATTTTAACAGAGAGTCTGAGAATATTTGCTTCAATCTTTGTGTTTCAAAAGAGAACGAATCAGGCAGAAGGACAGAAGGTTACAGATTAGTCCTGGTCATTGCTCAAAGAGTGTGGGTTATAAATAATAAAGGAGAAAAGGGTGAAGGACACTAAAATATAACTTGGGGCCCACAATGGAATAATCAAAGCAATGAATCTAATTTCAGCTTAAAAATACCAAGCAACTTTCGATTGCATGTCTCCGTGCTGCTCTCTTCTGAAACATAGGAACTGATACACTAACACACATTTTTAACAAATTCCATAAGGAGGACAAACTGAAATGTCTTGCTTTTTAATGCACTGTAGATGACAGGAATATTTGTGCGCGTGTATGTAAGTATACAAGTATATGTATAGTCCATATACATTCTTTAAAAGTTCCATTCTAAGCAAAAAACAACGAATTGTCTTACTATCTAATGTACAATAGACGACAGTCAGTCTATACATACCTGGTGTGTGTATAATGTATGTATTACATACATACACCTATGCATACATGCACAATATATTTTTTTTGGTCATTGTTGGAGAACTGTTTTTAAAAGGCAATAGGTGGGGCTAATCCTGCAAACCTGCTGTATGACAGTCACAGATCTGACAGACTTGCAAGAGGAGGCACATTAGGTGAAATGCTGCAAAGGTGCTGAGAGGCAAATATCTTCAATACACAACCGTTCTCCCCCGTGGCGAGAGGGCTCCGCGCTGCTAAAGAAGCAGTCGCCCTCTGGCAGGATCAGCTTCGAAAGGGTCTTTTGCAAGATTGGTTTTTAGCCAGATAACTCAGTGTCAAAACGAGCTAAGGAAGAAGTGAATCACTCAGTGAGCACCTTTAAAATTATGAAAGGGTCTGAAAGATAATTTTCTCCAGCCTCTTGGTTCATAAGCTTCTAGGCCTGACCCCCGTATCTATTGCTGTAATGGAAAATCCCACTATTCCAGCAGGAGCAGGATCAGGCCATCTGTTTATCCAAAGTATAAGCTTACGACCACTGACTACAAGAGATGAAATTTACAGACAACCCTGGGACTAAGACTATTTTCCTCCTCCATACATCTCATGAAAATACGCTTTTCATCTGCTCAAGGAAAGTGAAGAGCCACATCCTCACTCAGATCCCTGGGTCAAAAGAAAAATGAGATGGTAATCAAGCATGTAAAACCAGGGAAGTACTAATATGAAGTTTATCTGGGCCTTGGGGGTGCCATCTCAAAACCTTGAAGTGATCGACGGTGGGATATTCACGTCCTAACACAAAAAAAGCAAATGGAGGCAGTGGAGATGGGATTAAACAGCACAGCCTGGGCTCCAAAAAGAGTCCACAGCAGGACTGGGACTTGCTGGTTCCACATGCAGGTGAAGGGAGAAGGCAGCAGGGATCCTCTGGGCAGCCCAGTCACTACCATGTGGGTAAGATGCATTTTTTTCTAGGGGATTTTGAAAATATTTATTTCCCAGAGGAGTTTTTGAACTGTAGGAAGAAGTAATTTTCTTCAGATGCTATTGGGTGGCCTCCTCCGTACCAGTTTTCTCTGCTTCTATCTCCTCCAACCTATCCCTCACCAAACCTGCTCTCTAGACACAGCACTGCATGCGAAAGCCACCACAGAAGCACGGATGAGCAATGGCAGTTGTCTTGCTCCATTTCTGTACCCCTGAAACAAATCTCACTGGTGGACACAAGCTAGACTAGGCCGAGTGTGAAAAAGGTGATTTCTCAATAATGATAAAAGAGCCAAATTTGGGCAGATTCTAAAGGAAGCCTTGAGAGGACATGGCAAATTTTGTTCCAGGATATGAAAGATGACCCATAAATAAATTAATAATACTGGGCAATCCCTATTCCTCTGGTGTTAGTTCAGGAAATGGCTGAATCATCACTGTTGTGGGCAAAAGTTACCCTCAGGCAATCATGTGACATAGAAAACTTCAGTTTGAAGTTTAAAAACTTAAGACTGGAGCTTAATAAAGTCATAAATTTCAGAAAATACATTCTTATAGTGGAAAAATATTAAGCAAGCCTTGCTCTATGAGTTTCTTCCAGTTCTTATGACATAAAAAAAAAAAAAGTATCAGAACCATTCTTCGTTAAATTTGCTACTCAGATTATACACACGTGTACCTATACACCCATTACTATCACAAGTGAGTCCTGTTCCCTCGCTGCAAGTTCTAATTGCACGCCATAGGAGTTAACCGAAGGCTAATCTCATACAGGCACACATACGCACGCAATTTAAAACAAAGTCTGAAAGAGAAAATTGCCAGATTTCTGTCTTTGACAAATGTGAAATTGTACAAATGTCAGTACGTGTAACTGTAAATAAAATAGAGAAGAAAAAAGCTCAAAATAAAGGTCAGTGAAAGTTGAAATTCCTCCTCCTAGACATAATACAGTATATGAAGTTATTACCAGGCCTTCCAGGCCTTGTGCAACTTTGCCCCTTTCTACATCTCATCTCTAGATGCTCATGACCTCTGCTTTGCCAGTTCAACTTACCTTTCCACTATCTAAGGTGTTTATATAGCCCCCATTAGTGTAGTACTGGAAACAAATCTCACAATCTTTTAATGTTTTTATCACTGTGAGACAGGGCCAAGCTACTTTAATACAGAGGGAAACCAGGTAAAGCAAGGATAAGGCACATTTTTTAAGTGTTTAGATTCCAGCATTAAGCTAAAGTGCTTGGAAACTCTTAGGATAAAGTCCACATAGACACATCAAACTGCCTTAATTTACGTCCCTTTACTTCCTTCTTTTATTTGATCCTCCTCAACTGTTTTGAGAGTCCCCTGTTTCATAGACATTTTCAAAAGTGACTACCACAGACAGTGCCTAAAACTCAGTGAAACAGAATGGAAGCTAACTTCTTAAAATCTCATGCACCAGCTTTTCAAAGTTGTTTAAAATACCTAGCTCTCACAGTTGAATAATCAGGACCTAAGTGACTCCCAAAAAAAGAGCTGAGATCTTGCCATGCCTATGAGGCAATGTTTTAATACCTGTAAAATTGGGCTGTGCCCACCAGTATCATAAGAGGTGTGAAAAGCATGAGGAAGCTGTGACTTGAACCCTGGCTTCTTGAATCCTTCAGGAAGACCTTTTTGAGGTACCATCTTTGTCATCTGTCACAACTGAATTCCGTTCACCGAAGCAGCTGCCCAAACCTGGGAGCTCACTCATTCATTCCTCTGCCAAAGCCCCTCTTTATATTAATTTCCAGCCAACCGACTGCTACTGACTGTCTCCGAAAATTTACTTTGAATTCAAGTGAAATAATATCATTTTACACATTAAAAAATTAGAGGATGCATGCTAAATACTAGCTTATATCTTGTCTATATAAAAGAGCTTCCAGTTTTGTCATAGACAGCACAGCTTCCTCCCTGGCTGAGCTTGTCTGGTCCAAGCTCTGTAGCAGGAGTCTGAACTCTGCTGTATTCCCAAGGAAGCAGCAGAAATCTTCAGGAAGTTCAGCTCAATTTTAAAAATAGCTAAATGAAATATGAACATAAACAATAAATCTTATTTTTTTTTCCCCTTCTCATTTAATTCATTCTAAGCTTCGTCTAAATTTTTACCAGCATACAACACTTCCCCCCCCCAGCCCCCAACATGGATCAGTGCCACAAGTTTTGACAGAGCAATTCTGTGCCTTCAACTACAGGGCACAGAACAAGGGGAACATGTTTGGTGAGTGAGAACGTACCTTCAGAGTGTGACAAAAAAACTACAAAAAATACATTTGCTTCCTCTGTTGAAAGAATTGGTAATAGGAAAAAAAAAAAAAGGTAATTTTCCAGGATCATCATCAAGATTCAAAGATTCATCTTCATCTCCAAGTGAGCCAATTCGACATCCCGTAGCTGAGGCCCAGAAGATACACAGACCTCAGGTAGATGTCAGTGCGTTGCTTCACGCTCTGTCCAGATTAGAGGTTTGCTTTATGGCTAGGAGTGGTTAAGATCTTTAACTTTTTAGTATTTTGCAGAAACTCACACCTGTTATTCACTATGAGAAAAACACTAATAGGAGGCCAAAGCCTCCTGAAGACATGGTAGTTCTAGTACTAACAGGCAACAAAACACCCTAAGCTCTTCCTTAGTGCTTACCACAGTATTTTCAAATGCAAAAACTCAGAATTTTGCCATGGAGTATTTCCATTAGTTTCTTAACATAGAGAAGAAAATATACTTTTCTTTCTAATCAGAGAGCAAGGAAATGTGATAAGCAAAGGTCGCCCCCCTATTTACACTGTCAACTAAAATTTCCTTCTGCTTTTAACTAAATATGATGTTCTTCAGTCCCTGTTCCTGAGCTACTTTCTAAAATTGTGAGTTACTGAGCATAGCGAGTGTTGCTGATGCAAATCAGGCAAGACAAGTGTACAGTCTATATGAAAATTTATAACAATTGTACTTAGTAGTAAAAAAAAAAATTCAATGGCTGTAAAATATGACTGACACATTTTCCTAAGAAATGCTAAATTAAGATCTCACTTTACGCTTGCACAGCTTGCAGGCTTTCAAGGTAAACCATTCTGTACACAAATCATGAATTAATGAAAATTGGGATTAAATGAGAAGGCAACAACAAAAGGAATAAAAAAAAAAATAAAAATGGTTGCCTTTAAGATGAACACTCCTAAAAGACCGGCTCAAAACAACAATCAAAGTGCCCTCCTATTAGCCTGTTATGGATATCTGCTTCCCCAAAAAGGGTTTAAATTAAATATTTCCATTAATCTAATATCTACAAAAGTCTACATCATCCCCAACTTGAGGGGATGTTATGTCTCAAACACAGCTTATTAGGAAATGTAGCCTGCTGCTCGGTTTATTTTTTCAAAAAGAAACATGAAATACTAGTACAGTATGTTGTGTGTAAAGAGGCTTTATTAGAATAATCTCTCCCTAAAGATGCTTTAAGGCTAACCCATCCACTGACCCATGAAGGGTAAATGCTAAATTCTTACAGTCAAATATTCATTGTAACTCTTTGAAAAAGATGGATGAGCTGTGGCTCCTCTTTAAATTACTGTGAGATGGATAAGTAGGTACTATCATCTGGAAGGTGATCACCATCACTAGAAGCATCACCTCCCAGCTGTTAAAGATGACTGAATTCTGACAAAGGAGGTTTGTTTACATAGCCATAAAACTGCTATAGTATCTCTCTCTCACTGTACGTATTTATAACGCCGCTCTCATGAGAAGGTAAATTTCAGATGTTGTGAAGGCAGCTAGAGAGTAGACTTTTATTAAACCATCTGTTGTTTTATAAAGCAACAGAAGCTAATAATTAATTTACAAACTGCCAAACCTTTAATCTTAAATCAGGAAAGAATTTATTAAAACAGTAACCATGCATGCTTTGCAGCATGAGGCTTTCTGAAGACCTGCGGACGGCTAAACACAGGGAGTCTCCTTAAGCTGAGCTAGTGGCAAGAGTTTTGTAGTGTATGGTGTCGGGACTTGGCCCCAGCAGCAAGTGACTGAATACCTGTAGGTATCAGGGAAGACCGGTGGGAATTTTGGTCTCAGGATCCAGCCCAGGGACTTGAACTCTATAAATTCAGAGTGCTCAAAACACTGGGAGCTTCGTTTGAAGATGCACAGAGACTAACCCTTAGCATATTATAACTTTGCCATAGGGGTCATCAAGTGTGTAGGGTACAGGAGCCACCACAACAGGGAACCACAGTCCAGTTCTACTGCATTCATGCTGAGCGGGGAGTTGGGAGCTAACCACTACTACCTCTCAGAGGCACAGGATCTTGGGCAAAATTAAGTGCTACTCTCTGTCTCCCTCTACCAGCTGAGCTCTAAACAGAGGCCAGATACTACCACTGAAGTTGGCTAGAACCAAGAACCACGTATCAGCATGGTCTTCCCTGCTCCAAAAAACATAAAAATACAAAGAAACCCATCGCCTCTCCACCACGACCATCGCCTTGTAAGAAGCTCAGAGTAGTACAGAGCTACCTGGTGGATTTTTACCAAATTTGTGGGTTACCGCTCACAAACTGGTGAGCTGGGCTGGCCCAGCCCATCATTGCATTCAGTTTTTGAGGCTGAGAACTGCAGATGCTCCCCGACAACACTAGTACAAAGGATCTTCCTTAGACATGGCAGAAGTGTCCCACACAAAGCACATCTGAAAAAGAAAAACCAAACCCTACTCTCAGTCCTGAACCTGGTCTAAGTCTGTCATTTCAGTAGGACTGGTACCAGGGAGTGCACTATTCATGCGACTCTCCTCCTCTTGCTGCCTTGAATACTAGGTAGCTTTCAGAGGTCAAACCCCCCAAATTTCTAACTCCTGTTACCAGTGATTCAACAGGCTGCCTTGACGCCATTGACCAAATTTGCCTAGTGAGGTATCTTGCATACTGAAAAACCTGAAAACCATGCTGGTTTTGATTTGGATGGGAGTGTAGGGGGGGTGTTTTCTATTTTGGTCCTGGGATTTTTGTTTGGTTGGGTTTTTTAACATTTTGAGCCAGATTTAAACCATACAGCTACAGTACTTAAGCCTCATAATTACAAGTTGATACTTTATTAGAAATATAAGCCAAGTCATGTTTCTACTGCAGTACATCAACTACATTAATGATGGAGAATTGCTTCTAGATAATGAGCCCATGTAGTCTTAAGTGCTAGAACCAGCATGAAAACCATGGCTGTTTGATAAACCTATGGTTGCTCCTGGTATGTATCCCCAAAGCATCCCCAAAGTTCATTAACAGCATCAAGAAAAAAGTAATGATAATCTATTGGCTCTGAGCAGATGACTCCCAGACACATCACTTCTCAAGTCCTACCAGCTCTCCAGGATGTTCGCAGTATCTCCCACAGCCACCTAAAGTGGTTTAACTCTCGTTTAATTAGAGAGCCCTCACATAATACACTAGGGGAATTGTTTGTAAAGTATGATATAGATAATAAGGGTAATTAAATCTGATATTAGTTTAACACACACAAGCAACATGTGGAAACTTTGTCCTGATTTTCTTGGTCTTCAAGGCCTATGTGTCTAACCGTGTAAAGTAAAATTATACTTAATGATGTTCTGAAGCTTAATTTTCTTAAAGAAAGCTTCAAAATTTAGAAATAGAACCATTTGGAAAAGGATCAGATTATTAAAAACTAAAATACTGGTGTAAGTCCAGAGCGTTTTGGAATGAGCATAGTACCAAGTAAACGCAAACAAAATTCAAGAAGAAGAAATCAACTGTTTTAAAATTGTAAATACTTGTATTTCATAGCATAACCACACCCAGTAAGTTTACAGCTGCATTTTTAACCATAAGTCTGCTTTCCCTGTTATCGTCTTCCGAGTACCTGGATTTGACCTCCAAGCTGTGTAACGCTTTCTTAAAAAATATTTTTAAACATAGGAAACCCAGAGTACACTAAGTGCTTTACCCTTACCATCTCATTTTCTTCTCTCTTCCGTATGACCCTTGGGTGTATAGGTTATAACAACTCTGTTTCAACTCCTATTACAGTTAGTGCAGCTGTGGGAATCTAACAGTCAACATCTACAATATCAATAACTACTGCATTCTTAATCAGGAGGAAAAAGCCAAACGAGGTAAGCAGTTGAAGAGATTAGAAGACTTAACTGGCTCCATCTTAATAAATACAGGCAACTTTACTCTCCCATCACAAAGTCTGAGGAGCAATGTAAACACGTGCACTCTTCTTTAAAACATAAGCATCTGAGTTTAACGTTGGCTTTTGGGCATGTCCGTTGAGATCAAATTTAACTTCACACCAGAAAAACGTAAAGATTTCACTTACTCCTCTGTAAATATTGCATGATAGTTACAGTTTAATAAATTTCACTTATTTTATACTACAGATCTTACTTATTCACAATTGATTAAAACGAGAGGTGTTTCACAAGTAGTAAAAGAGAAACAACTCCTAAAGATATATCACTGCTTTAGTTTACATTTCCCACAGCACAGCTCACCAGGTCTATAATGTATTTTTCACTCTCTAGTGTTTGCTCAAAGACTCTCAAACACAATATAAATTCCTCTGTCAAACTACACAATTATTTTTACTAATCCATTGAGAACGGCAGAAGCTGAAGCATTTGAGCTGAGGCAGCCCGGTACAATAATCTAACAGTTCATTCAAGCAGGTGCAGGAAGTGTTATGGAAATTTCTACTAACTTCTCTTTTTTTTTTTATGCATGAGCACCTCACATTAGTATTCCTCAGGCATAAAATTCATTCCTTTGACAGTCACCACTAACTCGCCATTGCCAGTTATCACCGCAGTGGTATCAACCCGTATGTGCTACAAATGGAACATGTTATCTTAACTACTTTAGTTAAAAGGACAATAGCCTTTGTCTAAAAGATGTCCTGGGTTTAATCTACAGAAGAAAAAAAAAAAAAATTAGAAGTAGCAGCATGGTGTTCCACAGCTACTACCAGCAGAGATCCTAGGAGAGTTGGCCCTCCATTTGAAAGCTGTATATTAAAAATTTTTTTCTGAGATAAACTTGAAGGGTCTTCCACAAAAACTCCAAAGACCAGGAGAACTCAAAAAATACGAAGATCATCATTAAATTTTGGGGGTGAAAGTGTTTTCCCTATCCACAGCTCATTCTTACTTTAACTGAAGAAAAAGCATTAGAAACTTTTGCCAGGATAAAAACCTGTTAATTACAGAAGCTAGGAAGTCCTGACACAGACAGTGCAATTAGTCTTCACAGGCTCATAAGGCTGAGGAAGGAGGATTTGAGAAGGCAACTTTCCCCACTGCTTGAGGCTTTTGGGGGAAAAAAGCCCCTTCACACCAGAATGGAGAAATTCACAGAGCATCTTCCCTTAAATCTGAGCCACACAGGCTGTGAAAGTAGCATCTTCCCCTGGCTGGAATAACCTTCATGGACACCACTGCTGAGCACCACTGGTCTGAGCAGAGCAACAAAACCTGCCCCACTGGTGTCTTACCTGCCTGTAGCAGATACATTTCATTACAGAGCTCCTGTGAAGTTGCTTATTGCAGAGTTACAAAGGCACTTCAAAATTCAGCTCTAGCTACTACCAGTGAGAAAACAGTGGTGTGAGAGTCATGAGTGCACCAAGACACCTTAATACCCCCAACCAGCATGACCCGGGGCCTCCCCCTACATGCCCTGCCCATGGACTGGGGACTCCTTGAGTGTTCAACCCTTGCTTAAGTTGCATTTTAGTTGTACCAGCCTCCAGCTGGCCTTGCTTCCTGGATGAGCCTCGGATCTACACTGTAGGAGCTTACCTCCTGAGCCAGACTCTTGTACGCGTGTACACATTTCCATTTGTTCCTTGAGCTCCTTGGGTAGGCCTTCGACCAGGTTTCAAACTCCATTGGACCCGCTCATCAGTGAGGGTCACCCTCCACTTCTGGCTCACCTTCTCTTAGAGAAGAGCCAGCCTTGCTGCTCACTGACAAGAGAATAGACACTGAGGACAGTCCCAAGTCCTCCTAAATCATTATTACTACCCCATCTACAGCAGATGACTCCAGCAGGAAGCCTAAAACTCATCTCAAGACTGTGTTATCAGCTGTACCACCACTGTTGCACTCTAGCCCACCTTCCCACCATCATGGCTATCACACCCCATTATTCCTCACCCCAAATGCTTCCCTTCATCAATGCAGTTCCAAGCATGAGGTTATTCATCCACAGTAGAGGCTCTTCTCATCCAACAGACACCCAATGCGTTGGTGGAGAGAACCACAGGCTGACCATCACCAGCAGAGTCACAGCACTGTCTGGGCTAACAAAAAGACTCACAGTGCCCGCAAAGTCCAACATCTAGGGCCTAAATTGCCACCTTACTCTCCAAAGACAACAAACAAGTAGGATAGCTGAGTCTACTGCATCCAGTATTTCCCCAAGAAGCCTCCACCACTCTTAGACTCCAATGCACCTACCTAAATGCCAAGGAAGGACAGGGAACTGCTGGAGAGGGTACAGCAAAAAGCCACAAAGATGATTAAGGGCCTGGAGCATCTCTCCTATGAGGAGAGGCTGAGGGACTTGGGTCTTTTTAGTCTTGA
>JAOXNO010000013.1:53325001-53350914 GCA_028565335.1 Limnodromus scolopaceus | reverse complement strand
TTACTGTGAGAGTGGTAGAGCCCTGGAAGAGGCTGCCCAGGGAGGTGGTGGAGTCTCCTTCTCTGGAGACATTCCAAGCCCACCTGGACACATTCCTGTGCAACCTGCTCTAAGTAGGCCTGCTCCGGCGGGAGGGTTGGACTAGATGATCTCCAGAGGTCCCTTCCAACCCCATACGATTCTATGATTCTACCTTTGCAACATAGCCTTTTTATCTCTTCGTTACGGGGAAGTGCAACTGGCACCACCTGAAGCATTCAAGTTAAATCCAAACTCAGAAATATGTGCTTCAAAAGGGGACATTGACAATGAATCAGAGAAAGCGTCCTGTGTTGAGTAGGATGTAACATAAAAGTGTATTTGTGAGCAAATATCAAAGTGTTTATTGTTAAGACATTTTGAACAATTTTTAATTATCTAAACAACAATTTTTATTTCAGCTCTGAATGTAATGTACTGTATTAAACTTAACAGTAGCAAGAGCAAAGGTTTATTAGCTAGTTTACAAAATCTCACAAAACAGGTCAATAAAGAGTGGGGAATGTCAGCTAAAACTGTGACTTACAGCAATACATGATTATAAAAAATAAATGGGTTTATGGGTTTTATATTGCTGTGCTGCATTTGAGATAAAAACATAATCCCAAAGTAGAAAAGTCTTTCCTGCATTGCACCATGGGTAGATCTGTGTTAAGTAGGCGTAACACATCCCCGTCCTGCCAAGGCAGCATTTTATACGCACTGAGTTTGGGTGTAAATGGCCTTAATGAGGTTAGGTAGAAATTAGCTCGTGTCATAGGAATACAGGCCAGACACACATGATCTTTAATAAAGTAATACAAATGAGTATTCTTTCTAGCAATAGGAGCTAATTCTATCCTCTAGAGGTAGATGAGTAAACAAAGGAGAGGAATGTCACCCCACAGGATTTCACTGGAATGCTTCCCAAAGAGAGAAGAATCGCATCCCAAAGAACAGGACGGTTTTAAAGGTTGTAAATAGTTCTTTAGCTGTACAGTCACTGTGCTTTACTCGACACGCAGTCTCCAGATAGGCCAAATTCTTGTGTGGGTTTCATTCAGCTACTTTGCACCTCTCTCACCCCAGCCTCTGAAGGTGCTGCTTGGTGCCCAGATCAAGGCCTGGTAGGATGATCACACCACTTCTCCTGGAGTTATTACTTACTCCCACCATCCTAGGCAAGCCACCCTTAACTTCCCTTGACAGTTCATCATATCCTTACAGCAAAACTCTTTTTTATCAATTTGCAGGCCACGTGTCCCCATCGCACAGCCTGGAGTAGGAATTCCCATGAATTCCAACTAAGCAAACTGAGAGGTGAGTTATTTAGTTTGATTTTTTTTGCTTAACATCCTATTTAAAAAATTTAAGCAACACAGCATACTTCCGCTATGACAATTAAATTAAAATCTTTTGATGGTGTTTTTTGGTCACTGCTTATATAAATATTATTTGTATAAGCAGATATATTATACATAATACATAAATATTATTTCAGCTAAAATTACATTATAGAAAAATAAAGCATAGTAACCATGCTTCCTGCATCTAAAGTATGCAACGCTGGCAGCAGCTATGTGCATCACAGAAGTCCCCTCTGTGGACAGCAGCAGTCCAGCAAAATGACCTACAAAAAATCATTCCTAAATGACTATTGATTGTTTTAGAAGCACTACATTTATAAGTTGTATTTTCCAGCAGGAAGACACATTTATATACGTTCTATCTGCCTCCACTGTCATTTGTCACCACTCATTAAACAAGCAGATTTGGCTCTTATCTGCACTTGCATGACAATTCTCTCTAAGAAAAGGCAGGTTGGACTGGAAAGATTGGGGAGTTGTTTCAGAACCAGCATCACAGCATGTGAATAAGAACGGCCACTGAGCGTGTTCCTGGTGTTGCAACAGATCTCCCCATATGTATTTTATGACATGCTAAGTAGTTAAACCAAACTGACTGACAGATAGTCAGGTTTTGGTGCTTCTACCTCTATACACAGTCCTTTGTAATTAAAGGAATAAAACAAAACAGTACTCTAAACCCCCTCCTCCTACAGCTGACGTGAGAAATACCTCCATTCAAAATGCCACAAATTCCATTACCCCATTATTTTATACCAGCACCTGAGCTTCACTGCATTTATACCAGATACAGCCAGTCTCCAGGCATTCTTGTGTCTCCCTCCAATTCATGTTGGAACCAAGAAGACCCTCTAATCAAAAAGCAATCCAAGAAATAGTTGTAACTATGTTAAAGAAGCTTCTTTTTCTCTGACCAGTTCTAGCCGCTACCTCTTAAGCCTTTACTTCCTCCAGACTGACTTTTTAAAGCTGTACCCAGTGTCACTTGTTTTTACTGAATTTTAACTGAATTTATTGTAACATATTCTGAGTCACTGGGGGGAGGTGCTTTCTGAAGTCACTTCTGGGTCAGATTACACATTTGAAACCTGCACAATCTATGACATCAATCACATCCAACATAAGCTGGCCACAGCCAAAGAAGCACCTTTGCCATCTCCTAGAAATTGCAATATGTCTTTCCCCCTCAAAGAAATATAGCAGAAATGTAATATTGTTAAGTAATTCCAGAATTCACTGAAATTATTCACAATTTGCAAAGTACAAGTGACAGAATAACCTTCAGTGCCTGCTATTGTACCTGACTATTATCAGCACATGGTTTTTCTTGTGTTCAGAGCTGTTAAACTTCCTCAGCAAAACTGAACAGGTCTGTACCTGTGTTTTTCAGGGATGTACGGCTTAAATTCTGGTGTCAGAGCCCAGCTGTTAGGCACCAAAGGAAGCAGTGACAGAAGGATTTGCAAAGTCGTTGCTTTTTTACAGTTTGCTCCTGTGTGTTCTTCCTGCCTCTGAGGGAAGAGCCAGTGAAAATCTTTTCAGGGGAGAGAGCAAGATATCCTTAATATGGTAATGATTTAAAAAATGCAAAAATTTTATTTCGCAGCCACAGGTTTTATTATTTATTTAGTAGCTAGTTCAATAATTTCAATAATTCTACTAGGCCTGAACAACAGATCCACTTCAAAAGAAAACCCACAAAAGCATTCACAAAACTGGGTAAGCGCAACTTCTTGAGTGTGTGCATGTGCTTGCCAGGGACTAATACCTTGTGTTACCCAGCGTTTGTCTAGCAGAATCTTACCCACGATTTAATGAGCTCTTTGTTGGGCAAGAATTTTCTAAGAGGAGGTGCCACAGTCAGAGACAGAGTTTAAAAAGAAAAACAGTTGAATGCTAACACAAAAAGGCTGAGTTGTATCTTCAGCAACACATTTGTGCATGCTTATTCACCTCCACTTACCCATGAAAACAATGCACCATCAACTCATGTAAACACTAACCCAGAAACACATAGAATTACTCCAAGTGTCACTGCACAAGAGCTTAAATAGGCTCTTACTTTACATAAGTGCATGCTCCTCCCAGCCTCTTTGCATATTAGTGCAGGCTTTCAGGAAAGATGACTTCACGTACAGTGAAAACGCACAACTCATCACAGAATGATATGGGGTTGGAAGGGACCTCTGGAGATCATCTAGTCCAACCCCCCTGCCAAAGCAGGTCCACCCAGAGCAGGTTGCACAGGAACATGTCCAGGTGGGTTTGGAATGTCTCCAGAGAAGGAGACTCCACCACCTCTCTGGGCAACCTCTGCCAGGGCTCTGCCACTCTCACAGGAAAGAAGTTCCTCCTCATGTTTAGATGGAGCTTTCTATGTTCCAGTTTGTGCCCGTTCCCTCTTGTCCTGTCCCTGGGCACCACTGAAAAAAGACTGGCCCCCTACCCCTCACACCCTCCCTGTAAGTATTTATAGGTGTTAATCAGATCCCCCCCTCAGTCTTCTCCCAATTAGAAAGACCCAAGTCCCTCAGCCTTTTCTTGTAAGAGAGATGCTCCAGGTCTCTCATCATCTTTGTAGCCCTCTGCTGTCCCCTCTCCAGCAGTTCCCTGTCCTTGAACCGGGGAGCCCAGAACTGGAAACAGTGCTCCAGATGGGGCCTCCCCAGGACAGAGTAGAGGCGGGGGGATGACCTCCCTCGACCTGCTGGCCACACTCTTCTTGATGCACCCCAGGATGCCATTGGCCATTTGCCACTCCAGCTTCTTTCCAATTGATTTTTAAATTAACATAACTACTTAGGTTTTAATATTTATGCTTTAGAAACACACTATACTTGTGCCCATCGAGTGCAGTCCTCCTCCTCACAACTTTACCTATGAACTTTCTATCACATGATGCTCTCTCTGAAGCCCCAGGTAATTCTTGCTGCAGCAGCTTAGAGGGTGGTTCAGAAAGCAGCTGGGTGCGCAGCACAGAGCAAATCAATATAATTACTTGAACAAAAGTGAAGTTACCTTTCACTGTAACTTGTAGGAGGACAGGTAGAAAGATAAAATGCACCCATAATGCCTTAAACATAGCAGCTCCTCTATCTGAATTCATGGGAATTCAGTTTCATTTCCTGGATCCTGCTGTGAACGCTTCCAATGGACTGTGCGACAGCTACAGTTTAAATACTTGTTTAAACAGAGACTTGTTGCTCAACGTGGGGACTCTTGGTTTGTTTGCTGGCACTAAGCATTAGCTTCCCTGCATGTATCCCTACAACTTCCACAGTCTGAGGTCTGAGAGAAGATGGAAAACAATTTACAGACCTTTAACAGTACTTCTTACTAGTGTTTGAGAAGAAGGTGCTTGTGAAGAGGGTCTGCCAGGACAATGTCCCCAGACACAGGGGATGCTCCAGAGCACCAAGGAAGGGGCTGAGTAAGGAAGATATGCAAGCAAGCTAGAACAGATTCAAGCACAGCTAAATTTGTACCAAGGGCCCTGTAACTTCGCAGTCACTCTTCTTACTCCTCCCCAGACACTACACAGTTTCAGGAGCTGATCTTTAATGAATATAAATACCAGGGACTAACTTCACCGAGGTAGTGATAACACACATAACAACCAGAGTCAATATGAGCCCATATGCTTCTAGTGAAAGAGATGATAATGAAAAAGACCTGAGCTGGCCCACAAACCTGGTCGAAGCTTAGCAAGTAAATCCTCTCCTATTAGAAACCAAATTCTGTTCAGAATACAAGCCTTTTCACAGGACCACTTGCAGTCACCAGTGGTACTCTGGATCTCGCACAGCTATGTTCGTGCTGCTTTTTGGTCATATTTGCCCTTTAACCTTTGCCACTCAATGTTTTGACAAGAGCATCCTGCAAAGGAAACATCTCCCAATCTCCCCACTCAGTTTCAGAGGACGCTGGTTTTCCAGTGGACAGTGCGGAGCAGAGCAGAAGTGGATGCACAGAGGATCACACTGATGTGGAAACAGCCATAACTTCTCCACCAGAATAATTCAGCAGAAAGGAGCCAAATTTCTGAATATAGACAGGCCTTATGAATAAAGCAGGAAAGCCTTTTCAGTGAGAGAGAAAAAAAAAGCTGTTTATTCTGGACATAACAGTCTGGCAGTTTAAACATCTGCAGCTGTTTAAATGCACACTCACTTCTCCTTATAAGTTCCCTAGAAATACTGCACACTACATTGATATATTATATACACAAAGGCATTTACATGTGTAGGAGAGCAAATTCCTTTGAGAAGTCACTCTGCACTGCAGCATAAATACCGTACCACTGAGGTGGAAGTTGTTAGCGTATCTTACCAGTAGGTCAGTCAGCAATTCCATCTGTCTTTTTGACAATTTGTTCACAGCTTCCCAATTCCCTTGCGGTTTCTCGTCCGGTGAAAACCCTTGGAACACACCATGATTGCAGGTTACCTTTTCTTCAGTGTTGTGCAAAGGCAAGCCACAGAGCAGAGGGTATGGGTTTTTGGGTTTTTTTTTTTTTCCACGAGGCCAAATGCATGTTCCTTCACAGTTCCTTCCCATCAGAACTGACAAATTCCTGATTCAAAATTCTGAGCAGCTCCAGCCGAGTCCCTCAGCAGTGGCTCCTTTCTAAGAGGGGTTAAACAGCCTCACATCCTATTGGTTTCAACGGGAGATGGAGATGCCTGCCCCCCCCTCTGTGTTACATGGTCCATGTATGGTTTGTGTACTGGAGCCTCTTTCAGGCGCAAGATACACTGATAGCACAATCCAGCCTTTTTATTTTTGTTCTTTAAATCAAAGATGTCAGAAATAAGGAAAATAGTTTTACTCCATCCCACCTTTCTGTGCCTCTCCCTGCCAGCTCCTCATGTCCTTTGGTAGCAAAATGAGCTGTGTAATGCCAAGACAAGAGGTGGCAAGACCCAGATGACATGAAAACAATATGTACCACCAAAGAAATCCTCAGAGAAGTTTCATTCATGACATCCAATAGAGATGCCAAAAAAAGCTTGCTAAAGCACCAGTCTTATTTTCATTCCTGAAAAGCTAGGAGCCTGTACAAGCAAAGTGACTGCACATTGTAAACAGATTCAATATCCTTCTCAGGACTCCACTTCACTTAGGCAGCTGAAATTCCAAAGAGCCAAGTTCTGCCCTCACTCATCTTTGGGGGACCCACATTGAATTCAGTAAGACAACAGATATGAAAATAAATACAGCTTTTGGCCCACCCATTTCAGTGAGGATTTTGAGCACAGCATGCCTAGGCAGACAGGCAGTTTGCTTATTTTCATTTCAGTTTTTTGTCCTGTAGAGCAGGGTTCTTCAACGTGGGTAGTGAACACCCTAAAGATTGTGCAAGACAATCCATTGGGGTACAGGAAAACATTTTTTTTTGTACTCCAATAAAAATTAAAGTTATTTTTTAAGTTGTGCTTATTTCTTCTTTCTCTCATCCTTTTTTCAAATCTATTTGCGTACGTTTTATGATGCACGTATTAGTACTGTAGTACATATATATATAATGTATAAATAAACATATATATATTGGAGGTGCATGCTCAAAAGCTTGTTACTGGTAGAGGCTTACCATTAAAGAATTTTGGTGACCACTGCTCTACAGGTGTTATTACTGTATACTTAAGACTGTCACACCAAATCATTTAATGATTTTTTTTTTAAAATGAAATTGCTCTTCAAATGCTGTCTCTAGAAACTAGTACTTTTGTCACTAACCAAAGCCCTATAAAAACAACAAACAAAAGAACTGCTTCTGTGGACACATCCCCTTCCTTTCTTTATCAGTCTCCAAAACACTGAACAAGTGCCCCTCAATTCACTGAAAAAGTTATCATGAATAGCATATATAATGCCGTATTACAAGTATGCAAAATGAAAAGGGGAAGGGAGAGACTGGAAATATGTCCTCAGACAGCACAGATTACTACAGCTCTGGCTTCCAGAAAAAACATGGTCCACATCAGCTGCCCACATAAAATTGATCGGAATACAAATCAGGGCACAAAACACCCATGTGTCAAATGAAAGATATCATGCAATATAATTTAAATATCATCTCTAGGTAACCCTATTGGTGTTGTACTGGTTTAGTCTATACTTAGGTATGCCTACAGAAGCTGTTAAAATGATTCCCTTTATATTGATATTATCCTGAATTCAGCCTCCTAAATCCTTACGCAAACAAAACTTCCAAGGATGAAATCACCAGTGAGAAAAAATCCTAACGAGTCTGAGTGGGCCAAGATTTCACCTCTGGAGCTCTTGAACAGCCCACTCTCAAAGGGGAAAGGGGAAGTGAATGCATTTTAAGGTTATATTAAAACAATGCCATTTAGCATAGCTCACTGTTCAAAATATTTGCTAAATAATAGTGTGTGTTGTTTTAAGCAAACTTCCTTTTTTCTTTAAAAAAAGATTTTTAATGCTTCAGCAGTGTATTACTAAATAAAGTGACAAAACATCTCAGAACTAACATAAACGTGCAATTTTAATGCCTTCTAATCACACAAATCAGCACAAGATTTTTGTACTTGTGCATGACCTTCTTCAAATTATCCCTCCATTTTGGCTGAATCAGAATGAGTGTGGGCTATTTGATAAAAAACACTAAGTGTGTGAAATGAGGGGCCCTCATCGTTTCTGCCAGGCTCCTCTTGACAGAATGATGATAGAAGCATCACATCCCTGGGAGAGTAAATGCAAACTGACAAGAGATGAGCCTTTAGATGTTGAATATAATCTTGAATTGTGCTTGAAGTGTCTTATTATCTTGTCTTTTGATGTCTGAAGGGGTGGCTTATTGTTAGAAAAAGGAAAGCCCTTGCACATCTTTGCCATCTTTAAAAATTGTTTGGCCTTTAACAACTGCTTTTCCAACTAATGTCCATTTCTCCTGACAATAAATATGGCAGGTCGTCAGCAAGTGACAAACAATTTACTTTACATGCCAAGCTTTTATGGTTTTTGAGAGCTCATGTGGAAGCATATTTTAAAAAGCAGTAGGAAATTAGCACCATTACAAATGTTAAGATGGCTGCGCATGTGTAGTTCACCGTGTGGTTATTCATTACTGCTACGTTTCTGCTTTAAAGTCCTGTCTTTCCTGTATTCAGACTGCTGTTAAAGTTCTTTATTTATCATTGACTAAAAATAGTCAATGAAAAATAAAGAGCAAGAAGCAATTTTCTTCTGCTCTAAAAAAAGCACTATTATAGATACAGTACATGGCTAATGCATAAAATCATATTTATTAATCATAAAAAAAATCAATATCAGTAGTGGTATGGTAGAGTTTACCTGTACTGCAGACCCTCACAATCACATCACTGTTTTTTCCACCTTCAACCAGCTCGACTTTTTTTTTTTTCCAAACTTAAAAGTTTAATGACGAATCAGATCAATATGATTCCTTAGCAACTAAATCACAGGCGCACTAGTTTTTCCTGTCACAGCACCAGTTTTGCTAAAGCAGTCAAGTTCTTTTTTCAGGTCTCCGTCACTCCGAGAATCCATAAGAATTCTCAAATGGATCATAAACTGTTACAGGGTTCAGGTTATTGTATCATTATAAAAACGTATTGATACAGTACAGATGACAAGACATGCAGCTCTTGTGCTAGTCTATTACAACCATCTGAATACCATAAGAAATATCAGATATAAACAAAATAAAACAGTCAGCAGTAAGCTGTCTTTTAAGAAACGCCTTTTTTTTTTTTAAACTATTTTAACTTGGTTTGAAATACAACAGTTATATGATCCCACAGAAAAGAGAACACAAAACCAGAAGAATGAATTATTAGAAATAAATAACCAAAAACCTGACCAGAGCCTAGATATTTACTTTTTTTTCTTTTAATCACTGCAAGAAAGGGCCTGATTCTGCTCCTTTTGATAAACATGAATGTTTTGCTCCTGAGTTTTCAGAGCATAAAACAAAAGCCACCCTCTGCCCTTCTATCTCCGTTCCACTACGGCCCCAGAGAGCCCTAATGCCAAGGAGGACAGACACCCAAAGCACACCAGCCTTTACACCGGATGGGGGTCTGCCACCACATGCAAGCTTGAAATATGTAAAGCGCTATTCAAAATACCCCAGCCATCATTTTACACAAATGAGATACCAGCGATGCGAGAGAGGCTCAGCCCCCAAACTCAATCCCTTTGAGGTCCAGGGTCACAAGCCTGAGTCCTGCAAATCCAAAGTCGCTCATTGACTAGGACATCTCATCTGAGTAAACCTTTGCATCATCTGGTCCCTCTTTTATTCATTGCCTCATAAAAGCAAAAAGATGTGGGGGCTGGGGGAGAATGAGCAGGACCAACTGATTGAAAGATTTTTTTTTTTTTTTTTTTGGTCAGCAACTGTTATGAGAAGGTTCACTGTGCTGTATCCGTGCAGTTAAAATAAGGAGACTGAAAGCAATGCATCAAATCCCAGTAACAGAGCCACACAAGAGTTTCCTTCACACTCTCCATACCAGGGAAAAAGACATAACAATTCAAATTACTTATGCAGATGCTTTTCTCGTTGGATATTATCATTTAATATACCGTGCTTATGAGAGTAAAGCATATTCAATTAGTAGAAAAAAAGATTTTGAAAACATTTTCATTTTCTGCTTTCTTCCAGTTGTAAATTTCATTTTTCCTACAAAGAGATTTGTGACTCGCAGTCTCAAATATTTATGGTTTCAGGCAAGGAAGCATAAGAAAGGAGGAGAAATATCAAGCCTGTACATTTACAATCACCTTTGAGCTCACATATATTTGTCCAATTCCCCCCTCCTCCCCCCATCTTAACCACTGTTGATTTTTTCTAGTTATGTTTTTGTTTCAGTAACAACGAACATTTCGGGTACTTAATGATTTTTGAATGCTGAGTTACGATAATCCGCTCTACCTGTCCCACAAACACCCCTTAAAAACTTCTCCTCCTTTATGGAAGCTTTACAGCTTTACATCGGTACCGACACGCCGTCTCTGCCCTGCAGCAGGTCAGATGCCGTTCCTGCCACAGCTACTGCCTGTTCCCCCACAGCAAAACAGCAGCGGTGGAGTCGCAGAGCCTTTGCAAGACGTACGCATACCTGGCACAGCGGAACAGAAACCCACCGTAACCCCGGGACTGGCTCAATAATTCATCTTTTGTTAAATATGAAGGCAGCATAATTATAGAGCGGTTGCTCCTTCCCGTCGGTGTGTTTGCTCAGCTGATTTTAGCTCCAGAACATGGAAAGCTGTAGAGGAGTGACCATGTTAGAGAGGTGGAGGCCACTGACTGGCATGCAAGTATCGATAGGATGAATGCCCTGTTGAAATCTCTCGTCTTCCTGTGCACGGGTTTGACCATCACCTGAGATCTGTCAGAATCTGGCCTCATGTTTATTCAAATCACTGAGCAAACATGACACCTCTACACCATGTGAATAAATCCTAATTGTATGCAAAAGAAAATACAAAAACTGCCCCGTATGGTATTTGCTCAAGAGATTAGACTGAATTCAAATGATCTCTCTGCCTTTCCAGTTAATACTGTGCTACCTCAAGAAATAATTACACATACTTAATGGTACAATATATTAAAGTATGCCTTAAGGTATATTTACTGAAAAGCAATTCTGGCTTCTTGATTAAACACAGGTTTTAGATCATCCTCTTCAACGAACAAACCCCTCCAAACACTGAGCTTCAAACAAAGCGTAGAAACCCCAAGCAGACTTCGATGGCAGGGAGGCAAAATGCACTTGAGTAGACCCAAACTGCCCACGCACAGCTGTATAAGCTTCCAGCTGTGCACGCACACCAACGAGCAGAAGAAGAGAAGGGAATGGCTCCCCACGGGGCTGTAAGGAAAGTGAGGGGCAGAAAGGAAAGGTGGCACTTAGGTTTTTACTGACCCTCTACTTTTCAAGCCTTAGTGAGAATAACAGCCTGGGCTGTGTGTCCAGTACATTCTGGGAGAGGACTTCCTTTAGCTTATCAACTGACCGCTAACAACTCTTTATTCAACAACTTAAAAACGTGATTAAAAAGCAAGACAATGTCAGGTGGGAGACTGAGCTAGAAAATTAAAATGACTTCACAGAATCTCTAATGGTGGCCAAGCCATACAACCACCATCTGAACTGAAAACCATGAAGATGTTTTTAAAAGCTAGTATTAATGCCAGCTTTTGTAAATTCCATGCTAGTCTTCAAAAAAAGTAATCTAATGATAGCCTGCTGTAGCAAATACTGCTCTCAATATAGGAAAATATTTATTTCTTATTTGTGTAACATTCAAACCTGCAGAGTAACATGGAATGGTTTTAGGACTCTTATTGCATTAAAATAATTTACATCGTACTCCACATTGGTTGATAATTTTATATATATATATATTAAGAAATATATCTTTATTTAACTTCTGTAATCACTTTCAAGTAGCATGATTGCTCTGTTTTCTGAAACGTAACAATTTCCTTAAGACAACTTCAAGCTGTTCAGGAATTAAAATGATGGTTTACCTTTCTGAAAAGAAAGGACAGCTGATAAGAAAAACAAAACTCCCGCTCTTCCAACAACTCTTCTCATGCATTCTAAAATAAAAACAGTCATCCAAACTACTTTAAGGAATAGACAAGCAATAGTTTAGTGTTAAACAAACACGTTTTAGAGTGGCAGAGGCGTGGGTTGTGCATTGATTTGGTAGATGCAGATATCCCTGGAATATCTAGAGAACAAACTCCATTTCAAGTCTCCCTGAAAACAGCAGGTTTTATTTAGCCAGGCGGGATGAGGTACTATTCTTCTCTAGGTGACCTCTGCTTTCAAAGTAAAAGGGCTTAGTCCTGCTTCCCAGAGCATCAAAGCAGTATCACAACATAAAGCAGGACATGTCACAATACAAAATCTTTCTTTGTTTCATACTGATATTGATTTTGATGCGGTGAAAAGAGATAAAAATGAGACTTTACACTAACAAATATCAAACCATTTCCATAACAAAATAATATTCCTGTTGAAACCCACAAATTATGACGTTTAATTTTATTCTCCTCTTGCTCCTGTTCAGCATTAATTTTCTCATTTTGTTGTCATTTTAATGTAACTTCTACCACTGAGCTCATCAGAAATTATTTTGTAACTAGCAAAATTATGTCATTTTGGTAGTACTAGTGGCAGCCATATAAAAAAAAATAATCGGAAAATAAACCCTTCATCAAAGAAATATTAATATACTGCATATGCAGTTAAAGTATAAGAAGCCACAAAGCTGATCCTCCCATCCTCTGATCATCTCTTCCCAAAGAAAGGGACCACAGGTGATGGATGCAACAGAAGAAACAGCTTCCCAAGAAATAAGAATTAAAACAAAGAAGAACCCACAAATGTCAGAAAGAACAAAACCTAGGAAGACAACACAACAAGGAAAACCAAGCGCTACATAGGATATTAAAGAGAAAAATGATCCACAGGAGAATGGCAACTGTTACTATGAGCTTCCTACAGCTACCTCTGCCTTTGGATATTTTTAAAAAATTTATTAACCTAACAGCAGGAAACTTTATACAGATTGCCCCCCGACAGGGTGCCAGCTTGGTATAAGCACTTGCTATCTCTTTGTTTAGCATAAGGAAATCAAGAGAGGTGTTAAGTGGTGCCATGTGCACATTTGGGCAAATCCAACTTCGCCTCCGTCTGCTTCACCTGCACATTTCCATGGAGAGCTTGCTTAATCGTGTGAAGTCCAATAGAAACATCCCATTCTCCTTCCTTCTCTTTTCTACGTTTGCTTCCTTTTTAATGTGCAAGTGTCTGATCTATTATTAATCTCAAAACACAAACCGGCAAGGATCTCAATCAAAGAAAGTAACAGTTCTTTCACAAATTACCTGTTTACTGTCTAGTAGCCAGCAACTCCCCTTTGAAACAGCCAGCCATTTATGTTGCTTTTAAACAAGTTTGTTTGTTGTTATTTTTATAACTTCAAAGACAGGGAGAAGAAAGATTAACTAATTAAAAATGAACTATTTGTCATTCAGTCATACCAATTACATACTAGGATTTCATTCTTGTTTTTTTCCTTCCTTAGGTTAGTTATTCTGCATATAAATACAGAAAAAATAAGACTTCAAGCCTAATTTAAGAAACAAATAACATCCACTTAACTCAAAAAAATTTAGCAAAGAAGTAATTAGAAATTCATGAGAACAAACAGAATTGTGTTTAAAAAAACCCCACAATTATCTTTCACCATACTCAAAATAGCTTTTGTTGTTTGTTTTGCTTTTCTTAAATAGGCTGTCTTTGTCACAATTCAGGCACAGCAATAAGAGACTGATTTATTTCCATACAACCAAGGGAATTTATAAGTGGGGCTGCAATATTTGCCCTTCGTCACCCCAATACTGCTTTCTTCGAAGGTTAAAGGAGTAAGACTCCGGTCTCCTCAGAATTGGAATATACGTGCTAGCGTCAGTACCACCACTGCCTGAGCTACCTGCGATACCTAGGCACAGCAGGAACGCTGAGCTGAGGATGGATTTTCTATCTTACCATTGCATCCTGCTTTGTGTTTAAATAGTCATAACATCTTTTTCGGCTTTAATGGGTATTTACTCCCTATTCAAAAGTGCATCCCCCACTGACTTCACTAAGAGCTCTGCCAAGGAATCCGACAATAACATTATTCAGAGTAGTTATTCAAGTCCCTAACTGTTTGCAAACACCTATATTAAAGTGCTCATGTTGAATATATCCTTCATAAATAACAATCAATCACACAGCCAGATCTTCAAATCCTTTGAAAACTAACTTGTTAATTGAGAAAGAGTGCATTTTAGAAAATGAATTTACAAGGCTGTATAATGACCTGCTTCTGTAAAGGTGCCACCCATTAGCGTTCCTCATTGACCCAGTATTTGTGATGAAATGATGCTCCTAGTAAAACTATGCTCCTAACTTGTTGTAATAAAAGTATCACACAACCAAGCACTGGCAGGATTGGTCCCATGGCCCTTACAGATGGCATGGAAAAACGATAGTATCTCAGAACAAAGCAACCCACAACATGGAAATTACTGAATCAAATTACGTGAAGAGACGGGAATCTTTATATGCAGATTCAACATATTTCAAATGTTTGCTGCATCTAAAAGAAGGCTCTCATTTTAATATTGAGACCCTTTGGGCCATGAACTTTCCTATCAGAACAGAAACATTCACTAGAGCTTTAAAATGCAGCAAGAGTGACAAATACACATCGCTTTCTTTCACTGAAATTAGCAAACCTTATCAAAGTGTTCCTGATGGACAGACCTTATAAGCCTTTAAAATTTGAAGATATAACCAAAACACTGAGTATCATCCTTAAATACACTGATGAAAGGAAAGCTCTTCATCCGAAGGCCTTTTTTTTCCCCCCACAGGCTAGATACCCTGTTAATGACGATAATGTGAGCTTCCTCACAGCAACCTGGCAATGACCTCTGCTCTGACCTGCAGAGACCACTGTCTCAAGAGGTAAAAGACAATTTAGTCCTTTATCCTTTGTAACTGAAATGACTCCAGTGCCATAAATTCTAATTAAGACAACTCAGATTTAAAAAAAAAATAAAAAATAAAAAATGAGGAAAAAAGATATGTTTCCTTAAAGAGCAATACAAGGGATCTACTAACAAAACACCATCAGCTAGCAACAACTTCTGCCCCATTCTGCTACAGCATGTATGTGTATGCTTATATTGAAAGATGCATGCAGTTTTGAAACAGGGGTGAAAAAATAGGAAAGGAAAACAAAATCCCAAACCCAGTGCAGGGGTTTGACAATAAACACTTGTTTATGGAAACCTGTGCAGATTCACTAACTCGCGTATCACTGCTCCGTATTTCAAGCACACACAGCATTATGAAAAAAGGCAAAAAAACTCTGGTAATGAACCAAATGAAATCAGTCTTCAGATCCAGCACAAGAAACATAAGATTTAATTTCACTGGAACAAAACCTAGCCAGCAAAAAAGAAAAAAAGGCTAGCAGTCATTTTTTTTACTGTCCTGCAATTATTAAACAGGAAACACTTGTGCTCCACAATTATAGGCTTGGTCTTGCACACTATAGACTTACAGCTTTATTTATTTCAATAAGTTTGATGTGTAGAGCTACAGGCTTGATCTCAAAAAGCAACTTTTTATAATACAGCAAAATTACCTTAACGTGCAGGTGCATTCCCAGCTTTCTTTTTACCATCATCTAATTATGTCACAAATTACCTTCAGCTAAGGATGAATTACGGACTGGATCTAACTCCAAGAAAGCCAGCCTCAGTCCACAGGGCCTTTTGATGCTTGGATTAGCCAATTCTTTCCTGGGATTTTTACTTTATGCACAGTATATCCATGATGTCTATACCAACTTTTGAATCTCAACAGTTATAACATTACACAGCTAAACACGCAGGGGTTTTTTCTTACTAAGATTGTTTCAGAGCAACACTTCGTAACTTATTCTACCCTTCTTTAAAGATATTGTATAAAATAGCAATTAGGATTAATTAATTTAGGGTCAAATCCCAATGTGTTTATTCAAGTGAAGCTACTACTTGGTATTAACAAAAGCTTCCTCTCGTAAGAGCTGTGGCGTTTGTCCAGAGTTACTACTTTGAAGCCTCTTGCAGAGTAAGACAAGTTGATCTGAAAATGACACCACTAGGAATGTCGGCCACCAGACTCAGTTCCTCTGTTCCTTAATTATATCACATTATTAAAATAGGAGATACTGCTTCATAAATATTTTAAAGAGTAAAAGAATAAAAAATTTTAAAGAGTAAATAATACACCATAAGATCTCTTATTGCAAAGCAATTTCGCTCAACAAAACCGGGATTTCTGTTACTGAAACACTGCAGCTGCACTCACTCCACACTTCAAAACTACTTCTGAGCTAACACGTTTCAGGATAGAGTCCTTTACCAACATTTTGCACTTCAGAATGTATTTTTCACTGTGTTTTTTACTTCTTTCTTGTTTCACATGATTTCAGCCTCAACAGTCTTTTGCACGTAGGTATGCAGATTCCCAAGAGTTCACTGGTGTAAGTGCACAAGCAAACCCCCCAGACTACAGGGCAGCCTTTTCTTTAAAAAAAAAAAAAAAAGACAACAACCACAACAACACAACCCACTCAAGAACCCCCACAACGAAAACATAACAAAAAAACCCACCACGAGAAAGCAAGCAGGCAAACAACAAGCAAGCACAACCCCTCTAAATCACAGCTGCTCCTGTCATCACTCACAGGTAACAACTGCCCTGCAGTGACAAAGTGCATCTTCCCAGACACCTGTGCACCAGTTTCAGGTGGGAGCTATCCTAGATCGTCAGAAACTTATCCCAGCTCATACTGGTATTTCTGAGACCCAAGGAGCTGCAGCATTCACCTACTTTGTCACTGATAGCAAAGCACCCAGAAGAGAAACGAAAGTTTACTGCCTATCTTCTTAAGTCAAAAATGAATATAATTAATTGTACTCCTGCCCTTTCCTCACCTGCAGCAGGGATTATTGTTGAAGAAGTGCCATTGTTTGTGATTAATTGTGCTATCTGCTACCAAAATCAAAAAGCAAATACCCACTGTATGATACGCAGTGAAATAGGGAAACAAGGAAGTTTGAGAAAAAGAGGCGGATTTTAGGAGAAGGTACAGGCGAGCGCTGCAGAAATAAACCCATCCATCAAAAGAAGCAAAACAGAAAATGTCTGGTGAGAAAGAAGAAAGCTCTTCCCATCTAATCATTCAACTCTGTTCATGTATCTGAAAAAAAGATGCATGAAATATTGCTAAAATCAACAGGACACTCGAATGCTGGTCATCCATTCCAACTCAATCAGTACATGATTTTCACAAATTTTTCAAAAAACGTGAAAGCAGCAGTGTAGAAAAACTTTCTTCCGTATGGACCTGTCTCCTCCCCTTCACTTTCTAAAACGCTCCTCCCTCTCCTGCTTAACAGATTTTGGGCAAATTTTCACACAGCGTGCATTAAATGTTATGTTGTGAAAAGGAAATTATTATCTCTGATCACAAGAAAGAAAATTGGAGGAGAAAATTGTCAGACTCTATGCCACCACATGTCGGGAAGTCCACCAATAATTTAATGTCAGAGACTGCAAAGAAAGGCCTAAAGTATACATTCCTAACATGCTATTCATAACATTAAACAAAGAGAAACAGCTAGAGAATAATGCTCCATGTTTGTGCATTGTATTTATGTATCAAAGCTTTAAACAAAACTACACTTAATTATTATACATGCTTACGGCATGTCTATCTTAAGGGATACACCTGTGACGTAAAGGCTAATCATCTTTATTTAAAATTTGCTCAGTTTGATCCCCAAATGCATCAAGATAGCCCCATTGTCTTTCCTTTTATGTTCTCAAAGTTACTGAAATTAACCGACAAGGGCTGCTGCTAAAAGATTTGTAGCATCTTTCGTAATTGTAACAGAACCTTGATAAATGGTACCTAAGTTCATACTGAGGCAGTTGAACTATTTCACCTACTTTTGTTTACTTGGGAACACCTTTTTAGCAGTCTAAGAATCAGGCTAGAAAACATCTTACACTCACCATAGAAACAGCACAATATATTAATTTGTAGCTTTTTCATTAGTGCTTTTAGGGACATAAATTATATTTGCAATTCAGAAAGAGGCAAGATACTGTTGCACATCATTTCTATAACCCTCACGGCAACTCTAATCAAAGTGTCTGTGTGTATTTCACTATCACTCTAGAGCATCCAAGTCACAATGGCTCAGAAAAACATCCTGCCTTTTATTACAAGACTTGCCTGATCTAAAACCAAACAAACAGACATTTGACAACCCTCAAATTAAAAGTCTGGGGTTTTTTTTGTTTGGTTTGTTTTGTATATGCTTTGCTATATTTAATAGATGCACCCTAAACATTCAAGCAAATAAAATACATAAACACAGCTGAAGATATTTATACTACTCTAGACAACTAACAGCCCTCTGAATTTTAGACATTACAGTTCTTTCCTGGATGAAATGGACTAAAACAATTATTATATGCTTTTTGAACATTTAAACTACTAACGGAAATTATGCTTTCCATGGAAACAAAGATTACTAAGAGGGTGCTTAAAAATGGATGTGATATTCAGTAATGGTCATCACTGTAATCCAGAAATTAAATTTTAGGATTTTTGAACTATTATTGTTTTCCCATCTCTGTAGGAAGTTGTTTAGTAAAATATTTTGTGCTATAGCTTTTAGTAAGGGGTAAAGATCTTTTAAAAAGAAAATTGCATGTATTCTTTTGTTTAAAAAAAATATCTTGCAGCTCTTACTATAGCTGGAATACTGAAATCTGAACACTGCTGCAGATTTCCTTACAGATTAGGAAATCAAAACTTGAACCTTAGAAAATGGGCTCTCACTCTCTCTCCCTTAAAGCTGCATTCCCGTTAAACAAAATATTTTTCCCTTCAACTTCCACTTCTAGGATTACGTAAAATAAGGAAATGGAAACAGAGCATTAAGGTTTGTCTAAAGTCACAAATGGAAATAATTAAAGGGAACTCCTTGAGGAGAGCAGTCCCTCTAAACCCCAAATGTCACTCTGTACCATACAGTGCTGCTCCAGCTCAGACATCTATCAACATCTATCACTCAAGAACGCGCCTCAACAACTCTGCTCCCTTTTCTGATTAGAGATCAGAGTTGCTTGAGTTGGCTTACAGGGTGTCATCTGTTTGAATGACAGATGTCTGTGTTGGAGTGCCACTCTGGCTGCTATTGTTTTGCTTGTGAAAGGTTACACTTATCTGGCACAATTTAGACTACTTAAAAACAAATAAAAATTCTAAAAGTAATTTCTTTTGGCACAGGCTTTAAAAGAAATATTTCATTTCTAATTTAAATTCCCAAACCATTAGCTCCATGTGCAGTACCCTTGGTAGCCTTTGTTTATTCACTACAGAGTGTTTTCTATGGGAATCTTTCAGCTCTCTTCAGCAGCTTTATCTTTACCATACAAAATGGGAACTTCTCAGTTTAATCCAGCCTTAGATAAAGCTGGTAGCATAAGACATATCAGCACCTAATGCAATAAATGCTAACGAACTACTTCAAGAAAATTATTCCCCCCTCCCCCACATTTTTTTTTTATATTAGAGACCAGGGATCAAAAGAAAACATAAAATGTCTGCAACTTGCATAAAATAAGTTCATTGTTGACAAAAGTTTTCAGGACCAACGCTGTCATTCTGGTAACCAGTTGCAATGGGAGCAGAGGGCTGTACGGCTGCACGCTCCAACCTACTCCTTCGTACTTACAAGAAAATTGAGCAAACCACACACACAAAAAAAAAAGAACAGAGGGAGATTGCTCTTCCGGACAACATGGTAGCAGTGAAATGAAATACCTAGACAGACTTACCGAAGAGCTTGCTGGGAGTGTCCTCGCTGTCATTTGATTCCACAGGCGCAAGCAGGGGCTCATTCAGCTCGTTGTCTGAAGTAGCTGCCTTGTCCTCACCTCTCAACTCTGCATTCATTTCACTCCGCAGTGACAGCAAGGGCTTACTGACTTGTCCAGCTATCATTGGATCCTAGGATGGGGGGGGGAGAAAAAAAAAAAAAAAAAAAAAAGAGTGAGGGGGGGAAAAAAAAGTGGCAGCTTTGGTGTGCGTATACTCTCTCTTCCACTCCCTCTCTCTCACGCACACACATACACACTCTCTCTCTCTCTCTTATCTCTGGCTGCTCCTGCTGTTATTGCTGGCTGCAGTCAAGTGAAGAGCTATTACAGATCCAATGAGTTTTCCATTACTCCCCACCCTATTAAAGCTCAACTAGCATGTGAGAGATTCAGGATGCTTTGGAGAAAAACTTCTATGAAAGCAACATAACCAACACAGCTTTAATTGTGGGATGTGCTTTTTTCTCTGTGTGTGTGTGTATGTTTTTACACCTCACCCTGCCCTTAATGTAGTAAGAAAAGAAATTCCTGTATGCTCCAACGCCACGGAAGAGGAGCGCCCTGTGAGCGCTCCGTAGTGATTTAAAGAGGCATCCTCAGCTGTACAACATTAACAAAATCACAGACACAGTTTCTAGCATCCCAGCCTTTCTATGAAAACACGCAGCAGCAAATACCTTTTCCATCACATACATTCAACAGAGATACAGATTTCTTGTAACTGTTCCTGTCTTTGGGATCCTATGCTCCAAAAAGTCCATAAAAACACACAAACACACATTTTTTTTCTTTTGAAAATAAAAAAAGCACAGAAGCCATTTTTAAAAAGATAAAATTAGGGAAGATACTTACACAAACAGTTTGCAATTATTCTTGTGTTTGCGACATTATATCCCCCGTAAAGCACTGCATATATATATATATATATATATACACACACACACACATTTAAATTTTTTCTTGACGATTTGGATCTGTTTTATCTTCTGCTCATTGAGGACATTTGGGGGTCAGGCATTATTTCCAAGCACACTCTATTATTCCGTTTGCAAACTAATAGGCATAATATCATGACAGCACGGAAACCAGAGTTTAAAAAAAAAAACTTAAAAAAAAAACCCGAAAGGAACAAGTGACCTTGTTGCGCTCTCTGGCAGCTATTTATTGCAAAGTTCATGCCTAAATGGTTCTTATGCAGAGAACAGGTGACCAGCGAGCAAGTAGGTTGGTTAGCATGTTCCCTCTGTCCCGTCCTCACATTGGTCGATGTTTGCCTATGGGTTCTTTAATGTATTCATGTCTGAAAAGTGAATTTGATATGACACATGATAATCTATGAAAATGTTAATCAATACAAATAGTTTAAGCTGTCATCAAATGCACTTCTTTAGTCAATACTCATATCGCTGAAAACAATGTCACTGTCACCAGGGCTTAATTTGCACAGCACTTAAATATTGGACTCTGTGCATCAATGCACTCCTCTTCAAATACAGTAGGTAAACACATTTTCTCCCTATTTAAGGCTGAAGCACTCAGCACGCATTTAGCTGAGCTGAATCCTCCCTTTTGAATACCTTGATAGGTCCACTGGAGGGCAAAATTAATACTTAATTGAATCTCACAGTCATCAAAATAATCAATACTTTTTTATTATTTATTCTTTACAGTCTGTTGACTGTTTCAAACCTCTGAGGGAATGGTGGAAAGGATTCATGGCTTTGAAACACTGTCATTTAACAAGGTAATTTTCAGTGGGGCATTAGGGGTTGTGAAACATATAATAAAACAAAAATGGTGGCTTATAATAGGAAGAAAGAAAAGAATTATATTTCTGCCATCTAACAAAACAGGATAAATAAAAAAAGCAAGTGCGAGAGGGAGAGGGAGAAAGGAGGGGGGAGAGGGATAGAAAGACTGGCTTTTGAAGGGTTTTATCATATCAAGAGCAGAGCTGAGCTTTCATAATGCTGACATTTCTCATCCTGACAATCCTAAACAAGTGGAAAGGATGAGATCGCAGATATCATCTTTCATCACATTCCCCAGCTTAAGAACCAACATGACAGCTTCTCTCCCCTTTACACTGTTAATTACTAAATAAAATACTGCTCTCTGTCAGCATTAGATTATTGCAGATAGCAACCACAAACATTACTCCATTGTTTTGGTTTGCCTTTTTTTTTTTTAAACCAGTGATACCTACCTTGAACCCTTCAGAAAATAAATTAGGCTTGCGTCTACATATTGTAAATATATGAAACATAATCAATTTAATCAATGTGGTCAATCCATGCTATTGTCAGGCTAAATTGCTGGTGATTTATTAACATTTCATTTACTGTATTTATTAGCCAGCAACAATCTGAACATTTCTTAGATATTTCTGGGGAGGAAGCAGAAGTTAACAGATTTCTTTTGCAGATGCTGAAAAAAAAACCAAAAACAAAAACAAAAAACCCCTCTGACTTGTTTTGCCTCCTCATTCAGATTACATTGTGGACAGTCATTTACCGAGCAAAAAATTTTGTTTGTTTGCTTTCATATACTAAATAATATATTTTAGCAGATTTTGCAGCTAAAGGTCACCATGAACACAAACAGCATTGTTTCAGAGTCTGGGCTGTTGCCCTCAGTTTCAACTATTCAAAACTAACATTAAGAGTGGTTCCATAACCGGTCTGAATCAGGACAAATTTGACCCTTTTCATCAAGGTATTCTGGAGAGGGAACTAATCCTGCCTGCAGAGCTACACTGCTAATCTAAGGACTAACAGCAATTTAATGGAGGATGCTGAATCAGTAGGATTCTAGATTAAAGTCTCAGCTGCCAAATTTTGAAGTTGAATACGTGAAAAATGGGAGGAAGCATAATGTAGAAAATGTGACAGCACTAGGAGAAACCTCAGTCCTTAGATGTTAGTGAATTCCCAGCAACTTCAACAGGGCCAGAGTTTTACCTGTTATGTACATCAATAATTCGGCCTCATCTGGAGTACTTTGTTCATTTCTGGTTAGCCCATCTAAGAAAGATACATCAGAAAGATATGTGTGGTAAGAATAATAAAGAGATCGAAAGAATTGGGTATGTTTATAGAAAAAAGCGAGTAAGAACAAGCGTGATCAAAGCATACAAAATAATAAGTGGCAGGGAGAAAATGTAGATCAGGAACTATTCACCCTACCTCATCTGAGGAGAAAAGGAGACTCCACTGAAACAGTAAATTCATTTATTTATAATAATAAAAGAAACTTTTCCAAACAGTAAGCCGTGAAAACGCATGGAACTCACTGCTGCAAGCTGTCACCGAGACCTGCCCCGCAGTAAGCATCAACATAGGCAGACTCCTAGCAGTGAATTTAAAACAGCTTTGCAAACACACAGCCAAGGACTATAAAATTTGAAATAATACAAACTGCTGCCCCTTCCCTCAGACGGCACCAGAACCTGTAGTTAACCCCCAGGGTAGCTCTCTCTGTCAGGTGGTGAATGAATGACAACTTTCTCTATAAGCAGATGGATTAGATACTGTCTAAAATTCTAGTCTACATGAAGACTAAATAAATCACTTAAATGATAGGTTGAGGGAAGGTTTATTTCCTTCAAAAACATACTTTTAAAAAATGGACATTTTTTAACTTCAGGTTGTCTCCAGACCTTCAATTGCTTTCCATACTTAAGAATGTGTCTCTTCTGCAGTGGGTTATGTCTGATTAAAAACTATTATTTTTATGAAAAGCATAATAAACTCTAATTCCAGTGTGCCGCAAGTGTCCTAGTCTCCAACATCCCTTGAGGAGTGGAGAGATTGCTTCTGTATTTCCCAATGGCCATCCTAAAAAAACCCTCTAGAGTAGTTGCTATGCCAGCTGCAGGCCCAGCAGCCACCTTCTCCTCTGCCCACCTACGACGTCCAGCCCAGAGAGGACCCAATGGCATTGGAGAGGATGCACTGAGGCAAGGAATTGCATGCACATCTTTTGCAGATAGTCCCATGAGGATCTGTTCTCCTCCCTGGCCCAGATGGCTGTGGGCTTCACGCTCAGCATTTGCTTTTTGGGAAGGTGTTAAAGGTCAGGTGACACTTGGCAGTGTAACACTGGGTCTTCCATTGACTGGCACCCACACAGAAGTTTTAGCTTTTCATAAACAAAATTGAAAAGTCAAAGAACGCACAGAAAACAGCACGACGAACTTTGTCAAAAGGGTTTATATGCTTTAACTAAGAAGCAAGGACACATACAAGGGATATAATGCTTCAGCATTTCAGATGGCATCATAACCATAAGAGCAAAGTTCTACTTATGTGAGAACTAAAGAATTACAATCTCCTTATTCAAAATATACCTGTATATACAACACACGTAGTGACAAATTTTACACACATCTCTTGCAGCTACTCCTAAAACTTGTCATCTATTTCTTGTCCAACTAACACTAGTATTTCCAGATTTGCCTGTTTTCTACGAGATTTTGCTGACAGTTTTGTGCAGCGAGTGGTCCTCCCTGCTGTGTGTCTCCCTTAAGGGTGGCTTACAACTCCTGTAATTCAGCTGCAATACCTGCTACACCTCTGTGTAGCTCTACCACTCCTTGATGACTTAAACAACCTTTTGGGCTTAATTTAACAGTAAAACATCACGTGGATTTGCAAATGCAAATTACAGTTCTGGTTACACACCCTCTTTTATAAGCCAAAACCTTAACCTTCTTAACTGCAGCACTGTACAGAAGGACATTTATGAATGTGTTAAAAGCTTTGCCTCTGCATCTTAAGGGGAAAAGGGGCAGTTTGTAAGCAAAACTACTTAGTAATCAAAGGCAGCTTTTAAAGGAAACTATATCATTTTTTGTGTGAAACATGCCCTAGGCAGAAGTCTAAAAATGGGAGAACAAACTACTTTTATCCTTAATACAGGACTTGGCTGATGATAGGGCTTTATAAAGGCTTCATGCACTGGTTTAGCCACTGGTCTAGATTTCGTACTTACTGCACCATAAACATTGTTGGTCTGAATTTAATTACTTTAAGAGAAAAAGCAAGACTGTTTGCTTTGCTTTTTATTTTGCCCTTAGTTTGAAATTTATTCCCCTGGCTTCAAAGTACTTAAAATTAATTTTCCGTTTTTTACCCAAATATGAAATAAATTGTGCCTCCCCTCTAGGATCCTGATCTTGCACAGAATTCTGTTCGGGACATACACAGTGCATATGTTTGAGCAAACACTCCAATTATACTACAAATAAACATAACATTTACACTGTTCATACATCACTCCAATGACTACACCAGCTTTTTGAAATTTTTAATCAAGACACAGCACCACCATAACCTTGGATAAAGCAACATAAATTAGCTTATAGTTTTTAAGTGAGGAATATATTAGACTCTACTGGGGGGCAAACTGTGTGATTCGTTTTGTGTCGAGTACAGTGAAATTTAGGGATACCTTCCTCTTAGGAACTAGTCCTTCCTTCATCTTTCTAGAGATATTCAATTCTTTTTCGATAAATAGTTATTTCTCATGGACAACCTTATTTGATTGTTTCTTCTTTAAACTTTATCTGCTGTCACTAATGCACTGATCTTTCCACCCCAATCTATCCATAATCTGGTTTATGCAAACTACCCGGAATCAACCTTTTTCCCCTGCCAGCCTCTGACCATTGCTATCTGCTGGCTACCACTTCTCCAGAAAAAGTTACAGAGAAAAATCTTATTTTCTTCCCAGCTGCCTGTACCACCATCCTTAGATGGATGTTTCTATAAGCAAAACAAACAAGACTGCTGAAGGCTGCTGATACATGACCATTGATCTCCCTTCACTACTTTGATATTATAGTCTATTTACTGCATTACATATTTACTTATATTACTCATATTTAACTGACTAAAATCTTCAGTATTGCCTCTCCTTCCTCTTAGAGCAAAAAGCTGATGTGGAAGAAATTCTTTCCTGTGAGGGTGGTGAGGCACTGGAACAGGTTGCCCAGAGAAGCTGTGGCTGCCCCATCCCT
>JAOXNO010000013.1:53275634-53319670 GCA_028565335.1 Limnodromus scolopaceus | reverse complement strand
CCAGTGTCTCACCACCCTCACAGGAAAGAATTTCTTTCTGGTATCTCATCTAAATCTCCCCTCTTCCAATTTAAAACCATTACCAATCTTTCCTGCTATTGTTTATTGCATACATATATAATGACTGTACATATATATGTGTATATATCACATATGTAAAGAAGTTCTTAGCAGTCCTGATTCTCTTCCCAATGAAACCATTGGATTGCTGCCATCTAATTCAACAGGGACAAACACATACTTAATTCTCTGCTAAAAAAAAAGTTTTAAAAAAAAATCACCGAGATCTATTCATGTGCCCTGATCTTCTTGTCACTGTAATTGATAAAAAGAGCTTCACTAGGAAACCTTAACCCTAGTTGAGTTGTTTCAAAAAAGCATGTCAACATAAACAATCTCTTAATATTAAAATGAATCTACAAATAGCCGTTAATAACTTCAGATGGATAAAAAAAATTACAAAAATAAAGCAATAAAGTGCAAAATATAAAAATTTTGATCAGTCTCACATTATGTGTTCATTATGTTATTTTTATGTGTCATTCTAAATGAAAATTAATATTGCGTTTGGCATATATGTATTTGAAAGGAGCATCTCTGCATTATACTTTTAAGAAAAAGCTGATACCTATACCCATATTTATAATTAGTTTTTTGAGCCTAGAAGCTACATATATTTGCAGTTTGTATATATGAAGGCAAAAAGCCATTTGGGTTTCCTGCAGCCAGCTTGTGTATTCTAGTACAGCTGTGAGAGCATAACAGCATTCAAACCACCTTTGCCCTCCCCAATAGTCCTCTTTTAATGCAAAAAAAATGCCTTTTCTTTGTAGGAGAGGAAGTTTGCCACCAGGTGGTTAGAATAGGAGAGCTGGCACCTTGGAAACTCAGTTTTGTCACTGAACCTCTATGTGTTGCCGGCCAAATCATCTAATCTTCGTAGTCTGTTTCACCAATTTACTAAAGAGAAAGCAGAGAAGTGTCTATTTTGACTTCTAAGCATTTCCATGAAAATGTGCAGAGTAATCTATCCTATCCCCACAGAGCCTTTACTGAACTCTTTCTTGCTCTTCTAGGGTGTAATAGTTTTTATAAAAACCCACTTTCCCCAACAATACTTATCAAATTCTAATGATATTTACTCTTAGGACACTTTCCACTGTATTTAAATGTCCCATTATTAATTTTATCCTGTTACTTCCATTTATTCTTTTTCTTAACCTACTCCTTTCACCATTTACCTGCCTCCAGTATCCACAGATATCCATTCATGTGTTGAGCAAATCATCAAGCTATGCATACTTAACCAATTTAATGCTTATATCTTCCATTTTTTAACCAGGTGGCACTTCTGATCCATTTCACTGTTCTTATAAAGAAAACAGGAAAAAAAGAAAGAGTAAGATGGATCAAGCAGCATAAAAAGAACACAGAGCTGCTGCAGGTCTTGGTTTTGCCAGGGAAACCCAACACTGGTGTAATTTTAAAGGGTCTTCTAGGAGTAGAAGATGCTTTTTCATTGCTCTCTTGCTACTCACTGGCACAATGTGTCTATCCTCCCAGCCTGAGGATCTCAAGAATAGTTAGGAAAGAAGGTCTTCATTACATAGAAGGAAGACAGGAAAGTAAAGCCCTGTAAACCAGGAGTGGAGCAGAACTCATCTCTGCTACTATCAATCCCTATCCTTATTCCTTTTTTTTTTTCTTCCACAGCCAGAGCTAGCACTGCTGCTTCCTCAGTAATATTCCCTTTCCAAGCAGTTATTAATATGACATTCAAAACAACTCTCCTTAAAATCCCAGTAAATGGTTCTTAGCCCTTAACCTACTGAGATTTTCTTCTAGCACATTTATTCCTGTGGTTACAGCAGTTGCTCCCTCCTGAAGACTTGCGCTGTTTCTGGTGAGCTGATCCCAGCCAGCAGCCAAGCACCCACACAGCCGCTTGCTTATCCCCCTCTCCCACAGGATGGGGAGAAAACAGAAGAAAGGAGAAAAGACTTCTGGATCAATATAAAGACAATTTGATAGGGGAAGCTTAAGATGCATTTGCAAGCGAAAGAAAATAAGGAATTTTTTCCACTACTTCCCATTGACAGGCAGATGTCCAGCCAGTTCCAGGGCAGCAGGGCCTCAGTATGCATAACAGCTCCTTGGGAAGACAAACTCCATAACCGCAAATATCCCCATTTCCTCCTTCCTTCCCCTAGCTTTTAATGCTGAACATTACACCATATGGTATGGAAAATCCCTTTGGTCAGTTGGGGTCAGCTGTTCCATCTGTCCTCTCCCAACTTCTTTCCCACCTCTAGCATAGACACCATGCAAGAACAGCTCCACAACATCCAAAACACTGGTGTGTTACCAGCACTATTTTAGTCACTAATCCAAAACACAGCACCATATGGGCTGCTACGAAGCGAGTTCATCTCCAGCCAGCCAGCCCCAGTGCAACGATTCAGGTCTACAGTTTAGGAAATTGAGTGGAGCACCCACACGTCTGTGGCATTCCTGGCTCACAGGCCTGATGGTGCCAGCTCGTGTCCTTGCTTCCTCTGGAGCCAAGCATGGGCTCCTTTCTATCACCTGCCTCCATACTAACACACTAGAGTGCTGAACAGAAATTTTGGCATAACGAAAGCATAGGCAAAGAGATTTACACGAACACAGAAAAAAGTACAACTGGCTACATATGGGGTGAGTAAAACCAGTGACTTAAATCATCCCTTTTTTGGCTTGTTTGCATTTTAGACCAAATTTTTTTTCCTAGTTGTAAATAAACTCATTTACTCTTACCCACATTTACTTCATTCATTTATTACTTGGGTTATTTAAGTATTTCTCAGCGCTATAGCATCTGAATGCTTAATCACATCCTTTGATCTCATGCTTCCATGCAGGCTCGAGAGTCTGCAGATTTTTGTCTGGATATTAAAATGTTCTCTTTGGCCATAAAATCAAGTTGGTGGGCAATTACTTCAATGTGACACCTTATATAAGCTTACCATCATGCCTTCACTTTAAACAGTGTAAGTCAATGAAATTATATTGTAGCCATTGACAACACATACAATTTTGCCTGTTTGATACCCCATTACTGCAATAGCAGCCACAATGGTTTTGGAAAAAGCTCTTTTTCCATCAGAACATGCTACCATTTTTGCACTCACAAGTAGGGCATATTCGTAGGGAGCACAATAACACCACTTAAGTGACTATCACAAAATATTTGCTTGTTTCCAAGAGAATGTGAAGTAATATACCCACATGTCTATATATAGAATCATTAGTGAAAGATGACCAACAGCTCCTACACAGAATCAAATCACTCACACAAACAATTGATTCACCTGCACAGTCAAAACAGCAAAAGCATTAAATAGCTAGGACACGGGATCAGTTGTGTAGCACCAGTAGGTGCTGTAGCACACACAGATCTTCCCTATAAAGTATGCAAAACTCTAGCAGAAAAGAGAAACCGTAATCTCTACATCAGTAATACTATTTGTACAGTTCCACGAGCAGTTCCCAAACTTTCCTCTTCAGCTCATCTCTCAGCTTCAAATCCCAACATACACAACCAAATTTCTATTGGGCTCAAAACTACCTCTTCATGTGGGAAGCCTAGAAACTCACCAGTTTCTAACAGAACTCACAAGTTTCTCAAGAACTATGAAGGGAATACACTTAAATGAAAAATAAAAGAAAAAAAGAAAAAAAAAGAGTAATGCCAGTTTTAGAGGACTAAGCACAGAATATCACTTTCATTATATTCTAAGGCCAAGTGTTTTATGGAATAGAAGTTAATAAAATAAGGAGAAAGTCTAAATCCACAAAGATCAAAAAAAGCTGGACTGCTTTTCAGTTTTCTAGGATAATATATTAAATGAGAAGAAACATTGAATTCTGTTCCATGTATCAGTTAAAGCCAAGCTACTGAGGGGCTATGCTATAACCCACTTAGACTAATCAGCAACTCGCCAGGGACCGGGGAGCATTAACATGAATTGCATGCTTAAGTAGTAATTCCCTGGACTTTATCACATCAAAATCTACCTTATCTAGTCGTTTAAAGCCTTTATGATCTTAGAAGTCTCACATGGCCACATGCACAACCCTTTACTCAGAGAACTGTTCCCAACTCTACATCACTCCCCAGCCTGATTCCAGCACAGCAAGTGAGAATAAGTAGTAAGAGGAAGAGAGGGACAGACGATCTAACAGTACAGTCGATCCTATTACTGGGCTTATGTCCTGAAGAAGACTTCTGGCTTCCAGACTTCCACTGTTTTTTTTATTATGCTTTTACAGACAGCAAGAAAGAAGAAAAAGCAAATGAATGCACACTATTGATGAAAAATTGTTAACTGAAAATTCTTTAATTTCCACCTCTCTCCCTCACAACTAACAGATAAGGTAATACTTTCAGAAGTACCTAGACACACATGGTATCAAAGTGATTTGGAAGACCACAAACAAAGAAGGTGCAAAACACAGGGAAGTGACAACACAAATGAATGCTTATATTCGGTTTCAAAAACCAGTTTTTAAGGTTCTCATCACATTACAACCCTGCGCAGCCACTCCATCTATAGGATTTTTTTCCTAGATGACCTACTGTCTGCACACAGCTTTAAGGGTCTTTAATGAACAGATGACAACATACTGAAAAGCCGTACAAGAAGCCCAAGCAGATATGTTAAATTTATTGTGACAGAGGAACTGAACTGCTGTGCTGAAAACAAAGCCATGTTTATGCTGTGGTGAAATTATGGCTTTAAGATATGATAGTCATTTATCTCTTTCTGAAGGGCATAAACTGGTCCTTCAAGCATGTAACCCTCCACTAAGTATACATACTGGAATCAATGGGACCACTTATACGATCAGATTTTGTAAGGCCGGAGCGCAGCAGACAGGGGCAAATTGCTCAAAGGTAACCACAGAGCTAAGTAGGAGGAAAAGGATGAAAATGATATCAAAACGCATATAATGGGCATTACAAGTGAGGGGAAAAAAACCCCAAACCAAACCAAATAAAAAAATCCCAACCATCAAAAAAAAAGCCCCAGACAAGCACGTGCTTAAACTACAACTTTCACCTGAAAAAAGTCAAGTAGAAAAAAACTCTTCTGTTCGAGATAATTGAAGTCCTACAGGACATAAAAATGCATAACGCAGGAACGCACAATCACGCACAGTTATGGTGTCTTCTAAGCTAAAATCACCAAAGGTCTTTCACCTCAAAATTGCTGCAAGTCAAAGAAATACTTTTGGCACTATTGCACAGTGAAAAAAAAAAAAAATCAAAACACTGCACTAACTAAAGTAAAAAGGAGAGAACATACAGATTTGTGCTTATTTTCTCTCCTAAACTCTTTCCCAAGTTTTCTGGGATTCCCTCTAAATGCTGTCTCTACAGACTCAGCCTAAGATCTTGAAGTGGGTGTCCTCCTGCCGCGTATACCGTATTAATATCATTAATGAGTTATGACCTTGGTAACACCTATTCTAATCCTGTTGCCTTCACTAGGGTTCAGCGAGTGTAATTTAGCACTTCATTTCAGGCAATGAGATTGCAAAGGCAGTCTAGGAAGCAGAGCAGAGTTTATAACACTGTTGATGACAACGCACAGCGGAGTCCCTTTTAGTCTCCCAGTTGGTGTGACAGATACAACAGCAGTAAAATCTGACTCTGCTTAGTATGCCTGCTCTCCATAAAAGTATCATATCAGTGTAAACATGTAACAAAAAAATGTCACGTGCATGGATATTATTTAGAAAACAATCTCATTTTAACTATAAGCATGACAACTACATCATTTCACAGCAAAGTCCTATTTTTAGCTCCCTGTACTGCTTCAAATCCCACTGCTTTAGCTTGCAACATTTATTTGCAAGGAAAAAAAAAGCCAAACTTGCACCAAACTTGGGGAAAATTTGTCAAATTCCTGTTTGCAACTCACAGGGGCAGAGGGGGAAGGTATGTGCTCTGAAATTCTTCACTTACAACTAATGTGACTCAAGTTTCATTGTACCTCAAAAACCCCCAACTTACTACCAACCCTGCATATCTTTGTATAATGTGAAAACATTTTAAATGTTAGAGCTTAAGTTTACCGAAATAATTAAGCTGTGAGCAAATCTAACTGAGTATGGCTAATTTGTCTGAGAGAAGTTCCTACTTCTCAACAACTTTTGGAGAGCATTCAGATCAGGTACTGTAATAACACCCAATTAAAAAAAAAAAAACAGCCCCTCAAAAATGCTGATCAGTCATAACTGATCACTCTTTGGAGGAAGACACAGAAAACCTTGAAAACAATGCTGCTGAAATAGAAGTTTTCTGCAGGTCTTCATCTGTGCATGAAGACTCCAGCCTCGAGGCTTCACTTTTTGCATGAAATTTTGATAGCTCGAGGTAAAGACAAACAATAGCAGGGGTGTGAGTAAAGACTAGATAAATTTCCCAAATATATGATTCCTAAAAGACAGCTGGAGGAGCTCTGGCCAGCTCAGTGACCATACTGCCATCCAGAGGTACGCTGCAGCTCAAGAGCCAGTGAAGTCTTCTTGACTAGGCACGCAGCAAAGACCTCCCTTCAGCCCGTATGGCAGACTCCAGTTCTCAGCGAGCCATACAACTCATGGGGCAGCGTAGTTCAAGGGCATGAGGTTTATCTACTGTTCAGCCATTGCCAAGCACGGATCTGTTGCAGAATAGCCTTCAAGCGGGTTTTTCTAGTTTAGGTTGGCAGACGAGATGATTAACTCTTGTGAGAAACTGGACATGAGAACTCTGTACCAGCAGTCTCATTTTTCAGGACAGTTAAATACATGCACACAAAGCTTTGTGGGGGGAGCTTTTATAAAAGCGTTCAGGACACCCTGAGATTTATTTCTCAACAGTAACCTGAAGAGATATGGCGGTCCTTTTGAGTCTAATCAAGAGAAGTGGTTGATGGAGAACTCCCTAGTTCTTCTCCAAGGAAGCAGTACTGGCACTGACACATTTTCTTTCCAGGCTTCTGTGGTGAACATTTCTGTTTACAAAGGGAAGGCAAAAGGTGGAGGGCAGACTCCCTTTCTTTTTACTTCATTCAACAAGTCAAAGGAACTCAGAGATAAAACATGAGAGATCATTTTGAGCATAGGAAGAGGTAGGAATAAGGCAGGATAAGGAAAGCAAGCTGCTTATCAGTTGGTGACTGAGATCCAAAACCTGACCTGTAAAATACTGGTGCCAGGTGCAACCATAGAATTTAAGTGAGGGGTGACTAAGTAGCTTATTTATCTAAATGAATACAAGCATGTTCCTACCTCCTGACCTAGACTGAGAATAAACTATCACTGCAATAAACATTTCACGTTGAAATATGCAGTAATGTGTCTTACAGTATAATATTAAACATCAAAAAACCGCAAACTTAAAGTATTTTCCTAGCTTCTTAATATGGAATTTTGCATGCTTGGCAATCTTAAAACTAAAATATTGATTTGTGGTTTAATTTACAAGGTAAAAGGGGAATAAGATTTGTATGATGAAACAAACAGCACAAGTCATAGAAGACATTCCCGCTCCATGCACCACATTAAGTTGTAATCATCTAATTCCATAAAATGGAGGCTTGACATAAGGTATCTATACTCTTACCAACGGTTTATATACTCTTAGCATAAGAGGTGTATCAAATTGCTCGGATAGATATAGCAAAGAGCATCAAAATGACTACTTGGAATTCAAACACTCTTATACACGTATACAATTACATCCTTTCCTTAGAAAGGAATCTTTTGTCTCCACACTATCCACAGCCAATGCCACTGAAGACTCTGGAGAGATGGAGAAAGAACTCGCTCTGGATGAGGACAATCAATCAAAATCTTCTCTGGAACTAGAACTGCTGTTATAACAGATCAATAAAAGCTACCTGTTGATCTACAATAGTAGAATCATGAAGGCATCCACTCAAAATCATACATATATACATATTAACCAATGTATGTGTGTATGTGTTTATTTAAAACGAACTTTAGATGTTTGTTTTTATTAATGCATACACATAGATAAATTGACATTGACCAAGACCCTCTTACTGCTCTATCACCCTGAAATTCTGCAAGAGGAAGAAACGCACAAGTCAAATATTAATGGAAAGCTGGATTTTCCTTGCAACAGCCTCAATAAATATGTCGGTTGGGGGAAAAAAATAGGTCAAAAATAGAAAGCTTATATCTCCGATATCAAAGAAAAGAATGTTTGTGTCAAATCTGTTGGAGAAATTGCCATGAATGGTTCATCTGTGTGGAAATATGATCCCTGTAATGCTGCTAAGATCAGCGAGACCTAGGATGGTATGTTGAATAAGAGCTGGTTGCTGAAGTTAAAAATCTCCATGGGAAGTTTAATTTACATGCCTGTTTTCCCAGTACTTTAAAATGAGTAGGAGAGGGAAGCGTAAAACATTGCTTTTTAGGATGGTTCAACAATTAGTATAAAATGACAATACCTTAAGTGTTAATACTGTGAAGTCCTTATAAATGACATTCAGTATTTTCCCAGTGTGCAAAATGTTTCATTTGAACTCATCTGTTTCCTCAGTTTTGGATCATATGTACATTACTTCCCTGTGGCCCATACACTCCTGCTGCTGTATAGGCAGTTCCTCTTCTAGCCTTTCCTAAAGCACTCAGGAAGATGAAATACAATGAAATATACAGTACCTTTAAACCAGAGAATCAGAAAAACACCTTTTTATTAGCCTTAGATGCAAGGTCTGCTCAGGGAAGTGCGCACTAAATTCAGTACCTAATTCTTCAACAATCCTCGCGCAGAAACCCAGTTGCCTCTGCTCTGGATTCTTTAAGCAGATACTTGATCATAAATCTCCAAAAACTTTTTCATGATTGGGGACACGGGGACTTGACCCTATTGGGGTTGGCTGTAACAACCAGCATATCTCTCTGGGGAAGCCAAAAGAGGCTGCATATGCTTAACTCAAAGAATGTACCTTAACAGGCAGCAATCATCACATCTACAACAAAACACATGTTTTAACTCTCGGCGCGTCCTCGGTGAGAATCACGGCGGGCCTGCTGCCCGCAAAAGACAGACACCTCAATATTGGCTTCAAAAAAAAAGTTAGTTGTGCTACAAATTGACAAGCACTGAATCTGTATGTGGCATGGTTTATCACCTTCCTATGTTTGCAGCCAAAGAGAAGGAAAGAGAAATAGGGATAACCGAGGTGTGTCGAGAGCAAAGTGCTACAGATGTTGCAGTATTTTCTTCCCCGGCCTTTTTTGCATCACCTGATTTAGTTTAGGTGTCACAGAGAATCTGGTGGCTTATTGTGCTATTGTTTGAGTTTTATATAATCTACCCGCAATTACTTACTCTTTCCATTATCTGCCAGAGACCTGTTTTACAATGGAATGTGGTTACTGCAATGGGCTTTTATTGCCAGTATCTTAATATACAAAATTCAACTAATACATTTCCTCCTATGCTTGATCAAAAAGGCTTAGCTGGAAAATGTTTAACGCATCCTAAGAATCCAACACTAAGGACCATTAAGAGAAGATGTTGAAGCAGAGAATGTTTTTCTTTTTTCTTTTTAATGAGACTAATATAAACTGAAGTATTCTTACTCAAGGCATACATGAAAACACAAATAAATCATTTCAGGTGAGCATAAATTCTGCTTGAATTGTAAATGACCCTGCTAACAGAAATTAGATTGAGGCAGAAGCATAAGTTCTCTCCTGTACACCTACTCTTCTTTGGGGCATTTTTCAGATTCTGGCAAACCAATACAGACTTGAGCTGTAGAAAATCTGATTTCTAATGCTCTTCTCACGAGTCTTCAATTACTCTATTTTTAAGATGTTTAAATGAACATGAATGTCAAGGGCTTGGCTTTTTTCTTTATTTTGGGATTGTACCTGTGTTGAGGGAATAAACTGATTTTACTTACCGTCATCAAAAAGCCCATTTTTAATAACAAACTGAAAAATACAGTGGGCTGGGTTTGCTGTTTCCCCTTTTCCTCCCTCGTAGCCTCTGGTGGACGTTTACTTATGCAGTGATGTAGGATAAACAGTCATTCAGACTGAATACTTAAATTTGTGAAATGGAAGCTCAGAAAATGCAGGATGCAGTCTACTGAAATAGGATTGTTTTGGGAGGGAGAGTGTTCCCTATTTTCTTTTTACTTTTTAAAAACAACCAATCAGGTCATTTAAATCCCAGATTTAAGTGGCTTTCTCATTTACAAAGAGTCCAACAGCTGACTTGCTTTGAAATTGAAAACGGTGTCAGGACCTATGCCTGTTAGGGCAGTGGAAATTTGGAACAACTCCATCGACTGCAAAGCAGTTAAAATCATATATATTGACGATTAGAAATTGGCCTATAACACGCTTTAATTTCTTAACCATTTCACAGCAGAGATAAATCTCCTCCGTATCAGTCAATTATTTGCTGTTGTCTGTGTTACAGCTATGTCAGACTCACTGATCACATTCTTCCCGATTGCTTCCCTTATCCTAGAGAGATAACTGTACACAATGAAGGCAAAACAACAGATGATCTTTCAGCTGCCTGAAAACTTTAAGGAGAAAATTATCAAAGCAATTCTGTCCCAAGTACCCACTTGCTACTTAAAAGAATGAAGCTTCTTAACCAAAGGCACATAAGAATTTCTTTTAATCTGTGAAAATGTGGATAATTTCCAAAGAATTAAGAAATTGGCTATAATGAGTATAGAAGACCAAGAAATTAATAGTAGAAAGTATATTTTATATAACAGCTAAATCCCACGTGATTTTTAACCAAATGATTCAGTAATTCCCTAACCATATTTTAAGGGTTATCTAAATGCCAGGCAATTACAACTCTACAGAAAGAGAATAAAAACTCAGTTTAATTAACATTCAAAGCAACTGCTAATTTGTCCATTTATTTGCAGTTCATGCAACTTCATAATAGAGTTTGCCAGACTAACCTGTTTAGATACACACTCCTTATGCCAGCAGAGTTATTAAAACAAACAATACATTTACAGTGCATCTTTCTCTCAATCTGCTAAAGCTGAGCAAAACCACATTTGAAGCTCCGAGACTCGCACCCAGCAGTGTCCACTTTAAATAGAAAAATCTCATTGATTGCATGAAACTCAGGTCTCATTTTTGTCCATCGATTCCCCTGGTGACCTTCTGCAGCATCAAAGCCCAGAGCGAACCCAATCTGACCCCGACTTTATGTGCATTATTATATTGAGAGACAGGAGCTACTTACAGTCCATGCCATTGTCTCCGTAGATATGTAATAAAGTATTCTAGAACTGCTCCTGCAGAGAACACTTCATGCACTCGGCATTTCCTTTTCTCTGTCTCTCTCTCTCTCCCCTCCAATCTTAAAATTCTTCTTTGCTGTGCCGAATGCTTTTTTTCCCCCTACAGTGGACAGCTCAAATGAGCAACTTCAGACTTTGACTAATACTCACATAACTCTCAGTAAACAACATCCTTCACGCAGATCTATAACTAATAATAATGCTCTTTATTAAGCTCTCCTGTGAAACAATATGTCTAATAAAAGCTGCTCTCCATGCCGTTTTAATTATAATAAATCACCTTCATTATGATGCATACTTCAATATAACATGCCTAATGCTTAGCTACCTAGGATACTACAATAATGAGGACAGAGAGTAGACACATCTTGAAGAAAGTTATTTACACACACTGAAAAATTCTACAGTACCCTACTGCTTTGCAACATGAATTTCAACAACTTTTATCTTACCTTACTGTTCATAACATCACAGCTGAGAAGAAAAAACCCCCCTGAAAAATGCTGTTTACACAAATAACAGGACCCTGAATACATCCACTAGCATGGAAAAATAAGTCCTTGCAGTGCAATCATTTCTCTATAAATGTATAAAAGTATTTTACCACCCTGTGCAACAAATCAGTGATGAGACTATAGGCTGTTGTGCGCCGGTACCTAGGGATTTCATGTCAAAGTCAACTTCCTTGGCAATCCCTAGGGAACTGCGCTGTGCACATTCTCATGAAAGGTGTGAAAATCTGATTTTCTAAAATGGATCAGTAATTCTCTATGAAGGGGAAAAGGATCGATAAATCTTTGCTAAGTAGATTGTAAAGGAAAAATTATTCTTTCAGTGACAGTACATTAGGATCCTCCAAACAATCTCAATAAACTAAAGACATAGCATTTCTCCACCAGCTACTTTTGACTTCTGATATATTTTTCTAATCTCAGATCATTCTGCAATGCACATACATTTATATTTGCTAAGCAATGTTCCATGTTGATGTTGATTTATGAGTATATGCCATTATAATGCTTGGCTGTGAGTAGAAAAAGAAAATTATTAGCTACTTGTAACCTGATAGATGTGATATGAGGAAATGTCCTTACACCCATGCACACATATATGTTTGTTACTATATCATTCTCTGTACCTACACAAATATTCTGTACTCTCTCTCATTCTATATATACACACACAAATATTTACTACACTGTGCGTATTTATGATTATTTTTTTGTATGTGCACATGTATAGATAGCTACATTTTCAGACACTGAGAATTAATTATAACATATATAGCCACTGTAACTCTACTAGGTGCTTTGCAGACCTGAAAGGTGCTCAGCCAGTTACTGGAGTAGCACAGGTCATTTGGCATTTACACTTTCAAATCAGATAGCCACCTTGTACTTCTACATGCCATTTTTACATACAAGCAAAAGCAGCATCTGCCTGAAGACAGCATGATAACACGGCCTACAGCGAGCAGTCCAAATGTATTGCCAAGGCAGAAGTGGGCTACGCACGCAAGCAGAGGAATTCATTTGTCCTTTTTACACAATCTCTTTCTCCTGCTGCAGAGAGTAAGAGGATCCTGCCAGAAACGTCTGTAGTGTTGTTTCTGCGGCGGTGGTAATATGCACAGTGTGGGCACTTAAATGTCCATTCCAATTCTAAATGCCAGTGCCGGTATGAAACTTAACATGCTGGGTTGCATTTCTATTCCTGGCGCTCCCAGCACAGAAGTATTCTGGGTGGTAATCTTTGAGGGGATACATGCTGAGGAAAGGAAAAAAAGAGCTTTGTACCTCTCCCTAATGCTGAGAAACCGGAGAGGAGAGGAGGCAGCCTCTGCTGCCCAGAGAAATATACAGTCTGGAGACCAGGCTGTCTCCTGCGAGCAGGTTTTGGAACAAACACAGAAAAATCAAGTCAAAGGAAGCCCAGAATAACATGAGAAACCAAGTAGGATGAGAAGGCAGAGGCAGCAAAAATTTTCAGTTGAGCACTCTGAAACTACTTCATGTTTGACTGCATCCCCCCAAAAGGTATGGGGTTTGAACCCCATGGTGCAGTTCTGACTATTAGGTTGCAGAACTCTAATGGAGCTAGTGACATCCTGAAAACCAAACTGGGTACCTGAGTAAGCTTCTCTGGCAGCTTCCAAATGCTGGAAGGATGGTAGAAGCCATCATTATTTATATTCAGAAGATCCAATACCTCGTATGCTTCCACAGTTCAAGGTACCCGCTTACACAATTTCCTTAATTCTTTCAGCTTGTCTTGTCTGGATGTGCATGGGGGGTTTTGCTTGTTTGGTTTGGGTTTTTTTGTTTTTTTTTTTTTTTATAAACAGGGAAATACTACCAAGTGTTTGAGAACAGATGTTGCCATAGGTCCTAGTTGAGCAGGAGTTATCAGAATGTACCCTAACAGGCTGGGCCACTGCACTGTTTCATACTTGAGGGAGCATGTAGTTAAAATTATTTCTTTTTTTCCCATATTATCGCTACCATCCTCATGTCCACCAGAAACAATGAGACTAGAGCAAGTGGACTTCCAGTGGACAAAAAAACAAAAATGAGAGTAACAGATGTGGTGTATAAATTCCCAATGAATTCAATTCATATCATTGTCATGAGGGACAAGAGAGTAAAATCAGGTTCTCTTGGAATGACAAATCTAATTTTTACCCAAGGTAAGGGATCCTCAGGAGCCCACTGTAGCTTCTCCTCAGCCCTGTGTATTTTGAGCCCTTTCAGTGGAGCTTCTCAAAGCAGTTCATATGTTTCAGGTAATAAAGCTTCACAACACCTCCTGAAGGTATGGCTGGGAACAGAAATAAGGCCCTCATGTGCACATATGTATGTGCAGACAGACTGGGGGTACCACAAGGAGTCAGAACAACATTTTGAAGCTGGATGCTTAATCTACTCTAGTCTGAAACTCTGACCTAGGTGACTAGGTAAAACACCACACAGGAAACCAATGCCAGACTAGTCCTTCCTTCTTACCCTGAACACATGGAAACACTTGAAAGTCAGAAAGACATAGCTAGTCAGTGGCAGCCCATGACCAGTACCCATCAAATGGGAGGTTTGGCCCATACAGATGCAATAATACATTCACACACAGTAATATACACACTCACATCCATCACGCATACCCCAAACATTTGGATACCCCAGAAAAATATGAAATTGTCATCATTTACCTTAGGTTTTGGAAAAGGGTATCTTCATCAAAGCCATGGAAGCATCCAATCTCCTTGCAGCAGCACAAATTGGAATCAAAAGACAGAAAGGGCCCAATACTTCTTGCCAAGAAGCACTCTGGTGCCTCATCTGTTAAAGAGGAACATGTCTTGCTAAGGTAGCAGTTCATGATCCACCACACCAGCAGGCCACAGCAGCTGTATTTCAGACTTTATGTTGTAATAACTGAATCCCATTCTCTTATATCAGTATGTAGCTCGCACTACACTTATGAGGATAGCCCCCTCCTGAAGTCATAGCCCAGACCCATGTCCAGCGTTCCAGCTGTGACCAACTGTCCCAGAGCAGCATCAATCACCTGTCTTAGCCTGTAAGCATTTATTCAGGCCATTCTTGAACCTGTACAGCCAGCACCTCTAGGTGTTTGGTTTCCTCTACTGTTCACAGAAACGTTGTAGTTTTTTGTTGTGTTCAGTGACACGATTTTCTAGAATGCAGGTAATATCATTTGCTTAGAAAAAAAAACCCTCAACTTTTTTTTTTCTTTTTTTCTAATATCACAGATAGGAGAACAGTGAATGTAAGAATGGGAACACCACTTACAGCTTCCTGTCCACCTACCCAAGGTGGGCCTGTTGCTACTGGACAAGAGCTATTTGGGTAAGGAAAGGGATGAACAATTTTCTTTCATTTTCTTTATTTGCTTTTTCTCTCCTTTAGTTTTCTCATATTCAGACATTACATAAATTTTGAATTAACACTACTGTAACTGTTCAATGCTGTTTTAACTCAGCTTATTTTATTTAGCCATTTTTGGTTTTGGCACTATGCCCTTTCACAAACCATACAATGGAAGTGGACTCAGAATCCCTATGGAATTCCCTCCTGGAAAAATACGGAGTAGAGGCCAATCCCAATTGTGGGGTGCTGCCTAGCTGGAAGCACTTGCATGATTAGAGCCAAGACAATGGTGGTCTATAGTCACCCCTCTGAGACGACTACTCATCTGTGCTCAGGAAATCAGACACTAAATATTATAGATCTCTGTTTAGAGGTAATGGCTAAAATGCCTAAACACCAAAGGACACATACACCTTCAAAGACCAATGTTTGTAACTTGCACAAAGGACCAAATCCTGCCCCCACCAAAATACAAAATACCCATTGCTTTCAAAATGGGGAGATTCCACCCAGGAAGTCCAGATGGGCATTCATCAAGGGGAGGCCCATGGAAACATTGCATCTGAGGACCAGGCTCTTTTGATGTCATCAAATGCCCACAACAAATTATACCAGTGGTGCACCACAACAAAATTAACCTTACACTAGGCTCCTTAAAGATGTGTTTTCCAGAATACTGAAAAGTTTCTTCCAACTACATTTTAAAGCAATATTTTTGGATTCATTGCCCCCAACAAATTATGTTAAGGAGATTCACCAACTGAATATATTCTCTGAACCCTTATATGATTACACAGGCTAGCACATTCACACATGCACAAAATTCCAGGATATATTTTTTATAATAAACTCCTACAAAGTTCCTAAAAGGAGCTTTTCTGTGTCAAGCTAAAAATTGCATTTGAATTCAAAGGCATGTTAATGCCTTATACTCATGCTAATACAACTAGACCATGTGAATTTTCAAATTCAATTATGGAGCAAGCATGTAGTAAAGGCTGAAACTTAGTTCCCTTCTTAATGCCAGAAAATTTCACCTGATCTCTCAAAGAAATAGAACTTAAAAATTTGTACACCATAGCTCATCACAGAGTAAAGCTTTTCCTGAGAAGTTTAAAAAAATATAGTAAAAAGGAGATTCAGGGTTTTGAAAATGAACCTATTCTAACCTGTTTTATCTGCCCTGTAGAATAATAATTATCAGAGTGACCTTGACAGTCTCGAGAAGTGAGCTGACGGGAACCTCATTAAGTTCAACAAGAAGTGCAAAGTCCTGCACCTGAGGAGTAACAGCCCTGTGCACCAGTACATGCTGGCGGCCAATGAGTTGGAAAGTAGCTTGGTTGAAAAGGACTTGTTCAACTTGGTGTCCACCAGAACCCCATGAACCAGCAATGGGCCCCGGCAGAAAAAAAAAAAAAGTGAATGGTATCCTGGACTGCATTAGACAAAGTATTGCCAACAGGTAGAGGGAGGTCCTCCCTCCCTCCTCCTTCCCCTCTTCTCTGCCCTGGTGATGACACATCTGGGGTACTGTGCACAGTTCTGGGCTCCCCAGTACAAGAGAGAGATGGGCATACTGGAAAGAGTCCAACAAAAGATCACTGAGATGGATACTGGATGGAAGAACCTCAGGTATGAAGAAGGGTTGAGAGAGTTGGGACTCTTCAGCATAGAGAAGAGAAGGCTTGGGGGAATCTCAGTGTATATAAATACCTGAAGGAAGAGTACAAAGAAGACAGAACCAGGCTCTTTTCAGTGGTGCCCAGTGACAGGGCAAAGGGCACACACTGAAACACAGGAGGTTCCCTCTGATCATCAGGAAACATTTTTTCACTGTGAGGGTGACCAAGCACTGGCACAGGTTGCACAAAGACGTTGTAGGGGCTCCTTCCTTGGAGATATTCAAATGCTATCTGGACATGGTCCTGGGCAACCAGCTCTAGGTGGCTAGGCTTTAGCAGTAGGTATGGACCACTAAAAGACCTTCAGAGGTCCCTTCCAACCTCAACCACCCTGATTCCATGAATTTTTAGTATTTTTTTTCCCTTTGGGCAGAAACAAGAGAAGGAAACAACAGTGAAAAGAACTACCTTTAACTACAAAAAGACTAATAAAGAAAGTTTAACTCATTTTCTTGGGCTTCAGGTTTTCCTACATCTTATCTAATAGAAGAGGGAACTAAAAATGACGCATGGGGAACTAAAAAGGGAGACAGAGGGGGAAAACAAGCCCTGCATAGAGTGGCTGAGTTTGGGAGGGCACAGGAGGAACAGCAGAGGAAAACCAAGGACCTGGAATGACATCCTGCCTTGAAGTGAACTCATTCCAGCTGCGATCACAGTGAAGCAGAGTAAGGAATGAAGGAATGTAATTTCCATTTTCTTCCGTTATCCACTTTGCAAATGGACACCTTGGAATCTGCATGGCAAGTCTACTTCAAATAGGCCTGGTAAGCCTTCCATTCTTTCATCCATAGTAAAAAAAAAAAAAATTAGATTTACCAAAGTGGTTGAGTTCAAACATCTTTTCATTGCAGTGCTACTGTCACCCTGAAACACTACAGTAATTTCAGTAAATTTTTAAACAACAACTTTAAGGTCAACAGTCTTGGAGAGAGACTTAAGGGTTTCCATCAATTTCTGGCAATTCTGCACTTTTAACTGCTACTATCACTTGTACATTCACCTTCTGTAGTCACCCTTAGGTTTGGCTAACTAACCATTAATATGCTAACTCAGTACACATACTAAGAAAATGTACTAATTACTGAAGCTCATGTATGTTTTCAAAACCATATACTTAGGCCACTTTTAAGTAGATGCACTTGACCCATCTCTCAGTTGCTTACATAGATGATCTGGTTTAGAAATTCCAGAAATATAAAAATTTAGGAAATAGCATAGCAGACAGGTCCTCTAGAAAAACACCTTTAAAAATCCCTGGGAGCTACAGATTACAGAGCATGTTTGCAGAGCAGGCCACACCTCTAAAGCACATATACTACTTATATTAACTTCAATAAACTTCTGCATGAACATGCTTAGATTTGTAGAGCACTGATTAATGCAGATGAACATCAAGAACCTGATCCAAGTCACCAACATCAGTAAAGCAGGTTTACTGTACCCCATACACAGATTTGAGCAGCATTCTTAGGACTTTCACAAGAAGTAACATTATTATTGTAATAAAAATACTATCAGTACTTCCACAACACTTCATGATGAGCAAACTCACTAGCCATATTTGTGAAAGGCTCAGATGATGGTTAATGAATGCCAAATTCACAAGCATTTGAGACCGAAAGTAACCATCTTTGTCTCGTTCAGTCAGTTGTCAAAATTATCTTCAAAACACAGGAGTTAACTAGGGCCTTCCTTCCCCATCTCCATTCATTCCTTCCCCAACCATCTAGCATTGTAACCAGAAAATTCAATAAGTGTTTGCAGTTATGTCACCAGCTCTACCTTTCTTGCTGAAAAGGTACCCAAGAACTCCTTTGCGAGCATTAGCAGTCGTTCCCAGGTAAAGATGAAGAATTTCTAGAGCCGTGACTGAGGAAGATCAGGAGGTTGGGTGGAGAAAAAAAATAATAAATCTTTCTTTCTGGGAAACTAGAGAAAGCAGCTTCACAGCTGGCTCTAAGTAGAAAGTTCTGCCCTATTGAGGTCCTCCATGACAATTTGGTAGCCCTACTAAGCGACAGCCCTAGTTCTAACAAAATGAGCAGGGTACGCATTTGAAATAGGAATGGGACTGGCGATGAACTACTTCTTTTGGTAACATAAATAATTTAAGTTTACTTAGCTACCTAGCATACCACCCCTGTGTCAGAGACAGGTACAACACGAGAATCAGCAGAGAATCAAAGTAGGCAGAGTGTGAAAGATTAGACATTTTGTTCAAACATTAGAAAGAATGTAAAGGCCACTGGAAACAGCTCCTCTGCTAAGCTTTCTCTCTCCTCCTCTTCCTCTATAGAGGAACAGCATGAACAAATCAGAAAACAAGACTGTTTATAAACCAGACTGAAACAGCTCAAGTATATTTTATTGACCAAGTAAAGCAGGCAGATGGCACAAAAATGGAACGGTATGTTTTAAAATACTTTTAGAAGGGGAAAAAGTTAAGTAATGCTCCTGCTAGCAGCCATACAGTTCATGCAAGAAGTGTCTTTAAAAGGCATGGGATGTCTAAGGAGAATGGCCTCTGCAGAGCAAAGCAGCATCACAACACGCCTCCAGATTACTTCATGCACAAGGTTGACAAGTCTTTTAAATATTAAGGGCTGCGTTCTACTCTAATTCCACACATGGGACTCCCATTAATGTCAGTGGGTGTTTCACACAAAGCACAAGAATAGAAAACAGCCTTTGGCATCTTTTAGTATTAGAGGAAAAAAGATTTCAATAAGTTTACTTAATCCATCAAACTGGCAGACTCTAGCATTAGCTCCTGTGATAGTGCTGTCAATGCTTGGTCAAGCCTAAAAAACCTTCAAGCTTAAGCAAGTCTTGACGCAGCAGAGAAGCAGAAGCTCAAGATGGCCAACTGTAGGAAGTAAATAAACTTTTAAAAGCAAAGAGAATAAAGGATTAAAGGATAAAGAAAATTATTTTCCCCCTTTATATCAACTTTTTCCAGAGAAGAAGTGTATGTTTCTGAAAAAGAAACCCTGAGCTTGGCAGGCTGGGTGGAAAAAGAAAAGCAGAGACAAGTTTGTGGGGAAGCAGGGAGCGTAGCTGCTAATCCTGCTAAGGGAGTTTTGCATTGACTTTAGTATATTGGGGACATACAAACTTTTTGACCTAGTTCCCTTGATAGCCTCGAGTAGCTGGAGTTAAAGGTATCAGTACATATATTAAGCCCATGGGAAGAGTGGATTTGTGCTCGAGAGACCATTTTGCTATCAGATACCTAAGTAAAGCTTTATCAAATGGTGTCTTCGAGGGGGGCAAGCAAAAGACAACTCTGCTAATGCTTTCCCGCCATTGCTGTCCTACCCCCACATTCCCAATAGGAACAGTCTCTTGACCACCAGTCCCTGTTGTGATTTTCTTTTTAATTTTTTTGTTTCGAGATCACAGAAGGCCCATGCATTTGTTAGCCTAGTTTTTGTTGGCTTAGTAGCTACCATTTTGGGTGGAGTGTCCTGGCTCTGGGGCACTAGCCCTTGTGATAGTTGCAAGCGACCTAGTTATTTTGAAAGATAGTAGAGCCAAATCTGAACTATTAAGTCCTATTCTCATTGCCATATTTAGTATCCATCTGGTTCAATTATCACTCAGGGCCGCACTGTGGGATTTCTATAACAGAAAATCTGCCACAGGTATATAGCCTGACTGACAATTGAGCTAAATATGTCCTGTTGAAATTGTGTAAGACTTATAGGATACATGGCATTAGTAGTCTGACCTCGGTAGGTAAAAGATTTGAGGCAATTTAAACTGTATTACCATCACACAAAGGAGACAATTTGAAGAAAGCAACAGGGTAGAGGTAGTTGTTGGACAGTGTTATGCAAGCTTTTTCTCTCCCCCTGGATATATTGTTATACTTTATTTATAGCAGTAAAAGCATCTGAGCACAAACAGCATATGAAGACAAAGTTAAAAATATTACAGAACGACGAGCCCTACAGCCAACTGTATCTAACAAGTCTGTTCTCCCTTTATTTCTTCTAATTCAGTATATGGCTGACTTATTTGCACCCATCAGTTGAGCACATGAGCAGTAACAAAGCATAGCAGTCATCATGTTCTGCTCCCTCCTTGTTTAGTTGCTCTTTGGGATGAGCTCCCTCTTACTCATCACTGTCTTTCTTTCCCGTGTAGTTAGATCAATCTCTCCTTGGATTGCTATTGAGGAAAAGCAATTGTCCAGAAGGAGAAGTTACATGTAGCTCCGAATGGGGCAGTTTCCCAGTGTTCATTATAATCAATGGAATCTCTTTCCTTGACTTCTGTAAGAGATGGATCAAAGCAAGATCCTTTTTCTTTAAGGTCCTTCTGAACAAGTTTCACCTGAAAATGCCAAGATGCTTCCTGCCAGGAAGTCTACAGAGAATCCAGGCAGAACTCTTTTTTCAGTTTCACAACAAACTCAGATTAAGTGAATTGCCTTCTGTGGTTTTCCAGTGTCTATTCCAATTATAGCTAATGCTGTCTAAACCCTAGGCTTAAAAAACTACATCAAGAAAAGTAGGGTGAAGGTCAGCATGCACCTGGGAAGCACCATGATTTTGGTTTGAATTCCTTTTGGGGTAACAATTCACAAACCTACTTTGTTTACAAGTCACAGAGGGTGGAAAGGTTACACTGAAAGTGGTTTGAAGAAGTCTTTGTAAGGGGCAGAGGCACAGCAAAATATATAAAATCATTCTAATGATATGCATAGAAAATGAAGTCACCCTTAACTACCTCCTCAGTAATCCTCCAAAAAGACTAACACAAGCACCTGCTAATTCGTGCCCTCAATTCAATGGAGGAACTGAGCACTTCAGCATCAAAGGCCTCTGCTTGAACAGGCTTTCTATTTCCTAACAGACACTGTTAGGAATTCCCGAGCAGTTCCAACATTATATGAACCATTGCAACTTAAAAATATAAATCCACACTAGTAGAAGATAAGTGATTTGGACCACTGAGGACTCGATACTGAAGCAACTCTCCTCCCTCCCCTGCTTTAACATATGTAGTCCTGTTGAATCCAATGGAACAATTTCCATGAGGAGAGCCTATTTTTGGAAAGAAAGCTTTCACCATTTCTCAACAGCCACACACTAGATCATGGTAGAAAAGTTTGATCTAGCTAAATTCCTGACAGGCATAAGCTTCTTAAACAACATTGAAATTTCTCTCCCTACACTCTTCCCACTGCTCTGGGGAAAAAAAATAATAATAAAAAAAATCAAGTATCTAAGTAAACCATCAGCTTGAGTATATAAATTAAGTATATACATTCTTTATAAACAGGACTCCTAATAGCACATTTAAATTATAACTTGCACTTTTGCAGCATCCCCATGGAGTCAATTTTAGAAATGAATGAATGAAATAACGCCACTAAAACTACAGAATTTCTCACACACTCCCCTACATTGGCTTATCTGGTTTTAATGTCTAGGACTCACACAGTTGCAAACTACAGCTGTTTAAATGACAACTATTGTTCACTGCATGATATTTGGTGAAAAAAAGTGCTGAAGTATGAAATCCATTAGTGCCGCATGTACCATACACCGTGTTTGCAAAAGTTGAGTTCAGGGGGGAGGGAAATTCCTCTCCACAGATGGAAAAAAAAAAAACTTTAAAAAGCTGTATTTATTATTTTATTTTCTTCCAACAAAATATCTATTTTTTTGGAAACATCTCTATCTGCTGGTATCCTGAAACTCATTAAATACCTCAAGGCAAGTATTTGTTTGCTATTTCCTGTTGGAACAGTGTAAGGATGTTTTTTGTGTTACTTGAAGCAAGCAGCAAAGATGGCAACACCACATGGGTGACTTCACTTCCTTAGTGAAAGAGAAATTCCAACATATATTTAGTATGTATTTATATGCCGTATAATTAAATAGGCAGCCCAAAGAGAACAACAGGCACCGATAAGCACTTGTTATTAAAAAGGGCACGTGGAACAAGAGGAGTAGGCACCAAAGCACAGTGGAGCAGAATCAGAGGTGAGGTCCCACCGAACGGCTCCCACAGAGCCCACTGAACAGCCAGCTCCAAACTAAGTTAGCAGTCCCAACATTTTTGCCCAGTTTAACTTCCTATAGACTCTAGTGACTACAGAGCATGTGCAAACCAAACCAAACAGTACAAGAAGCTACAGCAAATTCTGTTTCTCTGTGGTCTTTTCCAAGCAGTTCGGAAACCAATTGTGCTACCACCTGCCATAGAAAAATGTTGTCCTGGGTTCCTGCCGCTCCTGGAAACTGAATAAACACTAATTTGGATGAGGATAGCTTCCTTTTGCAATGCTTCATTTGCTCTGTGGTCCCAAGCTGAGAGAGAATCAGGCCAATTATATTGAGTGCAAACACATTACAAAGAAGCATCATGTGCTTGAAAGAAAATATAATATTCTTCATGTATTTATGAATGATCTAGCCTGCCTTTGAATGAAAACTCAAATACAGGGAACAAAAGCAGTTTAACTAAAGCTATACTCTCATTCACACTCAGTAGAACTGTGATTACCTCTTTTTCCCTTCATGAAATAAACTACTACTCCTCTAAAGTCAATTTACAAGAGCCTCAGCTTATAAAAAACCCTCCCCCTCACACAAAAACATTCAAAACAAACCTATCCAGACAAAAGGCCCAGTTTCCCCACCGCTTTGTGCTAGGGTGGAAAAAACCAGTTGTCTGCTACATTAGTGAGAAATAACTTCAGAGAGTCAGACACATGCTGAAATGTTTCAGTTGAAATCAAACTCTGAGAAATTTTTTAAATGTTTTCAACACATCAGCATGAAGCATCGACCTAGTTGGAATCACTTAGATCTAAAGCAAATGCACTGATTGTTTTCACAGCATGCTTTTCTTCTTCAAGCTGCAACAGGCAGACTGGCAACTGCTGTTCGGAAAGGTTTTCAGCCCCCTGCCTTGGTCTACTGTAGCCTATGACACAATCAATACCAGGGTTAGAAGGCAGAGGAAGCTAAGGAAAGATTATGAAGATGAGGTGAGTGACAGAATTGCCTTACAGGATTTGTTCTCTCTCTCCCTCACCTTGAGTCTTTTCTGCTGCAAACAAAGATGGAGAACCATCCCGATTCTTTCTCTGAAAGGGGACAGAGATGGTGGGGAGACCATGTGGCACGACTGCAGATAGCACTCGGTGCACCTAGGCACACTCTGCTCAATTGATAGAACAAGAAAGAAGACCTTGCCAGATGATGGCTTTTTATTTGTCAGGGTGGGATGGAGATACTGCTAAAGAGAGCTTTTCTGTCATTAATCAGTATAATTAGTATGCATAGCAAGGAAAAAGTTCACAGTGAAATAAAATTCAAGCACTCTCCTTTAATCATTTCACCTCGACCCAGCCTGTGCTATCTGCAGCTATCTCTGCTCCAGCCCCATCCGGTAGGGACATTTGTCTTTCAAACAATCCCCCTCCCTTCGCACTGGTGCATAATGGGAGAGCGATTCAGAAACCAGTCTTGCTTAATATGCCACCACAGGCTTCCAGTTCACAAAATCAGTTAGGGGAAAAAACTACCCAAATCTTGCTTTGGTTTTGGTTTGTTGTTTTGATTTTTTTTTTTCTAAATATGAGACTGAAGTCATCAACTGGCTGCAAAATGTACATTGTCAAACTGCCATCCACACTTCAAGGAGTTCCTGACATTAGAGTGGAGACAAAAAAAATATTTTCATTCAGCCCCATGAAGCTGAAGGTTTTTCTTTTGGGGAGGGAGTTCCCTACAGAGGAGTCTGTCTCTTGACAGCATTGTTCATGATCAGGCGATATGTTTAGTAATTGCGTCATGCTGACATCTGAGGTTTCAATTAATGCCACCTCGGAGTAAAAAAGAGGTCTCGCACACCAGAGCGTTTCCTCTCCTACATTGCACTGAGTTGGTTGGGGTTAGGGCAAAGGGGCCTGTCTTTGTTTTGTGTTCACCTTTACAGCAACCATCTTTTAAACCTATGACGTAACGTGCAGGTGACAGACTTGAAATGAACCTCTTGGCTGGACGGATTTTTACCAAGGTTTGAAGACCTTTGGAAACCCATATTTGGGGCCAATACTGTAAAAATCACTGAGAACTTGCAATTGCTGTCATTTGATGGTTAAACATGTGTGTATTTGCTTCAACTTTAACCTGCCACGTATCAGACTCTAAACACATCCTCCAGTCAAAGGCATGGAATTTAACTCTGTCTCATGTGAAGGGTAACTACGAAGTCTACATGGACTGGGGTCTCCCACTTTGCCCCTCAAAGTGACACATGCTGGTACTTAATTAACGAGAAGGCTCTTTGCACAGAAATTAATTTCAACATCAAAAACTCAAAACACCAGTTTTCAGTTACAATTCAGCTGCTTCCTACCAGATACAAGCTGGATCTTAACTTTTACTTGCAGCTACACAGAGACAAGGTGGCAAAACAGTAGATCTGCAACAACCACTTTTTTTTGTTGTCGTTGATTGTTGAAAACTCCCATTAGGTCCTTAGGAGATAGACAGCATAGACCTACATCAAAACGTAGCACCAGGGTGAGTAGCATTGAGGAGACTGAATGAAGGGAGGAAGATGGCAAAGCAACTTGCTCCACACAGCTGAAATACCATCTACTCCTGCAGGACATGGGTCAGAGGTGTGCTTCCACATGGGGTCACTTACACACTGTAAAACTTCACCTGTATATCTCATGGTGACAGTAGGACCACTGCTCAGAGCCTCAGCTGGAGACACCTTGTGTTTCTTAAGAGTTTTCATCTTCAACTCCTCTGGCATAGCACCAGCACCATATTTGCTCCCTTCCAAACTCACAGCTTCTCTAGAGATTTCATGGGTGGCACTGGACAACCAGAGGAGAGCAAAGAGGCTACCTTTAAGTGTCTAGGGATGCCTACAAGCCTATCGGCACTTCCAGACCTTCTCTCCCCCAGTAAATTTTGCCTAGAAAATATGTGGAAGCATAAAGAACAAGAAATGGAGAACTTGAACTTTTTTTCTGTGAAGAAATTTAGCAAACTATTGCCTACAAAAAGCTGTTTAAGGTTATTGACTTTTACCTTAGACTTTTTTTTTTAATAGCTGTATTTACTGTTACTACATCGTTACACACCCTACCAAGCCAAGCATCAGAAAAATCAACACCTTAAATTCCACATTATAACCTGCTTAAAAGAACAGTAAAAGATGTTATAACAGCCATTGCTGATAACTGAAAAAAATAACCAACAAGCCTACTCCAGATATCACTATGCATATATATTAAAGAACTTCTTGCTGTTAAGAAGTATACACCAGAACTTCAGACAGACTAGTAATTCTCAATTCACAAGCACCAAGTTCCAGGCTCTACAAAGGGATGCATGTTTCGGACACAGGACACTTGGCAAGTTCTGAAAATAACCATCAAAAGGAGATTGAGATGACATGGCCAAACCAGGGGTCTCAATTCACTAATAATTATTTCCATTGTCCAGCACTAATCTCTATGAAGTGATTATATACTACAATACTTGAGGGGACAATTCTCTTGAAAAAAAGTGGACCTTTTTTCAAGGTGCTTTTTCCTTCCCAAGTACTATCCAACTCACACAGTAATTACATGACAGTCAGTACTCGTTCTGTGAGAATAGAAAAAAATATGAAGATAATACTTCATAAAACAAAAAATATCTTTTGACTATTTAACAGTCAACTGCACTATGTAACACGTCTCCTCCTCCAATGGAGGAGAGCTGGAGCACTTCCAACCCTCAACTTTGGTACATTCCTTCGGACACTCTTTATCAAGTCAAAATTTCAGGCTTTGGAAATTCATTTGTGAGTATTAAGCTGCCAGCTAGAATTTCAAAAATAGCTTTTTAAACAAGTATTTGTTTAGAACTGCTATATAATCCAAGGCACAGTTCATATCTTCTAACTTAAGAGACTTAAAGTTCAAGAAGACTTACCAGTGTAGCTCACAGTCCTTGCCTTCCCTTATAGTACTTAGAGGGAACACAGGCTTTAGAGTGACTGGCTCAGACTTTGACATATGATTTGTAAGATGCCTAAGTCAGAGCAGATGAATGCCATATGAGAAGTTAACAATCAGAAGACAGACACACATTAAAAAGCTCTAACCATAATTATAGGTTGGAGGAGGAAACTTACTGACTGACAATTACAAGATTCATAAAACATGCAAGTACATCTGGAAAATTGAAGATTCTTTAAAAGTTTCCCCAAGTTATGTAGATGGAGGTGTGCCAGGCAATTCTTCCATTAAAATATATAATTGTACAAAGTGCAACATCCCTCCAGGTGCCAGAAACACGCTGCAGTTTTATGTTGGTCTCCAAATCTAAGAATTTAAAAATGAATTAAGTGTCTCATTTATGAGATACTTGTAATGATTTAAATTTAGGAAATACTTGTAACGATTTAAAATCCTTTCAGGTAACATTAACTCTACACTAATTCCCAAAAATTGGGCTAAGTGCTAATTCCCATTTGTGCAGCCACAATCTTTTTATCAGATGAAAATTACAAGCTTCTGAAGGGAAACAAAGAAATACTGAAACATGTTTAAATCCGATCTTGAAAGGCAGTATCTTTGCCTTCAGAGGAACTGAATAAACATATTAATGTCCAATTATGCTATACTTAGGCAAGGATTCAAAGCATCCTGAACTCTGCATGTCTGTCTGGAGGCTTATATACAGCCAGCATCTTATATGAATACATGTCTTTTAATTGAATAGGCTGTATAACAAACAGATAAACAGAAGGAATAAATCTTTCTGATGTTCTGTAGAAGTGAATGCATCACTTACGCATATTCCTATATGCCATTTCTGTTGAAGCTGATCAGATGACATTTTAACAACTCAACACTGATCCCAAAGGTATATTGGAGTTGATAAGGGCAATTATATACCCATATGCCAGGAAGCACGGAGAGAAGACTACTGCATGAAGCCTCCTGTGGAGACCCCCACGCTGACCTCACTTGCCCATTCAGAGGTTAGGCCGTAATCCAGCAAAGAACTGCAGCATACCCTGAACTTTAAGGGTATGAGGAACATCAACTTCAGCAAGGCTTCTCCCATGCAAGCAGAGTTCAAAAATGTTGAGGCTAGAACAACATTATTGAAGCAGATCCATATGAGCCTGCCAGCATATCATTTGAAGTTTAACTGCCATAGCAACTTTTAAGTATCACATGGTCCTACTGTACACATTCCAAGAAAATACGTGTATTAATATAAAAGCATTACATAAAACATTAAAATGCTGTATTGAATATTAGCATAAACGGGATATTTAATTAACAGGGATCTGGTGTTGAATATTCTTGTCATTCCTGAAGCAGGGAATGGTTACAGTAAAACACAGATACTGCCAAAATACAAGAGGGAGGAATTAAAAAAAAAAAGATTCATTCTTGGAAGATTAGTTCTTCAGACCATTATGAATTAACATAGCCTCAGGTTTTGGAGCAGTTATTTTTGAACTTCCTTCAGGGTACTTTGAGTATTAGTCAAAACACAGCTTTTGGAAGGTAGAAATTTCTCCAAAACTTCATCAAGATCCTTCAGCGCAGATCTGGAATTGTTCTGTCCCCAGCACAGAATTTCTGTACCCGTAACTACCACAAATTCCCCAGGCGATATCAATTAATGATTAAATCCCTGTTGACTTCAGTAAAGCCAGAATTTTCACCCTTTTTCCACAGACTTTTTTTAAACAAGCTTAATAGAGTTTGTAGTGTGACAATAAAGTTGAATAACTAACTGCCCTGTGTTTCATTCATACAAGTAAGTTTCCATTATGGCATTCTTCATGCAGCAAAGTAATGTTTTCTGATGCTGCTTCTCTGCAGCCAGTTCATACTTGTTAAGAGCTTACACGTTTCTACTGAAGGAAAAACAGGAGAGCTTTGGATCACGGGAGGACTCAAGTAAACAAAATAGTCCCTCAACAGCAAGGTAATTTTCTCAACTGCAGAGGCAGAACCCTGCTAAAATAGTGATTAATTCTTTACCTTGGGACATGTCCAAAGCACACTGAATCTTGCCACAGACTTCAATAGATTTTTGGATTAGGCCCTAATTAGTGTTTACACTCAGTCTGACTACGCTGATGATAAAGGTGTGTTTGGCAATATTGATATCGGCATGTTTAGCAACATCATCAGAACCACGTCCATGCACACAGCCTGTGTCTTGAACAAGGTTCTGTAATTAAGTCAATGAGAGTAAATTTGCCTCCCATCTTATACTCTAGCTCTGGCTCCTTTAGTAGAGGAAGGAAGTGGGCTGTTTTCTCAGGTTTTGCTAGGAACCAGCAAAGACAAAATGAATGAATGCCTACTGTGAACTACAGAAAGAATGGATACAAAGTGAGCCCAGCCCACCCGAGCTCCATCAACTGATGCCTTTACCAAGCCAAAGTGGAGCTGCAATGCTGGGAAAGCACCTGAGGGATAATCATCTCCTAAATTGTAAAAAGCACCTGGTAGAAACACAGGAGTAAGAAGGAGAGCATTTCGAAGCACACACTAACATCTGATCTATTTTCTAAATGAGAAACATGGCAAAAAAAAAGCAGCCTGCACAAGTGCAGTTGCAGAGCTACTTCGCCCCATTTTGACCTGGCAGAGGGCAATGGAAGTCTCCTACAACACACTGATGATATCCTGCCCAAGCTCCACACCGGAATTGGTGCACTCCTTTAAACTCCGCTGGTAACACATTCTCCGCTTCCATATACATACCGCCATGTAAAATTGGTAGACTCAACTACATATCTTTCCATTTCATCTTACAGGTCACTGAAGGGCTCAGAAGCAGGAGAACATTGCATTTGTAAAACACTTCGAAATATATAAGTACACTAAAAGATTCTTTAAGAAAGACACAGACACACTGACATAATATTACCTAAGAATAAACCCTTTGATGTAGAAGTCCTCTACAAGTAGAGAGCAAAAAGCAGTCACAGTGAATGCTAATTGCAGTAAGATCAACACACTTTCTGTTGAAAAGAAACCTTGTTAGCAATACTGTAATGCAACGCTTGATGCGGCACAGTAAAATAGAGATCGTCAAAATAATTCTAATTTTGCCCGACAGTGATTCTGTTTAGCCTAACAGGAATTTTGCAAGTGGTGGCATGAGAGTTGAGGCATGAGGATGCATCTGTATGCTCTGGTATCTCATCTTTGCTGCCTAAGTCCCAAAACCTTCATAAGGCTGTTGGGAAGAAGAACCCAATATAAAAAAAAAAAAAGATAAAATCCATACCCCTGTATGCATTGGCAAATTATTTTTTTTTTTCCTCCTTTCAAAGCCCTCCATTAATGTTCTACTTTTTCACCTGTGATAAAACTTTCATCTTTGAAGAAAAGATTTCCACCTACCAAAAAAATCAGTCTTAAAACATTTTTTCCCCAGCCCTTAAACAATAATCCACAGGAAAGTCAGACACTACCAAAACAAAGAAAAATCAACCAAACACTTTTTCCAAAATTGAACTACATGCTGGAGAAGAGGCTACATTTTTATCATGGATCTCTGATCTGTATTTTATAACTCTGATTTAGGATGCCACTCAGAAAAATATAATCTTTTAACAGTGGTTGCCCAAATACTTCCTGACCAACAGCTTCTTGCAACAATCAGCAGCTGCTCATAGATTGCCTACAGTCCACATGCAGTTAGCTTCCCCTGATGTAACACAGATGAATTCAGCCACCACCTTCTCTCCAGCATTCCCCGTGTTCTAGTACAGAGAGCCTGCAAAATTCAAGCTCAGCAATGCTCTGATCATGCTTAATCCGCTTTTACCGCCTTTCAACTTTGAAGGAAACTGCAAAGAATTCCAATCATTTTACTTTATGTTGAAGACCAATGAAAGGGCTCATTGATCACTTGTTGCAGCTGACAAACAAATACACCAAACTGAGTACAGCACATTAAAGAATTACTATGATTTTTTGTAAAGAATGGCCAAATAAGTTTTCCCCTTAATTTCTTACTATTATTTGTAACTTCCTTAGACATTCTCTAGGTAAGTGGATCCCTGCACCTACCCGAGTCTATTCCTGCACCACTTTAATTCCTACACCTGGGCCGCAGCATAGGGTCAGTTATCACAAGATGGAAACCCTTGGCTAAAACTCAGCAGCACTCCTTCTGTTACACTTACCCACTTTTTAAACAACTCCAACATGAAACTACAGATAAACATATAGTGCAAACTCAACCCTGTTGCAATCAACAGGATCTTTACTGGTTATTTCATGCATTCAAAAAGACAACCCACACTCCAACAGTATTAACACAAAAATACATAAACTGACGCACAGCAGCAATGATACTTACCTGAACTGGGCAGTAAAAGAAGCTGCAGAAGTCTGGAGCACCCTCCAACGTGGTGTTAAAACTGAGCCTGTGTTTGCGTGCCTGTAGACCCCTTCAGCTGCATGGCCAGCAGCCTCAGTGCCCTCTTTGTTGAGCCTAGCACCACCTTACGGGCCTGGCACCAGTCACCCAGGAGGACAAAGACTGGAAACCACGCTCAGGCCCTCCTGAGGGCTCTCACATGCAGAGGATATTTATGCACCTTTCCTGCTCCCTCAGCTTATGTTCCTTCACTCCCTATAGACTTCCCCCCTCAGAAAAAAAATTGATATTAAATCTAGGATTTGGAGTTTAAAAAATGAGAAGGCAGAGGCACCCCATCACACAGCAAACCCTACCTCAGCCCACCCAGCTCTTTCTTTAAAGAGTAGGACCACAGCCCAAAAACTGGCTTAATGTCCAGCTGCCCACAGCTTCCTCCTATGGAAATACCAGGCCTTAACTATCCTAAAGAGTCCCACCTGGCACCTTCTCCCCCACCCCCCTGGCCCCATTTAACCCAGCAATGCCACAGCTGTGAGGGCCTCTAGCTCCCCACAGCCCTGCCACAGGTCCTGTGGCTTGGCATGGCCTCTTGCTAGTTGGCTGCCTTGAGTGATGGCCTGGACTCGGCCATCGCCAGCTGCCATCTTGAGCCTGCCCCGCTGTGGGGACAGGCCGCTGGCTGGTGGGGCCTGGCCCGGCTCCCCAAACCTCATGGAGCCGAGGCTCCCTCACACCTGCCTGTGGAAAGCTGCTACTTGTTTGCCACCACAGCTGATGTGAATCAACACCCCTGAGTAATTAAGACCCACCCAGTGTCCTCTAAGCTTTCTGTATCGTCTATATAAATTTAAAAGGGTTATTCATGTAACTAAGCTTACTTGTGACCAAGAAGCTGTAGTGGAAATCACAGAATCTTCATGGTTGGAAGGGACGTTTGAGATCATCGAGTCCAGCCACAGAAAAAAACCAAAAAAACCCAACCCGCCACACCTACCCACAGACAGACAAAACCCAACAATCTTTGGCACTAGAGCATGCCCTCAAGTGCCACATCTACATGTTTCTTAAATACCTCCAGGGATGGCAACTCCACCACCTCCCTGGATAGGCCCTTCCAGTGCCTGACCACCTTCTCAGGAAAGTCATTCTTCCTCCTATCTACTCTAAACCTCCCCTGCCCCAAATTCAGACCATTCCCTCTGCTCCTGTCAATATTCCCTTGGGAGAAGAGGATAACCCCCACCTCTCTACACGTTCCTTTCAGGGAGTTGTAGAGAGCAGTGAGGTCTCCCCCTCAGCCTCCTCTTCTCCAAACTAAACATGCCCAGAATGCCACAGTTAAAAAACTCTGGGCCTAAAATTTTACGGCGTAAGAATTAAAGAAGCCAATATCACTGCACAAACTGGCAAAGCTGGAAGTTATGCAAAAAAATAACCTTCACTAGGTATGTTTCATGGCTCGTTCCCCACCGTATTGCCTGATACTATGGCGACTACACGTCTTACATACGCCACCCTGGAGCTAAAGAACCAAATTTTGAGTCTCCCCATGGGGCCTCTGCTGCCTGTGAGGCCTGTGGCGGCTATCCCTGAGCACAGGGGTGCCCATGGGGGGCCACAGCATAAAATAGTTTCACGGTAAAAATAAACCCCCAAGATATCAGTCTGAGCCTGCATATGAAACTTTCTGACCAGATCATTTGTGAAGAGAAAAAAAAAAAAAAAAGTATTATTTTAGTAAAACTTAATTGAATTAATATTTCTTCTCTTTCTCTAGCCTGAAGGGGAGACTGTTACCAGATGAAAGCATGAAAGGGGGGCTAAAATATACACCTCCTAGCCAGCCAAAGGTGCAGTGAGTGTCCCAGGTGGCGTTTGCCAAGCAGAGGCCGATCCAAAGTAGAAGGATACTGACCAAAAAAAAAAAAAAGGTGTCTTTTAGAAAGGCCATTTCAAAAGAATCATTAAGTCCCGTTGAGCGAGGGGATAGGTACCACAGCCCAGAACGCCTCAGCTAACAGTCACTTTTAAGGACAGCTTCAGAGGTCTTGTAACCTTTATCTGAAACATTGTAGGCCCCAATTTGCCACCAGACAACTCCTATGCCAATCTACCTTCAGTTAACGCATAAAAATGGAATTTAAGAGATTAACATTAATGTTGGTAAGAACTAAAAGTTGTGCAAAGTATGGATAAAGAAGAGGAAGGTGATGGGACCAAGCCCTGGTTTTACACTTGTGCCAGCTGTTACTGCCCCACGACCACAAGCGTGCTTTGCTGATGCTTAGCAAGATGGGTCCCTGAACTTGCATCTGAGCAGATGCTGAATGGATAAAAGTGAAGAGAAAGGATATAACATGGATGTAGTTTTACTGTCCTCAGTATTCCTGAACACAACTGCTTCACACAGCTCTCTGCCACAGCCTAATCCTGGCTACTAGTCCTAATCTTTCAACCTTTGTGAGTCCTTATTACTACTAGTTCAATATATAAAACTGTAACAAACCTACTAAAAAATAACTCTGAAATTTTCACCCTTCCCAAAACACTTTTTCTCTATCTGCCATGCCCTTCTTCCACCCTGCATCTCCCCCTTTCTTTTAATCCTGCCTTTTTCACACCCCCATGTTGGCAATTACTCCTCTCCCTTTGCATGTCACTGTGCCCCACGTAAGTGCTTTGTACTAGCTACCTATTCCCAGTTCTCCTTCAGTATGATGGCATGCTCTTGCTAAATCATACATTAGATTATAGTTGCAATTGTAAATAATGCTGAAGAAAAGCTAAATAAGTTTCAGAAAATTATCCCCTCCCATCAGAGATAAAATTGGCGTAGTATAGGAATTAAAGTGACTTCAAGCTGCTGAAAGTAGCAATTATATCTGTTTAAATGATAATCCAATGTTGTTTCTCCTTAGTAACGTGAAGCTTTTACTTTGCAGTAAAGAAACTGTATTAGACACTTTAAGTGAAGAAGCACTTGGCTTTGCAATACTTCCATTTTTAACATTGTAAATAACTAATTGAGGCTGTGGAGAATTAGGAGCAAAGTACCACCTATTATAAGGGTTTCACGTGTCTACTTTCTACAAAGACCAGTGTCTATATATATCCAAAAATCTAGATGTCAGTCACTATCTTAGCAAAATCACAGGATAAATTGATAGGTTTTGTCTGCTTGAAAGAGTAATAGCAAGATCTCTGGGAAATTTTTCATTGAAAACAAAAATTCAGCTATGTTAGAACTTTTAATCCTACCATTGATAGGAAAAAGAGAGAAAAAAAGTCTGTATGTTATTTTGTAAGCAGAAGATTTTTGGTGCTTAATTCAAAGTTACTTTTTCTTTAAAAATTATCTTTTTTTTTTAATCTTTAAAAATTATGTAAATCCTATCCCCCTCAAACATTTAAAATCATGTACGACTTTTCTGGAATTTGGTCCAGAATATATATATATCCACATGTGTGTATATATATGTGCGTGTGTGTGTACACATAAATGTATATATATATGTGTATATACATGTGTGCATATGTATATATACATACATAAACTTTCTGAAATTTCTAGGAAACCAAAAACCATTATATATTAAATATAATATCCAGAGAGAAGTATAACAAAATATTATCTACATTGTCAAATACTATTATGGAAACGTAAGTGGAGGTGTGGAAGTAATAGAAATCACACTAAAGGAACCTAATCTGTGCAGCATATGTAGTTCTTTACATAATTCAAGGTCTATTATTATACATATTTACAAGGAAAACAGATTATGACTGTACAAATACTTCATTTGAATTATGTGGCTTAACAATACAAATAATGTTTTTCACATTTTGTGTGCGTAGCTTCATATTTTATAAAGGAAAACTGAGATGCTTTGCTAGTGGGATTTGCCAGCAGAAACTTCCAAGCAGCGAGGAAAGCTGCCCCACAGGATTTCTGTTTCTGTCTTTATCCCTAGCCAGGTCCAGTCCCCTCTCCATTATTCCTTTCATCTCAGCTTTCCCACTGATGGGTAAAGTCCTCTACTGTCTCTCAGTTCCCAGCCTCTCTTGGACCCACTCCTTCCTCAAGCTTCCTCTTTTCCTCTCCATTCCTCACTACTCTCTAGTCCTGATTAACTGCTTGTGCACTTGTTATTTCAATCTATACCTGTATTTTCCCTGGCTCTTGTCCTGTCTTCATTTGAATCATACCTCTTCCTCCTCCATCTCCCCCACAGGCTGGTCACTGAGTACATAGAAGAGTGAGGGTCCCTGGTGCCACCTCCCCCATTTCCCAAGATGGAAAATGGGGGGGGACACACAGAAATAATCTGATATCCCTAAAAGAGGGAAGAAGAGATGGGCTTAAACTGGAGCAAGAAAGATTCTTTTTGCTGCAAGGAAAACTTCCTAACTGTGTGTGCTAAGGCAGTGACTGTTAAACTCAACCAGTAGCAAGGGACACCATGGAATTGGTGCTACTGGAGTTCTTCAGGAAGCACTTGGACAAATACCAGCCGGATGTGACTCAGATAAGCTGATACTGCCTATGCGCAGATGACTTTCTGAGGTTCCTTTCACACCTTTATTTTCTGTGAATCTTTAGGGGATGTAGCCGTTTAGAGCTGGCAAGTAAACATGTGCCAACTACATTTCTCAAAGGCTTGGAACATAATCAAACATGGGTGGTTCGTCACAGGATACCAGAAGAGGCATCTCAGACTCAGTGCTCCTACTCCTCACCAAATTCAGAGTTTTGCTCTGAAATATGGGGTGTTTTTAAAAAGGGCAAAACCATCCCCTGTTTCCTTATCCTCCTTGGGAACTGCTGAAGTATTTTAGCTGAAATCGTCTTCAAAAATCTTCAGGAAGAGGTAGCCAACCAGGTGGAAGCACTAACAGCAGCAGCAGCAAAGGTCTTGAGATAGGAAATATTGGGCTACTTCAATTATAGAAGGTTCTACAAGCCCTGCCAATATTTTTCCCTTGGGCTCTCACAAAATGGGGTAGCAAAGGGAGAAATATCTCACACCTTTCTCAGAATCCCTTAAGCCTCCTATGTGCCTGTTTAGAAGGGATTATGAAATAAAAGGGAGCAGGAAGCTTCTCAAAATTTCAAAGAAAACTCTTGCGTCAAGCCCGAAATTGCTAATTTAATATTTTTTTTTCATATCTGGCTAAATTTTAAGATGTTTCCCATTAGCATAACTGCCATTCCTTGTTTTGCTGCTTCTGTCTTTGTTTGCTCTTTTTATTCACCCTTTGACTTGGAATTGAAGAATTCAGCTGACAGTATAAAATATAAAAGGAGGGAATTTACCTGACATTAATTCCTATAAATTTCGTTTGTTTTCTTTTTCACTAATCCAGGTGTACTAACTGAATAATGCTCTGGAAACATAGATCTTTGTCAAATGTCACAGCGAGCAACGTTGCAGTCCATGGGGTTAAAAAAAAGAAAGAAAGAAAGAAAAAAAATAATAAAAAAAAAAGAGAGAGAGAATTGTAAAACCTTAATGACCTTAATGTACTCGATTGATTCAGAAAGCAGCCTTCATTTTGTTTTGGTTGTGTTGTCGAGTACTGACTACTATGGTCTGAGCGGTGCTCACTTCCCTCCCTTTTATGTTTTTGTTACTGCCAGCAAAGGTATGGATGGTGGCCGGGGAAACAGGATTTGGCCCTTGTACCTTGTCTGGTTTTCAATTCAGAATGGATGGTAATGAATGCCTATTTGTAGCTAAGTAAGGCTTGGTCCTTCCTCTCCTCCCCTGGTCTGATTTCTGCCTATCCCTTTTTCATTTCCACCTGAAAAAATGGAAATTCCAGTCCATCTATTTGGGCCCGATTCCCGTTGACGCTATGGTGGTTTTCTACCATTCTGGAAATACAGACCAAGACCTGTGAAATACACACAAATAAATTACTCTTACATCCACTATACAGCTGGTTTGTACTAACAGATGGTATAAAGAGGTCTCAGTATAAAGTAGAATCAGGCTACTATCTCCAGAGGCTGAGCTTCTCCAAAAAGAAAAATAACCAAACACAAGCATTAAAAAATGAAACAGTAATAGCTATTTTTAATAAGATTTCTCTTTTCAGGTGCCAATTTCAGTCTTAGTTCCTCCAGTATTAAGGGAAATTACATGAGAATTTTTACAGTTTGCCTTGCAGGATGATTGGGGAAATAAAAATAATTTTAAAAAAAGACCAGTTTATATACAGTATCATTAATATCAGTCAGGATGGGGCACACTGGGCTCAATTTTAGTGTCCTTCTCTTTTGCTTTCTGTGCCTTCTTGCTGGTTACCTTGGGAGTCACATCACACAGTTCATAATTAATCAAGCATTGTAGACCACACTGGTAAATTTGCTCGTGTAAGGGCTTCTGAATTGGATGGAACAAGCTTAAGAGCTGCTGGTGATCATGTTTACCCAAATGTAACTCTGTTTAGCTCCACAGAGTTACTTGCGATGAACGCTGGTAAACATCAGATCAAAAAGAAATCCCAAGAACACATCCCGAACATAGTCATTTTTAACATCTGTTTGAGGTTTACTGTGCTTTTATTTTCTTCGGACTATTATGAGGCTATTTTGCAGGGGTTTTAATTTAGAGAATAACAGAAATTCACCTACATACACTAATAAACGTCTGTAGTATCAGAAATAAATGACATCATGATACCAACGTGGTAAAAAAAAATAAATCTCCACACACTGGCCAGATTAAAAGCACAGATCCTTGTGCAGTTCCTAATTCAATAAAATGCTGTGGTGCTTCATGGTCAGAAGGAAATACTCCTTTGGCAGCATGTGTTTCTACTGTGTCCTTCATGAAAGAGTCAAAGGGTACTTTACAATCCAATCCAATGCTGGATATAACCTTTTAAATAAATAAACTGTGGTTTAAGGATTTAGAAAGCACTAGATCAAAGAATGTAATCTTTGAGATCTAATAACTACAGTGATGGGACTAGCATAAGGACATGAGCAGAATAGAACAAAGGTTTGCTGAATATCCACAGTGCCTCTTGGGTTAAAATTCATTACAGAGTCACCCTAAATCTCTAGTTAGGGGGCAACCCTCAATTTCTCCTCTTGTTAAGAGTCCAGCATAAACTTAAAATATAAACAGAAACCAATATATTCAGGGGAAGAAACTCCAGTCTTCACCCCTTTTTTGTCGTTGTGTAACTATTCAAAATCCAGGTCTTATTTTTCAAACACCTGCCAGTGAGTCCATTGCTCACTCCTCCAAGATTTCAGATGCAGCCTCCTGGTTTTTGCCTATACCCCCTGCCCAGGCTCCTGCTCTCTAGGATTAATTGAGCGGAGATAGAGAACTGGCTTGTTTGGGTTTTTTTTCAGCTGTAGGTGTCTGTACCCCGTTGAAGCCAGGTGAGATCCAAGCCTGAAGCGTCACATAGTGTAACGCACAATGTGAGCTTTCTTGGTAAGCCTGTGGGGACACTTGTGGATGTGCTTAAACGGTTTCGTGATCACCCTTCAAATAAGCAACAGCACTAAAACAAACAAACAAAAAGATAAGTGTGTTCAGAGCCACTGCAAGCCCTCACGCTGTTTTAGAGCAGCACAGTTTGTCTTCTGTCAGGCTTCAAAATCGTGAGCTTTGCTCACCAACTTGCACACGCAGGTTTTCTTGCCTACTTCGGTGAGAAGCTGGAGCAGGTGGTGACGACTGCATCCGAACTCCTAGAAAAATCTCCTTATCTTTCTTTATTTCCCACCATGGGCATTACAACGCACAAACCATCACTTCTTCCTACTGTTCAACCAGCATCTTGTCAAATCTGGCTGCAAGATTAAGCTTCCCCAATTCTGAATTCAATATTGCAACCCTAAGGATATAAGAACCAAGCTGGAACATTCTGTTTTTTGGGGTTGTTTTTTTCCTCTTAATGGCCAAAATTGTTTCAGCTCTGGGATCACAGTTTGCCCTGACTATAATGATAAATCATCATGAATGACACTAAGTGAAATGAGTTTGATGTCCTCTGCATTATTCTTCCACATTAGGAGCCACTTTTACGTTTGCCACAACTTTCAACCTTTCCTCCAAAAGACTGGGAGCCTCTTGTTTGCAGATATTATTTCTGCTTTGTATAATCCATTTGAAGAATGTGAAGCACGTTTTGTACACAGAAAGGGATGAGCACAGTGAAGGGAAGGTAAGACTCGCGGCCAGGAGTCCTGGGATAGCTGTTTGTTTCCCACAGCAGCATCATTCTCTTTTTTTTTTTTTTTCAGATTATTTTCTTTAACTCTAAACAGAACAATTTTCACAGGAAAACCTTTCAATTTTTCCATCATTAACAATGTCTGAGGATGGAAAAAAAAAAATAAATCAAATGAAAAATTTCCCCTTGTGTGCTTCAGGGCCTAATCCTGCCTTCAAAGAAGACTAAAGAAATTCAGGCCTTACTGAAACAGAGTCCTGCCTAACAAAGCCAGTGGGAAGTCCAGGACTCTGGAAGCATTTAGCACATGGCAGCATCTGGTTCCAGTACCAACAGCTAGACCCATCACAACAACATCTCAGAACTGCCAGACTTGAAGAGTATCAGAGTTATTTGCATCTTTAGCCCGTTTTTATTTTTAAAGCTGGATTTGGTAACAATCACACACAGTTCTCTATTGTTATTAATTGAAAAAAATAACAATAGTCACAGCGTTTAGTGTGTTATACAATGAATAGATGGAAGATAATGCGAGTTTGCCATTGATGGGAGATAATGTGATTTTAAGTCATAAGCTTGAGATAAGGATGTGGATGTTTTCATCTTTAATATCATTGCTTCAGTCTTAGTTTATGCTGCAAATCTATTCCTCCCCCCGACCCCTAGTAAAAAAAAAAACAAAAAAAAACTTCCAGAAATGGGCTAAAGCCTCCAGCTTCTAAAAATCAGAGCTTTTATTCTGCTAAAAATCCTCCATACTCCATTGCACATGAAACATGAGCAAAGCTCAAGTAAAAGCCAAGTTAGAGCTTCACAAGTTGGCTCAGTAAGTGGAAAAGCAGTTACAGATGTAAACAGTTTAGTGAAAAGCACAACATTCTGATACAGAATTATCTCGTATAATATGTCTAACAGCAGCTGTTCTGTAATACTATTAACATGACTTTCACTAATCTGCTCGTAAAAACCTCATCCTCTGTTATTTTCTATTGCTTGAAAGTCCCGTTTCCATAGCAGGGGGTGACTAAAAAGCCACTTTTGTCTTTTACTGGTGCCTTTATAATATTTCCTTTTTGGAAGTGCCATTACACAGCTGGATTGTGTCTTCCAAACACACGTGAGTCCAAGGTCCTTGAAAATGCTAGAAACTTGTAAAATAAAATTTACTTGATGGAATCAATGACTGAAGTAGCATGAAGTTCCCTTCTAACCCTTTTTTTTGCTTTTGCTTACAGACCTGTTCTTCTCTACAATGTCCTCCCCCATCTGCGGGTTCAGAGCCCCATCCTCGAAAGAGTTAGCCATGGGAATAGATCATATTTAGCAAGTAGTTTAGGTAACGCTCAGTGGAAATACCACAGGATCAAAAAATTACCCTCACAAGTAAGATTTTGCAGCAGTGCTTATCAAATTATTGGATTTCTTTCACAGTAAGGTGTTAGAGGAAAGCCTGTGAAGAGAAGTCCCATCTGTTTTGGCAAAGAACAGCTAACGGCATCCTACCCTGTAAATCCTCATTCACGTGAGGAAAAGGCAGAGGACAGCCCTACAGAGAGCCCCCAAAGAGCAAGAGCTGTTTCTGAGGCTCTCATCTCTGAAACACATTTCCTCACCTTTTAAGTACATGCACCAGCGTTAATAACATCGATTGCTATTACTCACGCGAGTAAAAGGAAGACGATGCATAAAAGTTTGTTGGACGTAGTTTTGCTAATATACAGTATGGCATATAGAAATTGTACCCCTCAGACAGAAAAGACAGGCTTATTAGTAACTACAAAATATATTCTAAAGAGCTAAAGAAAATTTAATTTACGTCATTCACCATGCAAGGCTGGCCTGAAACAAAGATTTTTTGGGTCATGTCCTCCCCTCCCCCTTTATTTTTTTATATATTTTTTTTAATACACTTTTCTCCCACTACCACTTTTAAAAATGGCTAGAAATTTAGAACAGTCTCTTGATCTTCAAATTTTTCTTTTGATCTAACAGTTAGATAAAGCTCTCCTATGGAACAGCACTACCAGTCAACAGAGAATCAGCAGCAAATATCAACAACTAATCTTTCCCTTTTGAAGAAATAGTCCTACATATCACAGAGGTTTCAAAGCCAACGATAAAACAAAAAGCCTGAAGGTACAGTCCATTTACCTGTAGCCCTGACATCCTCAAAAAATGAAAGTGTTCAAGAGCCTTAGGTTACTATCTTTAATCCTAAATCAGTTCTAATTATAAACAACTTTGCATTGTAATTATTTAGCTAGTATTTAAACCAGACTTTGTTGTATTTATTGGCGATGACAGTTACTCAATAGGCAAGTTGGACCAGATCCTGTAAAGCGTTATTTACGTGAGTAAATAAACCCCACTGAGTTCAGTATTGTCCCCTGCACCTGAAGATTCAGCAGCTGCGGACTGCTCGTACAGGCTGAAGTGATTTGCCCATCAACTTTTAAGTAAGTCCACGTTTGAGTCCTGTTCACTTTCTAACGAGAGACAGACTTACATTCAGAACTGACTGACGGCAGGTTCTTCCTGCCATTTTTCCAAATTCCGAGCAAGAAGCAGCATTACAAGCAAATGTCACCGAGAGATGTAAATCACAGGGGAAAAAAAAAAAAAAAAAAAAGAGTATTTTGCCATGTCCTCATCCAATGCTGAAAATGCTATATACAATTTCTCTTCGATTGTCCTTTTATTTTCTTCCATTTGAGTTGCAGTTCAGACCAGAGAAGAATTAAATAAAAGTCTTGTTACAGCTACAGGTCAGTGTAAGATAAGAGGCTCAGCGGAGTCACTCCTATGTACCGTACATACAAAAGTGTCCCGGATTGGTATTTAGTTTATCGGTCTGGAATCTAGGAAACACAGCAGAGGTACCTGAATGTAAATGCATTGCCAAAAGATAAGAATCTACATCACCGGACGAGTGTCACTTGCCCAGCAATTTAAAGGTCATCTGACATACTTTATTTTTCTCTTACAATTAGAACAATAGTGAATATACGCAGAGCGTAAATCACAGCTTTTTAAAGATTCGACCTCTTAATTGGCCTGACCCACAAACTAACACATGAGACAGCAAAGTAGCACACAACAGAAAAGAATACAGGAATTCAATAAGAGAAATAAAAACTAAAGATGCTTCCAGAGGGCTGATTTCAATTAAAACCTGATTTTGGTGCGAAAACAAGAAAAAAATCTTTCTAAGCATGAATGAAAATGATAAAAATCCATCTTTTCTGCTGTAAAAACAAAAGTCAACAGAGAAATGCATTCTTTTGCTGGAATCCAGGCCTAGGACCAAAGAATTTACATATATTAAATTAACAAGATCCAAACTCCTCTACAACAAATATTTATACTGTAAAATATTACAGCCACATTCCTGCATCTCCTTACAATAATAATTCTTAAGGACACAGTATACTAGAGAGCGTATAAAACAGTGCGTTTCTGTGGAGATGGAATGCTTCATTATCAGAGTACCAGCCTGTTCATAAATATTAAAAAATATGTTTTTGAAGTTTTTCAAACATGATTCTTATTGTTTACATTGTCTCTCCACTACGGAAAGGAACAGTCAGCGTGTACCTGTCCATAAGTCTCTCTCTCTCTCACAGTCTGCGGAAAACAACTGCTGGTGACTGTAAAGGACAACAACGTCTGTGCTGGACAAACATTAAGCAGACAGACAAGGGGACAAGTAGTCTGACCTTACTTATGCAAGTAGTCATGCTTACAGCGTCGGGTCTAATTCTTGCTCGAGAGGAACAGGATTTGTCCCAAACTGTGGAGAAAAGGGCGCAATTCCTCACTGTATTATAAAAGTGGGTCTTAAATTTACGTGTAAGATGGTTTTCTCTTTGTGTATGTTCCAGGGCACTTCTGTGTATTAGATTACAGATGGAAATGGGTATTCAAAGAGAAAAAGACCTCCTCCTCTGCTACGAGAAGAATCACTTAAAGATTACTCAAGACAAACTAACGTTATAGACCTGATCTTCGTTTGATAACAACTGTTGGTCTGCGTCACAAAACAACGCTGGCAACGGATCGAACTTCTGAAAAGTGACCCGTGAGTTCCAGAAATGAATGGCTTCCCCCCCAAAAAATGTACCCCCCCTGCTCTTTTGTTGTTAATCGTGTGGGTGAAAGGAAAAAAAAAAAACCAACCCAGAACAAAATTTAAAAAAGCAACAAGCTAAAATACAGACCGGGAAGACCCACCTTGGCCGCAGCAATGTACCAATCTCATAAATTGGGCTTCCGAGCGGAACTCTCTATGGGAAAAGAGGCGCGTGTTTACCCTTGCATAAATAGCTTTTACTAGATCACATGGAGGATACCATTGAAATACAGAAAATAAACACGGTTAACACGTAGAAAGAGAACTCAAACACAGCAATGATAACTGCAAACGCCTGCTTATTTGAAGAAGAGCGTTACCTCATTTACTTCCTCTCCGTTTACAGAGATCTAATTTAAGCTGCCCCCCCCCCTCCT
>JAOXNO010000013.1:53247659-53262277 GCA_028565335.1 Limnodromus scolopaceus | reverse complement strand
TGGGAAATTAACTTTGGTTGTACTGAAATTAATTTAAAAATTAGGTTATTAGATGAGTTTAGGCGGGGGGGGGGGAAACAAATGTTTGTCCAAGTTCCTTACTCAGCAAAAGGAAAATACAAGTAGGAACTTGAAGTTTCATAGAGATTTGGACAGTGCTTTGATTTTTCAGTGTTGGAATCGGATTTGGGCATGGAAGACAAAACCAGCCTATCCTGTGCTGCCTGTGTATGGTGCACTTGATGTGGGTGGACTGATCCTGGGCTTTTGAAGTGGATTTGAAAATTTTCAGGTGTTCTTTGCCATGCAGGAAACTACCAGTGAAATAAAACAAATTGATGGGAGTTGAAGTGAAACCAAATTGTACTATATGGACTTTTTACTACTTCTTTTTTTTATTTTTGAACATGCCATTTGTGATGATTGCTCATGTGCAGTATGTCATCTGTGTGTTACTTCTGCTTTGCAATTTGGCTGGTGTCCCAGCTCCTTCAAACCTGTAGGAGTGAATACTCAATTGGTGTTCCGCAAATATAGTGTGACATTCTGTATACCACAACAGTTTTGCAAAGAAATAAAATGCTCTCTGCTTTGCCTTTCATCTGTGTGTCATTTCATACTGTGAATGCAGCCCATTTTGATACATATTCACAGGCGGCCATATCATCTTAATTCCTTTCTCCTGGTGTATATCTGAATTTTTCCCAAACAGGTCAAGATATTAAATAAATCCCTGTGGAAAATGCATGGGGAGAACAGAAAACTGCTGTGTGAAATTTTACCGTCCTAATCCATATTTGCCAATTTTACAGCCAGATACTGGGAAAGTATTGGTGATTTGCCTCATGAGGAATCATAAAGGAACTGGATGGGAGGTTATTCACTTCCTTGACTGAGCTAACGTTATTTTTATCATAGAATTAGGGGGAAATATTTTTAGCAGCATAAGTCACAAATGTGTTTTTGTGGTTTAGAAATTTTAGTCTTCGTGCCATTTGTTGTCTTCTGTAGCAATAGTTGCAGAATAAGAAACTAATTCTTGGACCGGTTGGAAACTTGAATAGGATTTTAGTATTTATTCCAAATGATTGTAACATTTATTCCAAACTGTATTAATTCTCACAAAACCTGTGTTTATATAGGATTGAAAATACAGCAGCCTCTGCCCTTAGATGCTGTCTTGCAAGGGTTCTACAAAACTTGAGTAAATATTAAGGTCTCTTTCAAAGGTAATGATGTGTCCCCCGTGCCTGCCTCAGTAATTTGCATCTTTGTTGAGGTTACTACCCAGATTGTCACTTGAGATCAGTAGTTTTATAATATGGCTCCCTTTTTATCTTTTTATAGGAAATCGTTTGAGGATTTTGTTATTTCTATTCCCCCCGCAAATTTTGGCTAAGCAGGCTAACAAGAGCATGGTTGTTTCTAGCTTTTATTGCTCTATCTACTTTTGAACCAGTGACTTCAAGATGAAATTCTCTTTACTCTTCTCATTCTTAAACCAAGTAATTTATTTTTTCTGATTTGTTAAAATTTTCTTGTAGGAACGAATTTTTAAATATGCAAGTAACGGAGGAAAAGAGGTTTATGTTCTCTCATTAAGTTTTACTCTCCAGAGGGTCTGGTAAATTGCTCAATATTTAAATTCATCACAGGGAATAAAACAACAACTTGCAATAAATTTGTGTTCCAGCTTGTTGGAACTGAACAAATGGGGCTTGTGAAGGTTAAAGGCTTCAGTCTGAGGTTTTCTTGGCATCCCTTTAGTGTTAGATATTTGATTGCGTTGAGAGAAATTGCGTCATGATCCTAGTCCTGAAAATGGGATAGGTGGTCCCTTTATCATTGAGACAGGGACACAAGTCTGGAAACCGTATCCTAGGGATGGAGAAACAGTAATGATGAAGCTGCGCTTTGTAATAGTTGTGTGTTCTTCTGCTATAATTCTCCTTGTTTGCTCCGTGTCACTTGTTTCTTCAGCGCGAGTGGATGTATCTGCCACAACTGCAGAGGACTGAGCGCTTTCTTCTGGTTTGCTTTTGGATTTCTGTTTTTTTTATCTTTTAAAAGAAGGCAGGGTGAGACCTAGAAATGGGCAGCAGGGAAACTGTGATGTTTGTCTCGGTTTGAAACACAGGAATCTTTTTAAAAAGCAAATATGGCCAGATATTCTTGAAGATCTTTAATAGGTTACTTTGAGGTATTTTTATATATTTTATATATATATTTTTATATATACCTTTTTAAGTAAAAAACGAATGGGCTTTTAAATCGCACTTTGTGTTTCTCGATTATACAAAGTAACAATCCACTCCTGGTTTCTCAACAATGAAAGCATAAATTTTGACAAATCTTTGTGTTGTGAATTTCCAGCTATTTTTCTCAGAAGTAATAGTTTCGAAAAACAGTATTTGCATTCCAGTTCTTGTAAGAACAAGCCTGAATTGGGCTAGGGGTTTTTCTGACTCCCATGTCAAAATTGCGGGCAATAGGTTGTCCTGTGGGTGGTTTCCTTCAAAAATGGCAGCATCGGGGCAAACACTGAAGTCAGATGTTACAATGGAAGAAATTTGAGTAAGTAAGTATGTCTTTTACAAAGATAGTGATAGGTCTTTGCCCGTCTCAGTAATTTGCTTCTTTTGAGAAATTTAACTTCTAAACTTTTGAAGGCAAACCTCCGTCCTCCCACCATTTCTGACCAGAACTGGTCATCACCTTCAAGTAAGGTGAGCTTTCCAAATTAGTGCCGAGGAAGAGTAAGATGCTTAATAGGTCAGGTTGCCTGAAGCTGCTGTAAGGAAACAAAAAGCACGTTTGCTTTTGGGGTAGAGGGAGGTGGACCAATGTCCAAAAATATTCTTGGATCCCTTCTTATATCAAATAGATGATACACCAATTCCAATTTAATATGTATGGGGTTCAAAGCCTTTTCCTTTTAAAGTACCAGCAGGGGTGCCAAAAGTATGATTTATGAAGACTGAGTGTTTTGTGACTATTAAATGAAAATATAACAAGGAAGTGGGGAAGAATGCCAATTTACTCATCATAGGTGTAACCAAGGTGTTATCATACTTAAAATTATGAGCGTGTTAAGCTATTCAGTAGATAAAGATGAGGAGTTTTTCTTCATTTTCATAGTCTCCAAAACCAAAACAAAAACCCTACTTAGTGTTACTACCAAATAATACAGGGACTTCCAATCATGATCTGGGATGGAAGTTGAAGGGATCTCCAGGCTGTGTTCTGACATTACAATGGTACTTCCTTTAGTTCATCAACAGACATTAGCAATTTGTTACAACTTGCCTTTTGGTATTTTCTAAAACTGTTTCAAGACTGTTAATCCTCTTGCACGTGTTATGTCACGTGTCGTTCCTGTGTGATGTTTTCACTTGTAGCAGATTTTGTGCTTAATTTTTTTAATGAACTAGCCTTGTTTCCATGTATTACAAGTTTGGCGGAGCGTTCACTTGCACATGTGAACCCTGAATTAGTGAAGTGAAATCGCTTTTTTCCATCCATGTATTTGAAGAACGTCTAAACTGTCAAGGCGTGGAAAGAGAACATTAAAATAGAGGTAACGGTCTGTGTTTCCACATCCTCTTGCTCGGTGGTCGATCTCGGTCTCTGTCCCCCCGAGTGTCAGTGGGCTGGTGTGGGTGTGCTGCTGGGATGGGAGCTGCGCTCTGCTTTTCCTTCAATCCAAATTTAGTGTGTTTGCTGAGCTGTTTGTGCTGGTTTTTGGTGTCTCGTGAACAGCTGGTTCAAGCCAGACTGTTAGCAGTCATTAAAAACTCGGTATAGAAAAGCTGCTCTGCCATGAGGGTTGCCTGGCTGGAAGTGAGCTTTCAGCTGTGGATGCGGTGGCTTTGAAGAGTAAGAAAATGGAGGACCTGGCAGACATACTGGAAGGTTTCAAAATTGAGATGGGGGGTCCAGACTAGGAGAGTTTGCTTAAGTGCTTGAGTGGAGTTAGGGCATCAGCAAAGGTCCATCTGAGGGTTGCTGGGGGACAAAGCAGAGTCGGTTTGCAATGGGGATGCTATGGGAAGGCTAGGCTATATTTCCTCTTGCTCATGAGGGTTCGGGACTCTACAGTCTTCAAAGTGGAGATGAAGCGTTACGCTGTGAGCCAGCACCCTTAATAGTTGGATTACAGGTGGGATTGACGGGTACTTTGAAGGCAGGCCACCCCCTTCAGCTTCTGTCTGATGTGACGTGGTGGGCAGGGACTTTGCACTGGTGTCCCCAAATCTAGTGTAGCCCAGCCAGCAGACCCAGCCCTGCCCAGCTGCTGTGAAGAATTCTGCATCTTGCCTTGCCCTCCAGACCATGCTGAAGAAACTGCTCATTGACCTAGCTGAGCAAGGGTGTCTTAAACTGAAGCATTATTTCCAGGCTGGAGAAACAGGCCTAATTAGTGACTTTAGGTAAAAAAAAGATGTGTGAAATCTCAGTGTTCTAGCATACAGCTATTGGAAAAAGTAAATATCTTTATGTGAAATATGGTAAAGCAGAAAGTGAGATGGTGCACGCGGATATTCCTGGGGTGGTACTGGGAATATGGAGGTTTGTGTCTGGTCATTTGAATTACCAGATTATCTGGGCCACATTTAGCCTAAATACAAAATAGGTAGAGCGAACTAGAGATGACAGATTAATGAAATGGTGAAGCTGCTTGTCTGGGGGACTCAGCATTAAGTGAGTATATTCTCTGAAGAATTTGGGGAGTGGGGAGGTAATCAGGTCCTAACAAAGGTCTGGGATCTGAGCTGGAGAGGCAACCGAGACAACCAATCCTCCCCCCTGATTAAGACATTGTTTCCATAAAAAATTTAACAGTTGGAGATTATTATGCTTTGGATCAAGTCAAGATGTCAAGACCAAAAAGGTAATAACATGAACTTAGCAACTAAGTTCTGCTGGGTATTTTGCTGCACTTTGTGCTTTGGTACATATAGAAGACAAGTAAGTCATTCTCCCTGGAGACTGCATTCTGGGGCTTGAGGTCTTTTTATGTTGGTTTGTGGGTTGTTGGTTTTTTTTTTTTTCATTTTTGTTGTTGAATTTCTGTAATAAGTGAAGTTGCCCTCAGCGGAGCACTAGGGATGTGTTTATTCATCTTTGCATAACTCTGTGAGCCTTTATTTTACCTCAAAAAATAAACGGACTGGATTTCTTTGGTTCTACGGGAGATTTTCACATAGTTTGTGAATCCTGGAGCACTAACTGGTTGGTTTAATTTTTTCTTCTGTGTCTGTCTCTGTCTGATAGTGATGACTGTTTAAATTAATAAAAATAGTGATTTCTTAGTAGATTCTACGTGGGTTCCCACAGATCTGGCCAGTATTAAATGTTAAGAAAAGTTACTCTCACAAATTGCTAAGTAGCTTCCCCTCGGTTTTTAGCATTTTTTAGTTGGGTTTCTACTTTGGCAGCAGAGCGGGTTTTTTGTTGTTGTTGGTTTTTTAATGAAATTTTAGAATGTGTCCTAAACATAAACTATTCAGATACACAGAGCAGAGCACTTCTCATGGTCTTTAAACTAGGAGGAAACAAGCTTCTTGTAATCTCTGAAATTGATGTGAACTGGAAAGAAAGCATGGGAAAAAAAACAATTAAAATGAGATCTGTGTGTGTTTGTTTGTTTGTTTTGTCCTTTTTTTCAAGACATGGCCTTTTAGGACTGCCTGTGACACCAGGGCCTTCTCGCAGTAGGGTATGAATGTAGCTCCTTTGACATTGCTTGAGCGATGGACCTCAGATACCTTTCTGTTTGAGGGTAAATGTTTTGCAGGGTCAAAATTTGCGAGCGTAAACAAGGCTGGGAATGGTCAGCTATAGTAATTGGAATTCTAGCTGGAACTGGACAGAAGATGTGCACCAAAGAGGAAGGGCACTTGCCTTATGATGTATGCACCGTTTATTTCCATAAAGGCTTTGAAAAACTTTGAGGGCGAATCGTGCGGGAAGGATGACACTTTGCTGTCAGTGCCCGTAACATAATTAGAGTATCCGCAATCAGTAGAGCATGTAGTTCATGTGACAGACTGTCCTGTGGGCAGATCCTCTGCTGCAGGAGCAAATGCGGGCTAATGGTATAACTCCGGGAACTGCCCACAGGTTCCTTCTGGAAATTTTCTTTGCGAGGACCGATTTCAGATTTCTTTTTTCCTACTCACGATTCCACCGCAGTTGTTCCTGTAGGCAAAGCTGGGAAAAATGGAGCAGAGCAGCTGAAGACGGTTGCGAACCTGCGTTCAGGAAGGCAGATGAGCATCCTCCGTCGCAGTGGCACTAGCCTTTTGAGAGCTCACTGCACATTTGCAGCCCTCCTCAGTTTCTTTAATCTGCTCCAGAAGAAGAGTTGGTAGCGAGTTTCAGACCTACTAGGTGTTGGGTGTGGGAAGAGGAATTTGTTTTCGGTCCAGCGGTGACAAATGGAAGAGGTCTTGGTAGGGAGTGGTTTGTCTTAGTCTTACTGGTTAGAGTATTTCACTCGAGTGGAAATGTATTTTCAACGGGAAATGCTTATGGATACCTGTTCTTTACAGGTTCTTCACCACGTTCTTTTTAGCAATTTGTCTTGTAACTTCTGCAGTAAAAGGCAAGCAGCAAACTAAATGGAATACAAGTTTCAAATTAGCATTCCTGTGGTTGAAAAAGGGACATTATTTTACACCACCACAAAGGTAGCTTCCTCCTGTCAGCTCTGTGGGTCTCCATCCCTTTCAGAATTTAAGGCTGCCATGTGTAGGGAGCTTTATACATTTTTTCGCAGTATATATTTCTTTTTCTCTAAAAACATTTGACAAGAATTTAAAAATCCAGTGTTGTTGGTCTTGTTTTGCTTGAGCTTTTTTTAGGCAGAAAATACCAAAGAAGTGTTCAGCGGTGGTACAAGAAGCAGTGCTATAAAATTTCTTTTCAAATGTTTAGAATCCTCTAGGATGGTTTAAAGGACTTCTCTTTAATTAAAAGTGCCATACACTTAGTAAAAATCCATGTTAGTTGAGAAATTGATTTTTTTTTTCCCCTCTTAAAAAAGGAAAGCTGTGAGTTTTCTTGTATGGGGTAAATGTCACTCTGTTTATATCTTAGCTTTGCTGCAAGTCAGGACTTGTACTATTCCTCTAGGTTGTCATAGAAACGCAGCTAACTGTCATCTCAACTCAGGTTGCTGATGGTTTTATTTGTAGGTTTTTCAGGATTATTAAAATTTAACAAAAAATATTGATTTGCTTTTTATTAACACTGGCTTGTGTTTACTTTAGAAGTTCAGACTGCATAAAAGCTTTTCCTGATAGAAAAATACCTTTAGAATGATTAAACTGTGATACTCTGAATGAGAGATCATCAAATGCATTTAATATATGAGAGAGAGACTGAAGCAGTAGGGAAATCTTGTGTTTTTCCGAATCACATTTTTCATTTTGTTTTGTTTGCAGCAATGTTGTCCCCCCCCCAATTTCAATTCACCTTTTAGCTTGACTTTTACTTAACATAAAAGGAACCTGTCAAGAAAGCGTGAAATGTGTACATCGTTGTGCCTAATATTTGAAGTTTTCATTTTATTTACTTTTTTGGAAGCCTGGCAGGATGCTTCGGTGCACTGACTTTTAAAAGTATATATTCTTTGTGTATGCATGTGCAGGAGAAATTACTTAGTTTTCACTCATAAATAAGACAGGCAAAACTTATTTACAGTAACTTTATCTAATGGTCCATGGATGAACGCTTTTATGCAAACTACTCAAGAGACTAGAATTAACTTTTCACATTGGTTGCACATTTGATGTCCAGACTCCAGCAACATGTGGGATCTTCTGAAAACTAGATGACTGGAGTTCAATTTTTACTTTTATGAATTTATTCAAAGATTACCCATGCATTTCAAGTGCAATCTTTGTAAGCAGCGTATAAAAAGCAGTAATGTATTAATTGCTGTAAAATGGACTCATACTTCCCTTACACCCTCCTTCCATCACATGGACGCTTTTTTCTTTGACTTGTCCTCCTCCCACTACCCTGTAGTCATTTATTAAGGATCTGTAGGCACAAGGAATTTGGCTGATTTATATACAGCCCTGTAATTTGACATTGTCATTCTGTCTAGTAACAACTTTGTTCGGTGTTAGATTTACTGAATAAAATTGTTCCTTGGTGGACATTTTGACACCTCGCTTCAGAGTGCTACGTCATGGACTGCTGACATCCCTATATTAATCTCATTTGTATTCTGTCATAAAACCCTCAAATAACATTTTAAAAGGGCCTCTCTTTGCAGTATATTTATATAAGCATGGGGCTAACTATTGAGTGTTTCCATAGGGTCCGTATGACTCTTATGTGTCTCGTATGAGGGTATGTACATATTACTGTGTGTGCTGGTAGCACACATGGTAAATGGCTATAACATTTAACTTAGGAAAGACTGGCTTTGGTACTCCAAAAGCAGTTTAAACAAAGTGTAGTTAATTAACAAGTTACCATGTCTCTTTTCCAAATTTATTTTTAACATCATGAGCTACAAGAAAATGTTGCACAAATATAGTTCCTTCTGCTATAGGCTGACACTGTGCGTTTTTAATTTATTTTTGGTTCTATGGTTCGGAAAGCAGAGGTTGATGAGAAGTAAAGGTGCTCCTTTACTAGAGCACTGCACTGGTATAGTCGGATGGTTTAGGAATGAAAGATGTGTATTTATGTGGGAAACACACCCAATGTTGATGTGTTCATTAGAACTAATAGTGAGTTCAGGAGACCGTTATTGCAGGTGTACTGTTTCCCAGTGAGGACCAAGGGATATATATGGGTTTGTGGCTGTCTATGCATGTATGGTATTATCAGGGGCTTACTGAAGCTTATGAAATCTCTCTGGCATCGTACTTCAGCAGACCATCTGTTACAGATAGATGCCTATGACCAGAGAGCTATTTTGCACTTTGGATTTTCTTTTGCTAAGAGATAAACGTGTTGGCTGTTCTTTGGATTTACTGCTTGTGTGTTTCAGCTCGGTTTCCTTTCTCTTCCCTCTGTGCCACTTGATGCATCATCTGTCTTTGTATCTGAGTAGTGATCAGGTGATAATACCAAAACAAGCTTGAAAAGAAAGAGAGAGGAAAGCTTTGGTATTTACCAGAAGAAGTCCTAATATGCAGATAATATAGGTGATCCATAGGAATATGCTGGGTCCGCATCCCTTTCCCAGGCAGTTCTGCAACAACATATTTAGACTCTTTTTTTGTTTTTTTTTTTTTTAACATAAACCCATTGGTGCGTTTTATACAATTACCTTATTCCTAGTGGATTCTTTTTATTTTTGTTCACAGCATTTTGCCTCTATCCTTCCTACAGAGGTGCAGCATCCTGTAAAGGTCTTGGAAGTTTCTTGTAACCTGCATGCTTCAGCTTAGAGTTAATTGTGGCTACAGTGGCACACTTTATTTTCTCATCATCCATTTTTCCATAGCCATCCCTTTTATATTTTTCTTCTAAATTGGGAATGACTAACTTTATGTAACAAAGTACACATACACATTTTTTTTTTCCTGCTTTTTAGATATCAACTAAGTGCCTCTTACAGCTGAATTGATATGCTGCTATACAGTCTTTGTTTGCACCCAGAACTTTGGAGAAAAAAGAAAAATCAATAACAAAAAAGCACAACCCAAGCCTCTTCCAGTGATAAAAATGTGAAAGTTTGGCTTTTGATTGTAATGGCTGTTGTTAAGAGATAATAGTGATCCATCTTCGCCTGCTGCTAGTTTTGGGTATCTTTTAATTTGTTTTATTTAAAATAAGCTTCTAAATGTTTATTTGTTTTTTTTCTCTTGCTCCCTTTTCTTTACACCCTTAAAAATTTAGGAAGATGAGAGTGAAGAAGAACCTAAGCTGAAGTATGAACGGCTTTCTAATGGAGTGAGTGAAATTCTCCAGAAGGATGCAGCCAGCTGCATGACGGTGCATGAAAAGGTACTACAAGACTTTGTGGCAGAGGTAGAACTTCGGCTAGGTTTTACCTATTTATCTGTGCTTATTCCATCAGTATATTTCAGTGTAGAAGTGCTGCCAAATCTAGAGGTGCAGTGCAAGCCAATACTAATATAAACAAAATTCATGGTAAACTTGTATTGAACAGCGCACACTTTCTCACTGAGAAAATGAGGTGAGAACTCAAGGTGCAGTGATTTGTTACATGGGATGTTTACATAAGCTACTGGGAGAAAGCTCATTCTATTTTAATTATGGACACTATTATGAACTAGAATTGGGATACAGTCCCAACTTTCCTTTATTCAGAAAGGAAATTGGCACATACTGTGCTTATTTGTACAACCTGAATCACTGAAGACAGTCTTGATCATGCTAGGGGCCAGCTTAGCATATATTCAGCTGTGGAAGACAGCTGAGCTTCTGTTAATATGGTGTAGAAGAAAGTAATTACAATATTCCTTTTTTTCTTTGGTTGTGGTTTTTTTCTTTTGAGGCGGGGGGAGGATGTGGTGGGCATTATACTTACACTTCCCCGTTCCCTTTCCCTGATTCAATATGTTAAAAACAAGGAAAGGGAATGCACATGCTCTAATACTGGTAAGGTTTGAGACATACAAGAAAATGAAAGGGGGAAAGTGATGGACAATGCAAAGTAAAGAAATTTTACAAAGACTCATTCCTTTGTTCTTACAAGGAAGGAGCTTCTTATGTTTCTTCAGTGATTTAAACAATTGCTTTTTTAGTTTTTGAGTTTTCTTCTCTTTTATAAATACTGAATAACGTTTTAAAATATTGACGAATGCTGAAGAGCATCTGAAAGCATGAGTTAATGATTTGTCAAGTAACTTTTAGTATGCAAAACATAATAGCTGTTTTCTGAATGTATAATTTTTCACGGGCAGTAACGGCTCCTTAACAGTTATTGTTGAGGGATCTATCTCTGTTATTTGGCTATATTTTTAGATTGACTTGTGCTGTGTTTCTTTTACTCAAAGGACTGTTGCCATGGCTCAAGAGGCTCTTAAGATGAAGCTTGTATTTTAACTGTGCGAATGAAAACAATAAGTCTTTTTAAAATGTTTTTGACAACTTAGAATTACACAGATACCTGGAAAATTGGCAAGCATTTCCTCCTGGTCTGCGGCTTGTTTGTGGCACCTTTTTTTTCCTGAGCCTCAGGTAAATTTTGAAAGCTAAGAGATGAACAGGATTTTTCTATAAGGATGTGCATGGATACAGCTTTAACTATAGTGTCACAAAGAGTGACAATACAGGAAAGCTGTTTAAGCATCCCAGCACTTTTAGTTTTCCAGAAAACTAGATACACTATTTATGAGAAGGATCAATATTGTTAGAGGCCAGGTACTGGAGTCTTTTAGGAATAGGTCTCTTACAACAGAAAGCTTAAAAATGAAGCTGGGTTATAGGTTTTGGGAAGGTGTTTCCTGTTTTGTTCTCTTGTTTGTTTGGTTTTTTTTTTTCTTGCAAGAGCAGGAAAAGCTCTGCTAAAGAGTAATACAGTCATATGTAAAATGTGCCTTTGATTAAAGCAGTTTAACTTTGCTAGGAACCCTGAAAATCTGGCTTCTGTATTCAGACTAATTTCCCCCCAGAATTATTTTTTTTTCTTTTCCCTGCTAAAGCATCATATTTTCACCAGGCTTGCTGTCTGCACTGGATGACTAATCGTCATGGCACCTGGTGCATTCAAGCAGGCCTGTGCAGTGGAATAGTCATACCTAGTTATGTCTGCACACCTGATGTTTTATTAACCAGTATTGATTTTTTTACCCGGGGGACTTTTTTCTTCCTGAAAAAAGGCAACCTTGCAGGAGTGAAAGGCATTGCAGGGGATGAATTTCTAATGAACCCCTTCTTTCCCTTTTTTGACTCCTTTTAATGTAGCTTCATATTTTAAGTGCCTGAACTGAAATTTCATTTTAAGCAATTCCATTTTGATAAATCCTTTTAAACCTTGACTTTCTGTAAGGTTATTTTTTAAAGATTGTGCTGCCTGACTGACACGCTTAGCAGTGCCTGTAAATTTGAGCATTTCATTATAGGTTGCAATGAAGCATGCTCACATGCAGTGAAATACAGAGAATTGAGGAGCCTAGACTATTTGAGTAATGCTGAAAGGAGAGGGGGGGAAATAAAAGAAACCTCTGTCATAAATCAAGTAGTACCGAAGTTCTTCCTTTTCTGTTTAGGTGTAGTTCACATGGTTCAATTAACAGCAGATCTCTCAGAATCAATTCCTCTCTTGCTTGTATCAAAATAAGTTTGTGATAGCATGCATTTTTTTGTGGAGATTTCTTTATTTTGCTACTATTTTTTAGAATGAAACTCCTGAGATTTCAGAGGAAAAGTGTGTTTGTCTTGACAGTGTTCGATGTAGGAGTGTTACCGTGTGAAGGAGAGCAAACCCAACGGTTATCTGTGTGCTTCAATGCGCTGTCTGAGACCCTCCATAATTCAGCTGTATTTTACCGGTGGCCTTTTGCTGTGTTTGAATGTTTTGGTTCTATGTTAACGATGAAGGAGAAATGAAAATAAAGCTCAAGGGAAATGATTGAAACAAAGCTGAGGAAAGGATCTAGGAACTATTTCAGATCTGTGTTGGTCCTTGCTTTCACACTGCATTTTTAATTTGCTGCCACAGTCCATCAGGCAGTGTGTACAGACCGCAGACACACCATTAGTTGTCAGTGGATGAGGGTCCTCATGACTCATTCTGACAGCAAACTTGCACTATCACAGTAATATGGGCTTGAAGCCCTGTTTTATTCTTTAGGTGCAGTTAAAATAAGCTTTGTCTATAGAAGGTGATGATTTCTTTTTCCCCGGTGCTGCTAATCATTAGTCTGCTAAACAACTCAGAGTTCATTTAGCATTTCTGTAGTTTTGGTTGTGATGTCTTTGTCTTTGTGTAATCGGTCCCTTTCTTTTACAGTTCTTGGCGCTGGGAACGCATTATGGCAAAGTTTATTTACTTGATGTCCAAGGGAACATCACACAGAAGTTTGATGTTGTAAGTATGGCATTATTCAGAACACATTCACTGGGATGTGAAAATACTGTGACATACTAAATATGTTTTTTGTGTGTTTCTTAAATAAATTTGAAAATTACTGAATTTTGCTACAACTGAAATTTTACTAATACATTTAATGAACTTCCTCCCCATAACATGAGAGAGAGTGTATGGTCCTTGCAAAAAGAGATTACACTGGATGGTTTTGTGATGAGCTCATCTCAGTTTACATACAAAAAAACTTTCTTCATGAAGACAATAGAGGAAATACATATTTATGCTTGTAAATGGCTATTATTAATTATGTAACCCAGGGGCTCGTGACTTCCATAAGACATGAGCCTGCTCATTAGATGACTATTGTCAGTTGTTAGTGTGTGCACTATCATCTTATCTAGTTGCCACAAGTAATTGAAAATTGATTGATTGCCTTGCTGGTTCAGTTTATCTGCTGCAAATATATAACGCTAATATTTTATGTGAATGTTTTGAAGCTTGGACTCTTAAGGGATTGTATTGATTGAAGGAGAAGAAGGAGACTTTTTCCTTATTGTCGTTCTTGATATTAGAGGATGAATTAAATGTTAAATTTAAAGCTGTGTTCTAGAGTATGAATTGTTCTTTTTAATTGTGGGTATTTGTTGATTTTTTTTGTTTGTTTTTTAATATCTCATTTTCAAATTCCCTGTTTTGTACGGGAGGTGGGAAGGAGAGAATTGGCAATATTTTTTTTTTCTCCTGGCGTTGTCGCAAAATCTAGTAGCCAAGCCTTGTTTTTTTGTAGCAGCGTCAGCACTTGTCAGAGTATCCATCACAAGGTGTTGGAGTGTTTGCAAAGAGAAGGTATGTTCTAAAGCTGACACAGCTAGCTGCATGGGAGGGGTGAAAGGTTTCGTTTATGTTTTGAAAAATCTAATTATGCAATTGTGCAAGGGGTGAGGGCATGGGGAGGAAGTCCCAGCCAAAACCTAGACTGCTAGACACAATCTTTGGAGGAAATTTTATATATGGCATTGGTCAGACGGACAATAATCTTACTGGGTGTTAATGAAAGTCAAGCTAATTACGTTCTTCTGTTTCTTTGACTTGGTATGTTCATCAGCTCCAGAGAGGAGATGCTGACAGCATTTCAGAAAAGTTTTTGTGTCTCCCTTAGAGTTTTGATTACTTTACATGTATGCTACTTAATAAAGATAAAGTTTCTTTCTCTCTGAAGTAATCTGTTTGGTGCAGACTGGATTAAAGTGTACTTGAATTCTTCTCTTCCATCTCTGCAGTAAAAGACTGACTCAACGACTCACTCAAATGAAGTGGAGATTTTCTATTGACTCGGGCATTAAATGTCTTAGACTTGTATTTGTTCCACTCTGTGTCAGGTACTTGGGAGAGTTCATTTGTAGAACTGCCATTTGTTTTCCAAAGTGCATCACCAACACCCTGTTCTCCCACATCGGTTTTGAAAGGTGAAATCCTCCTTTTCTAAAGACTTAGGGTACTGCCTAGGGGGAGAGCAAGGAACAAGGGGACCTGTTTTCTACTAAAGACTATAAAACAAGATCCTTGCATCCTCTTTATACCCACCCACCCA
>JAOXNO010000013.1:53230855-53247626 GCA_028565335.1 Limnodromus scolopaceus | reverse complement strand
TATGAAAAAGTCCTACCGGTGCCTGTTGGTATGGTGGTTTCTTATGATAAAGTTAAGGATATAAACAACTTTCCGCTCTACAGTGCGTACTTGGTTATCCCTTTTCCAAACTTCACCTGCGTATGGATGAAGATTTTTGTGCCTTGTCTTATAGAGATGGCAATGACTTCTTGTTAAACTACTGTTTGAGTACAGACTGCTTTTTGAGATGGAGAATAGCAAAAAGAAGTGTTGCTTGCGTTCTATTCTTAATGTTTCTGTCTCTTTTTGTAAGGTATGTGTCTACCAGTGCAACAGATAAATCATATCACAGATCAGGTGGAAAGGGTGCTTCTTTTTTTCTTTTTTTTTATAGTTTGAAGAAAAATTATTTTGATCTAGGACCACTTGTCTTTAAAGATAAGTTTTCCAAGGAACTACTAAGTGTTGTAGAGCAGAATGGGGCCACCTGTGTGAGAAACAAAGCAGCTCTGTGATGTCCTTGGCTGCTTAAACAGAGAAGTTTTCTGAATGACCGTTGTCAGCTGTTGAACCCAGAGACGGTTTATTCTGAACCGGTTTCTGTGTGTTAGAATGTTTTCCTTCTAACCTGAGCTTTTCAAGATCTTGGACTGCAGACTAGAGGCCTCATTATTGAAACCTTTGGTGGAGTCTTCTCTCTGTTCTCTCCTACCAGCTCCTGTTTACTCTCTCTCCTCCTGGGGGATTTGCATTAGAGCATTGCCATGTTGTAAATCCCAAATAAAACCTAAGCCTTTCGTGAGAAGCAAGTGAGTCACTCCTGAAGTCCTGGACGTGCAAAGCATTCCTTGAAAATGCACTGGGACAAAGAGTGTTTTCTCTAATGGTATTTTCTTTGGTTCTTTGTTGGGTCCAAAATGAACAAATTCCTTCCGAGCAGCGTTTCCACTGGTGGAATGGCAGGTATGGTTTTACCTTGAAGTTGTAAATAGAAGTATCTGTTGTTACTAATGTTTGGAAATTAGCAGCATATAAAAATTGTTCCGAGTAGATAAAATAGTCTCTCATTAAAGAGCAAGCAGTATTACCACTGAAATCTCGTAATTGTTTGCAGTATACAGCGTACTTGTGGAGTGACTTTTACATATTTTTCTTTTTGAAAGAGTCTTCAGTAGATGTTTTCTGTCTTATGAGATGGCAAAAGTGAATAGGAAGGATAAGAATATGAAGCCCATTGTTTGGAAGAAATCAGCTATGTAATTCAAGGACTTGTTTTGCATTTGATGCTTTATCTGTATTTTTCAGGGGTTTGGAGTTTTTTTAAAGCCAACTTGGGTAATAAAAAAAAATAATTACTTTTCTATATGTTTAAGTTTGTTAAATGTGTAAATAGAAAAAACGAACCATACACAGGAACCTTTAAAAGTCACTAGATCCAAAATAATATTTCTACGTGACATTAAAGCCCCTCATTCCGTTCTGGTTTTATTTTAACCTTAGTTTTAAAACTTACTTTAAGTTCAAGTTTTTTAGAACTTGCTTAGCAAGTTCATGTTAAGTATATGTAGAAAATACCATCACTTCTACTGTAGTCCTTTTGATTTCCATTTTTCTTTCCTCATCTCGGATAACCATGTTCAATAATATACATGGGCTTGAAAATTGGAAGAAATAAGAATTTTGTTCTTATAATATAAAATTTATTTTTCATATTGGCTCACTTCTGGATTTGAGCCAAATTGTAAAACAGAAATAGAGACTGATCTCCGAGGATTTGCAGCATAATTACTTTATCATGTCCCTCCTGTGACTGCCGAGGGAGAAAACTCAGAGGTATGTTGCATAATCTCCAAAATGGCCAATTTCTGAATGATGGCCCTCCTGGTGAAGGCTGAATGCATTTAGCATTTTAAATTGCTAAAAACAGGTCTAAGAAATGCTAAAATGTAAAGCTTGGCATCCCTAGAAGTTCTTCTATTGTAATATGCTTTTTTTCTTTGTTGTTTTTAAAAAAAAAAAAAAAGAAGTTTTAGGACTTCACTCTGTAATGTCCATAGCAGCAAAACAATGTGGGTGTCCTGAATTGCAAATACTGGTGCTAGTGCTGCAAAGTCTTAATCCTGTGCTCTACTTTGACCCATAAATATTCACAGAGGCTTCTGTGGAACTAACACAGACAACTGAATATTTTGTTTGGGACAGAGCCTTGCTCTCATCCTGCTCTTAAAACACCTGATGCTGGATCCTGTGTCAGGCAGACTCTGAAGACCAGACGATTGTTCTTTTCAGATTTGCAACTCCTGTTGTCACCAGCAGCGGAAATGTGGGCATTGAATTTTTTGGTTTGGGGAGAGTTGAGAGACAGGAATTTGGGGGCTTTGCCCTTGGGTGGTACTGGTATCTCAGCAGCCACGCTTCTGCTCTCACAAGATCTTCCTTTCCTCCTTGCCTAGCAGGATTTTAGCTCTTACCCAGTGTGTCTGTCTTTGACAATGTCAGCCGCCTAAGATTAACTGATATGCATCCTCAAATAACGTATGTTTGACAAACTGGTGTTCTCTTGTATTAGGGTTCAGTGCATTGAGTGAGATGAAATGTGTCAAACGCACTGAAAATTATTACTAAAAGGCAACAAGAAGGGGGAAAAAAAAGCCTGCTAATGCCGCTGACAAAGGATGATGCAGGACTGATTCACAGCATGTTAATTCCAAATGCCTCTCCATCTTTCTTTTCTTCTTAGACTGTCTACAATTTATTAATATAATTATTGCCTCAACTGACATCTTGTGGATTAAGGACTTGTAGATATGAAGAAAGCTGTACAAACATGTTTAGTTAAGTAACAAATCAAAAACCTTTCGAAGGACAAGAAAACCTGCCCCCGTTCTGGTCTTCTAATAAACATCAAGCTTAAAGCAAAACTGGTAAGAAGTCTTGGCTGGTCCTAGTGGTACTCTGTGAGAAGGGGAAACATCACCTGTTTAACAAGCACGGGGCGTTTAAATGTTTAATGCATTGGAGGTGCTTCAGATGTGATGCATGAGCCTAGAAAGCAATGTAAATAGTGTTTTAAAGCTTCTGTTGGTGCAGAGAAATTTAAGTTAGCGTGCAACGTTTGTGAGCTATTCAAGACTGCTGGAATTTCAGAAAGAATGAAACTTTAAGTAGAGGCCCCTTCTTGCAGCATTTCTTTTTACTGTGTATTTCTTCCCTGGCCTCACCATGTTTTTCTAATTGTCTCACACTGTGTAGCACTAAACATTTCGTTATGTTTTTTTAATGGGAGTGGCAGAAATCTAAAATCACTCGGTCATCTCTGCTACCTTGAAAAATTGAAGGGGAGTTCCTTCTGTGGTGATATTGTCAGCCTCGGGTGTATTAAAGTTACAGCCCTCGCCAGCCTCTGGAGCAAGTGTGTTGCTTGCTTGAAGGTCAGTCAGTGGCCTGTTGGTTTTGCTGATACCTCAGCAGGTTGCAAACAAAAATATCAGAGGTTTCTCTAAACTTGACCTGCTTTTGAAAGAGTTTACTTGCTAACAAGAAAAGCCTATTTGTAATGAAGAAACGGCTGTTGTTAGCACTAAATAGTGCCGCTGGAAATGATGCGGAGCCCACTAACTGCTGTGACACATATTGCAGCATCTTTCGATGGGGAAGGTAACTTTTAGCATTTGATTGTATAATGAAGAAGTTACTTTGAGTGGAACTTTGAGAGTTTAAGACTAAGATGATATAAATGTCACTTATTTTGACAGGCTACTTAAAATTCCCTGTTTATTACTTTAACTACATCATTTTAGTTGTCAGTGTCAGACTATGAAAGAAGACTTAGTCGGGAAATGAAATGAAGCAACAGAATTTAGAGTAAAGATCTGGGTAGCTGTGTGTTAGCGTTTGCAGGGTGTCACTGTGCCTGTTAAATTTGAAGCTGAAATTCTGTGTTTTGTACAAAACCAAGTGGGCTGCTATAAATGTAGGCTCCGAACACCAAAGTAAAGATAAAGGTTTTGATAGGAGCAAGAGTCTATGCAGGGGACAGGTTTCCTTCCTCTCCGTGGGACCTCCCACCCAAATGGGTGATGCAGTCTTACATCTTAAATGCTTTAAGTTAACCCCTAGCTCTGCCCAATGGAAGAACTGGAGAAAAGTGACATCCTTGAGGATTTTGCTCTTTAAGACTTGGATGTCTGTGCCCAATTTAGTAACCCTTCTTCAGCTTCACTCTACCTGTCTTTTCATTTTAACTGCAGATGATTTGGAAATATAGAGGATTTTACAGTAGTTGTGGGAGTAACTTGCATGGCCTTTGGAGTCTGGCTTTTTGGATGTTATAAAGACTTGGAAAGTATGTCTTATGATGTTTTTCTGGTACTGTGCTTATTAGGTTGTTTGTGACCTGGAGTGTTCCCAGTGGGAACTGCGGAGCTATTGAAGATTAGGGCCCTTCCTTGGCAGGAATCATGGTGTACCTGGATCTCTCTGTCACTAGATTAGAAGTGAGGGAGCTTGCCTAGACGGGCAAAAATTGTTGCATCAGGGCTGTTACTCCATAGGTCTAGGAAAGTTTCTTGTCAGACATGCCTGAAACCAAAAAAAATCTCATACATGTTCTGCACATCATCTTTGTATTTACTCTAACTTTCCTTTGAAGGGAGTGTTACTTCCATCTGATCTCTTTAAGTAAAAATGTATGTGGAAGGCAGTAGTTAGTCCAAGCAACATTTCTAGTAATATTGATGAAATATGGGAGTTCTTAACGATTGTAGTATCATGTATGAGTAATTTTTATAAGCTCAAAATGGAGGAAAGCATGACCACTTGATTCAATTATTCTTTCAAGCTTGTAACTTGCAATAACTCTGTAGCTTAATGCAGAATAACATGACAAGTTCAGTTGGAAGCATGGCTTCAGTGTGGCTACATAAGGTCTTGTGTGGTCCCGCCATTTATTTCTTGTTATTAGTTCATACAAGTCAAACGTGTGCTTTTGCAGTCACAAAGAGTAACATGTATGCTGTAGATTAAATACATTTCAATTAAAGTATAAAGCCTATGTACTTTATCAGCTGTTTCTGGGACTGCAATTGTTTCTTCCTTCTCTTTTCAACTTGTCACAAGCAGCTGTGTTGCCCACGTACCTTCTTTTGAGAAGTATGTCAGCCCATCCTTAGACTGGATGATCTTTCTACAACTTCATGACTCCCCACATGTATATTATTTTTCCTCTATTTATTTGATATAGAGGCATAGGAAGATGTTTCCTTTTTGTCCTCCAGTATCAATCACTTTTCTACAGAGTGAGTAGCCTGTTGTCTGTCAGTTGCATTTCATGAGCAGCTCTAAAGGTATTACGTTTAAGATACCTCAGTAGCCCTCTTTATTGTCACTTATTTCAGTAAGAGTTTGTTAATGTTACCTCTTAATGAGGTAAAGGGCTGGGACTGAATACTATGTTGTCAGAATCATCTAGACCTAGTTAATAGTTCAGTTTCTTTTGACGTGGTAGGATCCTATCATATTCTATGTGTTTTCTCCAAAAAAATTGAAATCAGGAAAATTCTAGGGGGAAAAAAAGTTCATTATGGAAGAATGCTAAACAGGAAGAACATTACTGCTATAGTATGTAATGCAGCATTGTTGGTCAATGAAAGGGCAAAGTTTCCAATGTATTTTTTATTTTTTCATCAGACCTTGTAGAAACTCTGAGTCTATTTTTGTGAAAGATCAAGTAGAGGACCTTACTGTAATTCCGCTAAGGGAATTTACATGTGGCATTTTCAAACAGTTTTGAACAAAATTATTTGTGACGTTACACAGAAACATCAAAATCATCAAAACAATTTTTTTTTTCCTTCTAACTCTTTCAGTATCCAGGTTTGGTAACATTTGCTGTTTGAATGCATACTGCATCTTATGTTTATTTAGAAAACGTAATTTGTGTTTGCAACTGTTACTGGCCTTTTCTCTAAAAAAATTGCCCTATGCACCATAATTTGACAACAATTTGGGCAACGAAGTTTATTTGCTTTTAAGAAAAACACAAAACATAGTTTCTAATTTCAAAGACTTATTAAACAACACTGCACAGTAATTTTTTTTTTCATCTCTGATTTAAGCAAAAGATTACTTTTATTACTTAAATAAGACACATACTTTTGTGTGCCTTCCAGAGGCTTAGCCCCTGACAGTAACGACTGGATGCTGCTGGCTTAATTGGTCTTTCATTACTTGTTGGTATTGGAAGACCCACAGATTCTCACTATCAGGGATGTCCCTGCCCTACTGGGAACTTTCTGGTTTGACCAGGTGATATTAGCTGTCACGAGACAGTGATTCACCGCTTCCTTTTTCCAGCTGTCTGAGAAGCATATTGTGCCACATCTGTCTCGTACCCTCCCTAAATGCTCTTTGCTGATACACAGCTGGACCACTGGGCAAACTTGCTCTGGAGTTTTTATTAGCAGCAATGAAACAGCTAGTTTCAGGTAGCGCTGATGAAGTCTTTTCATAAAAGACTGGTAAGGCAGATATGCGTTTTCTAAACCCTAACAACCTTTAAAAGCGTAGGGAGGATTTGGAAAGGTAAGGTTCCTAAGAAGCTGGTATACTGCTGCTTCCTAGAGCTGTTTTCCTTTCAAATGGCATATTATACCTGGCTGGCATTTTCCTGTATAGAGAAGGCAGGCACTTGCGTGCACATATACAAAATAATAGCAGTTTGCTTGTCAGAATTATTCAGAGTTCTGGCATTAATAAAATATTATTTGCATTCGAAAATGTTTTCCTAGTTAGAAAGTCCAAAGCAACTGAGTTCTGGAGGACAATGGTTTTTATACAAGTTGACATTAATGATAGAGCTACAGCCCTTTGTTTCCATTAACAATAAAAATGCAGCACTATTAAAAACACAGAATGACATAACAGGGGCATAATATGATGAACAAAACATGAAGGCAAAACTAAGACTTCTTTTTCCCATAGGGAGTAAGGTATTATTGGTAATGAACTTTGTAAATCTAATAAGGGTTCCTTTCTGAAGGATGAGACTTATTTGTTTTAAAAGACATGACAGTGTGTATAGCGGTTGTTTATTGCACTCCTGATGGAATGCTAAACGTGGCCAGTCCAGATTTGACCAGTCTTGGGTGTTAATATTGTCAGAGTAGCTGCTGACAGAAGTAGCTGCTTTCAGGCTGGCCATCTCCACTGTGATGCTGCTGAGGAAGCTATTTCCACTCAATGCCCTGTGACGCAGAGAAATACAATTATAAGAAATTTCAAAAATCAGTATTTTGGCGTTGGAAGGTTCACCACTGTAAGCCTAAACTGGCTGCTAATTGAAGTCTGTTGTTGCTGCAGGTCTTAGCAGTTTTGCAGACAGGAGCTGTGAAATGTGAGCAGTGTCAAGATGGAAGAATGAATGAATCTGTTTGTTTGCTTTTTTGACCTACTTTAAATAAAGTTTATTATAAGCAATGATGCCTACACTTCGCCGGTATTGAAATAGAGCCTCTTTGTATGTAAATGCATTGAGGAATTTGCACAGGATCAGTTCATCTTCATATTTAGCTTTCCCTGTCTTACTGTCACAGCGAGGATATGGCTTACAACGTGCCGCTTACAGTACGTTACAGTGCACTTCGTGATCCGTAGTTTCTACTTGTGTGAATATTCTCCTTTGTCATCCCCCATCTTTTTGATTTGCAGATGTTTTTAGGATCCTGTCCAGAATCAGACACCCAACGTTGATCATCGTTGAGTACCTCTGGTGGGTTTGTGAGACTGTCCCAGATGATATAATTGCAAATATAGGAAGTTCCAGAGCTGGTGTCCAGAGAGAATGCAATGCTTTCAGTAAGCAGGGAATGTATTTATTATCACACTATAGCTCTGACTTTTACCAATCTATACCAGGGTTGATAACTGAATGTTTGGAAGGAAAATGGAAATTTAGCTCCAGCTGTTTGCTGAACTTCAGTATTGATCACCCAGTGTAACATTTAACTATGCCAGGAATATGACTAGTTACATCCAGCCAGGAAAGGGAATTCCTTCCCATATGATGTTTCTGCTTCTTTCTGGTTCCATCAGTAGAGAAATCTTTTCACTGATTTCAGTACCCGTCAAGTTGGGATCATCGTAGTGAATCATTGACAGGCTAAAATAACTGGAAAAAGTACTTAGTGCAGTTTTCCATTGCAGGATCTGATAGAAGGAAGAAAACTATATGTAGTTGTGGAGAAAAATAATGGCTACATAATGGAATGTATGGAGAAGCAGAGATGCTAGGCTCCATGTTGGTTATGTCCTCTGTCCTGTGTTAAGTCAAGGATGGGAATGAGTGTCATGGCTGTTTTGAAAACCTTCCTGGAAATGACGTTGGCACAACAATGCATGACCCCTGAGAAGAATAGTCAAGAGCTTTTTTGCTTCTTTAAAAGTTGTTTGGTCAAAGCGCCAGTAAAATAATCTCTAATAAGAAAACCTGTCCTGACAAGAACTTGCCCTGTATGACCTAGTTGGCCTCTCTCATCAGTCACGTCTCTTAAATGCGACTTATCAAGAAATGGAGAAAAATCTCATACTTTATACTTCAGGGGGTAGAATTCTACAAAATCCTATTAAATACATTGATGACCCTGGTGGTGGTATTCTGTTAGAAACAAGCTGTGAAAGCACTCCAGTAAGATTCGTCCTCAGAGGTTTAGATACTTTTTTTTTTTTTTTTTTTTTTGGATTGTTCTTCAAAGCCCAATTTATAATTCAGTAGCCTGTGTGGAAAGTTAATGCTCAATGATGAATTCTCCAAGTTCGTTGTGCTTGGGGAGCTCTTCTGAAAAGAAAGCAGTTAAAGAAATGAGTGAGGTGAACCTCCGGATTGCCAAGGTTAGTCTTCTCCCACGCTGTGATGGGTTGTCCGAGGAAGGTGCATGTAGCCATTGCCTGCAGCCTTTCCTCAGCCCCCCACCTGTACTTGAGCCTTCCCTATGGGTGTGCGATGGGGAATATTGCTTCATAATTCTCAGATGGCTTTAATACACAGAGAGCAACAAAGAAGTAAAGGCAGGCTTAGGACATACCATCATGGAAGCCTTAGAGTTATACAGTGGATGGCGAAGGGGACCTGGGGAGGGGAGGAAAGAGGAGTGATTTGTTTACTTTGGCACAGAGCTCCCAGGAGGATCTCTCCTTACACACCAGTGTTTTAATAGAAAAGAGATTCTACTTTGGATCTGTCAGGAATTAGCTAATGGTTAAACTCTGCTAGGAAGCAGTGTAGGCTTTCAATATAAATTTGTTTTCAGTAATAGTTCCATCATTCTTAGACAAGCCTTCTGATTATCTAGCAACCACTGCAGATTTAGGGAGATCCCTTGTTAATTTTTTTTCCCTTGGTTGTTTTTTTTTTTTTTTCTCTATTCTTAGTCCCTGTAGTTGACAAACAAGATTAAGGGATTCACTGATGTGGAAAATATTGAAATCACTGTAGGCTTTTTGGTCTTTCTCACTTTCTCAGACTACATATGAGAAATTCCTTGTCCTCATATTCCCTTAGTTTTAGACAAGCTTTTGAGATCTTTATTTTTTGTAGGCAAGGTCTGCCTTCCCACAGACAAAATAAAAGTTAATGTTGTTATTGTTTTGTGTCCCAGACCTCCTTGTCGCTCTCCCCAGCTTTCCTCCCTCCCTTTTCTTCTAACCAATATAATCTCCCATTTTTCATTTGGGGAATGACAGGTTCAAGAGTGTTATAGGAAAAGCACTGGAGCAGGAATCCTCACTCACTTATCAAAATTTGGCTGCCAGTATTGTTGAACAAAACCTCTTTGGTGTGGATATTAGTAAATGTTCATCAAATGAAAGTTTAAGTGTTGTAAATTCAGAGTATGCTACTTCTGTTGCAGGCAGTGGTAAACAGATTATTCTGTAAATTTCAAAACTGCTTCTTCAGTTTAAACCTTTGTGTTATTTCCTTATGTTTCTCAGTTCCAAGTTGTGTATAAACACATAGGTATGTGTGTACTTTTACCTTGTTATAGTTAAACCATGATACAGCATCAGGATTTGCGTTTCAGAGTTGCTTTTCCCTCTATTGTATCAGTAAAAGTCTACAAACATGCAAAATATGCCGAAGTCAGTGCAGCACTGCAGCTTCAGGGGCAATAAAAGTGCATGAGTTCAATTTCTTCTTCTCAAAGGTAGTTCCTCAGTACAAGAGATCTCTGGGCATCAATGTTCTGAAGTCAAGACATATGGGACAAACAATGTGTAATACACTTGTTGTGCATAGCTGTTGCACACCTTCCTTTCTTTTCTTTTCTTTTTTTAATAGTTTAAGACTCTCTCACTCTCTGGCTTACTTGCTATCACCTCCTTTCACTTCCCAAAATTAAAAGGCCATGAAGAGTAGAACTCCCTTTTTTGACAAGTTTGGTAAATTAGGCTTTCTTCTAGGTGGGCTGAGGGTGTCATTTTGGATTGGAGAAAGGGAGTATTTAGTACTTGCCTAGTTTGTTGGGTGTTTTTTTTCCCCAATAGAATCATAGAGTCATAGAATGGTTTGGGTTGGAAGGGACCTTAAAGACCATCGAGTTCCAATTCCCCTGCCCTGAGCAGGGACACCTCCCACCAGACCAGGTTGCTCAAAGCCCCATCCAGCCTGGCCTTGAACCCTTCCAGGGATGGGGAGTCCACAGCTTCTCTGGGCAACCTGTTCCAGTGTCTCACCACCCTCACAGGAAAGAATTTCTTTCTAGTATCTCATCTAAATCTCCCCTCTTTCAATTTAAAACTTTTACCCTTCGTCCTATCGCTACACTCCCTGACAAAGAGTCCTTCCCCATCTCTCCTGTAGGCTCCCTTCAGATAGTGGTGTCTTAAAGGTGTTGTTTCTTGTAATTCGTTGGTCTTGATGAGTATAGAACGTCTAATTTATGGATATAAAAGCTGAAGAGTTTGGGGCTCTATTCAAAGCAAGTTCCTCATCCTATCTAGAGCAAAGCTTGTATTTTGAGAGGAGCTTGGCTTAGTTATGGCAATAACTGAGGTCTTCGTGTTTACAAATCAATATTTTGCACTTGGATACCTCCACCGTGGTGGAAATAATACAAACATAAGAATGGTAGTCCTTATTCCAAGTGAGCTGACATTTTAAGCAGTGGGTTGATTGGTCATATTGCTGTACATTGGAATTTTACATGCTTGTTTATGTAAATGTCAAGCAGATGGAAACATATGAATAAATGAAAAACAGGCACTTGTGGGAGAGAAATTATTTTATTTTTTTTGTTACAATTCACACTCTGGTACATAAAATTTGCCTTAGTATGGAGAGCAGCTACATAGTGGTTATGTAGATCCAGATTGATATTAACGAAGCGGAAAAGACCTATGGGTGCTTTTCTTCCTTGGATACGTATACGTGTGTGTGTATAGGTAGGTAAATAAAAATGTGTGGGTTAATTTAGGAGAAGTTTCTGAAAATTGTTTGTAAAGAATGGATGACAACGCTGCTTAAGGGGCTTGTATTAGCGATGGGAACCTCTTGAAGTAAAATGAGCTTTGCTGTTAAGTATGATTGAACACTGCTTTGCTTTTCACACTTCTAATGTGTGTGTTGCTTGCCTGCTAACTGTGGCTAAAAGGCATGAAGTCACAGGCAACTATTAAAACGTTTAGATTCCTAGCCTGTAAATATTGCATTTCTCACAGAATTGGAGTGAAATCCAGTCTTATGTCTCTTGTTCATCCACTTTGTATCCATTGGGATGCAGCATTTGTGAAAGAATCAATTATCCATTTGTTAGTCAGAGGAGCTTTACAAATTATACATTAGCAGATTGATTTCTCAGGTTCACCACTGGGGGCCTGATAGTATAAGGTGGGTTGATGATGAGTGTCAGGGGAGAAGGAGTTGCCACAGAGAACACAATTAAAAGAAGCTTTCTGAGTGGCCGTGAATTTACTCCTAATTGAAGAGCTGACATAATCCATACTAAGTGCGTTTATTTCAAGCATTTTACATTAGGTAATTGATTATCACATGAGGTACGTTTGTTGGTAGATACTTGATTTTTCTTTCCTTTCCTTTAAATCTAGGATTTTGCAAAAGCCTGCTTTTAGATCTTTATGTGCAAGGTGCCTGCTAGCTTTTTCTCCCTCTCCCTAAACTTTTCTTTCTTCTATTAAGGTAACATTTTTTTTGTTCTGTAGTGTCAGCTTGACATTATTGATTTTGAACAGTCAAACTTACTTACGTTGTCCAGAATTCCAAGCATGTCTCCATCAGAAAGAAAACTGCAGCTAATGGAAATTCAGCTGAAGGCGTTTCTTCCTTCTTTGCCAGAACTTCCACACTGTATGAAATTCTGAAGCTGTTCCCAGGTTAATCATTTCAGTGTATTTCCTTATTGCCAGATTTGAATTATGTTGCTTTAGAAATACTCTGTGTGTTTCTGTTACTTACAGAGTGCTTGAAGTATCATTGTGACCACAAAAAAGTTGTGTTTTTTCAGTTGTTTGGCCTGAAGCTAGGGGTCCTGATTAGGTTAAGAAATGATTACCCAGTGTAGTGCTAATTAAATAATCATTAGTAATTTCCTCAGTATTTTATATGCAGCTCCCTGTGGTTTGATGGCATGGGGTTTATGATCAGATCATCTCTTAATTGCGTAATACTTACATGGATTATATGTTCCTAATTTTTAGGTTGACACTTTGACCTCAGATTGCTGCTGTAATTCTTAATTTTTTTTATTTTTATTTTTTTAACCATGATGCCTGTGAATTTAGGCAGTTACTTTCCTCACCCATTTAAAATACCTTTAAAACAGCCAGCTGACCAAACCCCAAAGCATATCGTGGTTCCGACTGTATGCAAAAATCAGTCCTCAGGATTGGGATGAGTTAGTGACTACCTGTGTCCTGTTTAACCTTGAGTGATTTTTCTTCTTTTGTCGGCCTGTGAAGGTGGGTGTTGCAGGAAGGGCATTTATTCTCTGTACTGTAAAACCCAAAGCCTATTTTCTTTTGCCAGGCAAGTTAAACTCTTCAGTGGGTTAGCTGGACTAAGGTTTAAACAAGCCACAAGGGAAAGACAGTTGTAACTCCGTGGCTGAGTTCATAACGTTTAATAAAACAAAAAAATAAAGGTAGGGTGAGGTAGGGTAATCCACCAAATAATATGTGCTTCTTTTTTCTGCAATATCAGAATTCTCCACAGGATGTTGGCAAGGTATAAACTGAATTTGAAAGGATAAGTAACTTGGCTGACTGTCACAGCGGCGTATTTATAAAAATAATTGATATGAAAAGGTGAATTGGAGCTGATTCTAGAAAAAACACTTTGGTTTAGATAACACATGTGCGAATTTTATCTGTGGTCTTTTATTTCTGATTTCCTGGATAGTTTTAGATACAAATCTTAAACAGCTTTCCAGTGGAATGTAGTTCTGTAAATAGTAGGCTTGACTGTTACTCATCTCTGAACAACAAGCTCCTGGCATTAGCTACTCTTGCTGGAACTTTTTTTTCAAATGTGTTTAATATTCAGCCTTGACTGTTTTTAAGTTCATGGTCTATCATCACTTCCTGAGCTCCGTAGAAAGGTCTGACTGGTGAAGTCGGTGACCAGGCTAATAGCCAGTAGTGCCAATTCTACTTGAGTGCTGAAAAAGAATTGCTTTCTGTTGGTTTTGTCTTCTGTACATCATCTAGAATAGCGTCTCCTGTTGGAACTTTGCTGGAGGTCTGTGTAAGTGACCAGGTCAGCTTTTAGTTGAATGTTTTTGTCTTCCCTGATTGTGATCTGTGCATAGTGCAGGCAACAAGAAGAAAAGAATCGGAGAAAGGAAAAATTAAAAAGAGCTCATAAGTGGTGTGTTGGGCATGCGGAAGGCTTGTAACAAGTTGCCAGTTATACACAGTGTTATCACAGAAAGAAATACTATATCATCAAATTTCTACTCAACAAACTGTTCTGAAGTATTCTGTATAGTTTTGAATATGGGAAAAATGCAAATACTGTGGAATCCCCTTTTCACCCACTGACAACGTTCTGCGTGTACATAAGGAGTGGTTTTGCCTTGCTGGGTGCTATTTGGTTACCTGAGTGTGATCGCACATTTAATTTCCAAAGTATGCCATGTGGCTTTCAAACCGCAGCATGACAGTTACATTCCATCATCCTGTTCCTCGCCTTCAACTTTTATATGAAGAAGTCTACCTTGCCTACTTCCTGCACTTCATTTTTTGTGTCTCAAACTTTTATCAAAGCCTTTTGGCAGGAAGATGGGAAAAGTGTGGACTGTAGGAATGAGCCGTCGACTCTTGTGGTATGTCCTCTTTTATTTCTTTTTGTCCTGGGCTTTGTTGCAGTAGAGTGTCTCCAAGAAGGCCCATAACAGAGGAGTGCTGCTAGATCTGCTGGTGCTGTCGTGTCAGCCCTGATGGCAGATGTAGGTGCTGGAAGGACAAGAAGAACGTGGCCAACTGAACACTGTACCTTAGTGTATGACCCTGTGTCAAGGTGGGGCTATTCAAGATGGACTTTTTGCCTTTCCAATTGCAGAGTAACGAAAGAAGAGAAGAACCTTTGTGAGAAAGTTGTGGCTATGGCAACCTAGATGCAGCCCAGAACAAAAAAATATGCCGCTTCCAAGATGAACTCAGTTGAACTTTCAGTGCTTGTGTTTTCAGAGGGCCAGAATTGTTTCTCATTGTAAAGGGAATGGTGGAGACGTGCTGGCATTTTTTATTTTAGTTTTCTTCTCCTAGACAGAGACAAAATCATCTCTTGCACCTTGATGAGCAAGCCAGAAGTTTAGAAAGGCATTTTCAAGGTAAGGCAGGAATAAAAGGGCGTGCTAGCAATTTTTATGAAGCTTCTAGGAAGAGAGACTGACAATTGACGTGTCTTACCTTACTCGGCGTCCTCCAGTCCTGAAATTAGCCAACTGGGTGTGTAGCGCCTGAGAATCGGAGCTTTCACAAAGATGTTGACCACACCAGTAGGCTGCTGGGCTTGAGCTGTGCTCCTCGGCTGATGCCACCCAAATGTGTTGGGAAGAACACAACAGGGGAACGTGCACCAGCTGCTTGCACTGGCAGTGATGCACTCGCTTCTGGTTTTGAAAGGCAGCAGGTCAGCCTAACCGCTCTGTGGCAAATGAAAATACTCTTGGAGCACATAAATCAAGGAAAATTAGTTTGACTTATTCCTCGACAGTGCACTTTTCGGCAAATGATGCGCAGTGGAAAGGCAACTTCGCGGTAGGCGGTGATTGCGATATTTCCAGGTAGCATTCTGTGGTGACACAAAGTGAGGCCAAGAGTGGTGTCTCCTGGGAAGTGGGAAAACAAGAGCTGGCAGCATCCTTTTCATAACTCATCAGACAACTGCTGCAACGCAGGGCTCAGTTCTTCAGCCCTGATTAGAAAGAAGCTTGTGGAAAATGCAGTGTGATTTGGGCATATATTCTTTTCAAGGTGGAAGACAGGAAAGCTTCATTTCCCCGAATTGGAATTTTTTTGTGCGTGAAAGATTATGTGGAAAAGCTTTCCAAAGGCTGTGAGAAGACCTCAGTTTATCTCCTGTAGATATTCCCTCTGACAGTGTGTTTTTATATAACTTTTTATGATGTACTTTTAATGTCATTCCAACTGCCGTAGTGTATATAAGGACCTGTGATATTTTAGACACAGTTGTGTAACATCTAATGTGACCCCATGACTCCAGTGTTCCAGTGACACTTTCTTTTCACACAAACATATGATGGATTTCTCTTTTACCATGCTCAGAACCACCGAAGTGACCTGTTTTGTGGTTCAATCCGTTCAAAATTTTATGAGAGTAAGAAAAGTTGTTCTTAAATGTGTAAGAGAGACTTACTTGGGTGGAGATCCTTCAATGATGCTTGAGGTGATGAGATAGTTGTTACAGAGGGTGAAATCGGGATCACGCTGCATAAGAAGGTTCTTGGTACTTGAATGTAATTGGATGGGGGCTTTATATGCGAGAGGATATGCATTGTGTTACCCAAATGATGTTCTTCTAAGTTAGTCCTTGGTACTTAAAGTAAGGATAGATGTTTAAGCTAAAGTAAACAGTAACAGATGCCCTATAACCCTGTAAATTAGAAACGAAAGTATATCTGGATAAGGAAAGGAAAATTTATTAAATTGGGGCAGTCTTTGGGCTTTTCTCGGTATTTGTCGAAGAATGAGTATAACGGTGTTGCACTTCAGTACCTTCTAAGACTGGTTTCTGAGAAGGCTGTGATAGGCAAAAATGAAAGCAAGGTAAGGGATTTGAAGGAAGAAATAATTATCAGTATAGCCATCAGACCAAACCAGAAGAATTGTTAGTTCTCTTGATGCCTGTGTGGTCAGTGTGTTTTATGTTAGGAGTCTGGACAGCAGGAGAGGTTCTTGACCAACAGCTGTGGTGTGCAGGAGGAGGGCTGGGAGCCTGGGTAGCTCCAGAGCCCTGAGGTGTGGAACTGCAAAAAATGTCAAGTTTCTGGGTTAGGCAAAAAGGCTGGAAAGAAGGCTGCTTTTTGGCATTGTCATAGAAATACCTATTCTGTGGTGTGGTTGTTTTCTTTTTTTTAATTAATGTGACTAAACATTCCACAACTGTTAACACCTAAATTTCAGGAAGCATGAGGGGCATTAAAGCATGTGATTAGTGAGGTAATCTCAATCCTCGGGAATATGGTTTAGTGGTTTTTATTTCTTATTTATTTTTTTGTCAGTTAGGTTGATGGTTGGACTAGATGATCTTTAAGGTCCCTTCCAACCTAGATGATTC
>JAOXNO010000013.1:53201798-53214457 GCA_028565335.1 Limnodromus scolopaceus | reverse complement strand
GCGAGAAGGTCTCCCCTCAGCCTCCTTTTCTCCAGGCTGAACACCCCCAGCTCCCTCAGCCTCTCCTCATAAGACTTCTGCTCCAGACCCCTCACCAGCTCCGTTGCCCTTCTCTGGACCCGCTCCAGCCCCTCATTGTCTTTTTTGTGGGAAGGGGCCCAAAACTGGACCCAGCCCTCGAGGTGGGGTCTCACCAGTGCCCAGTACAGGGGGAAATAGCATATTCTGTAAGAATTTTATTGAGTAGCCTTTTTGTAGGTGGAAAAAAACCAAACCTAGATAGATTTTCTAAAAGGTGGCCCTTCAGGGACCACCTGAAGGACACAGTCATTTTGGGTGGAGTTAAAGTGGCAAGATACGCTTGACAGAGAAGTTTGATGTCTGCAGTGCACTTAGCGCAAAAGTTTCTGATAGACTGTCCTAGTGACAGCTTTAAACTTTTGGAGAAAATACTTGTCTTCTGGTGCCATCTTGTGGCTTTAGGAGAGAGAGGCAGTCTGTGTAATTCCTGTTAAAAATCCCTTGTTTTGTTAAAAGATGTTATTTCAAGCAACTTGTGTCTTGTCATTTGACGTATTTGTGCGAATATTGGTGGTGGGAAGCCATGTATAAAGAAGCACGTACAGCTGGATCTGGAAATATTAGCGACACATATTGGATGCAGATTTTAGCATGATAAAAGTCCTTGCAGGTAGCAATTTTACACCTCTTAATGGTCATTGTGCACATTATGCATTAAATCGTAGAGGAACTGGTAAAAGAGATGACTGTCAAGCGAACTGTCTACTCTTAGTTGGGTTTTTCGTTGCTGATTCAAAGCAGTTGTAACATCTCTTAGGCGCATTTAGGTATTTTAAAATACCTTCCTTGTTTGCAAAGCCTGGGGTTGCCCATGTCAGAAGTTTTATGATCAGCAGCACTTGTTGTATAGTACAGTTCACACGTGTAGGACTAACACACAGCATCTCCAGAGCCCTACTGAAGGTCATGTAGTTCCACATGAGGCCGAGCAAAAGGCGGAGGACTTGGGCATCTTCGATAATTTTCTTTGACTACACCAGGCATGTGGGATATTTTTGCAATCTCCTGTTTTTTGGAGGGAAGAAGGAACCTGTCACCAGACCAGTGGGGAGGTGTGAGGCAGTCTGGTTTCTTCACCAGCTTTCGGAAGTGTTTTTACTAGTGCTGTAGGCTTAGGGTCTCAAATGCTTTAATTTTTTGATCCTTAACGTGTAAATAATTATACTTACCATTCTTTGTAGAAATTTGATCAAAGACCTGCTTATTAATATTATTATTAAAGTAACTACTATTCGGTAGTAGACAAGATTCTCAATGTATATATACTATAGGAAAATTTTTTAAGGTATTTACTTTTGGTTTGTGATAGGTGTATATTTTCCATTGCCGTTGAATCCAAGCAGAGTAAGGGATAATGAAGTAAAAAAAATATATCCTATGTTTACATACAAACTGTGTCACAAAAATATTTCTTCTTGTGCTTCTTGATAGCTGCTGTTGTATGAGAGAGGCTGGATGAATAGATGGAAACCTTCGGTTTTACATGAAGGGGAAGGAAATATAAGAAATGTGAAGTGGAGAGGACACTTGATTGCTTGGGCCAATAATATGGTAAGAATTTTTCACCTCTGTTTAATGAACAAAAATACTACTGCATTACACTGATACTTGAAATGTTTCAATGTTAATTGGTAAAATATTCAACTGAAAAATGGTATATTTGAAGAATTGAGTATGAAGGGCGTTGAAGGATAGCATTTTAGGTCCCATTTCTTCATTGATATTTCTTCTGGTGTTTCGTGCTGGGTAGTCAGTGTTGTCCATATGATTGCCACTTCTGAAGAAATTAAGAAAAGCTCTGGGTACCACTGTTGAGGGTGGTCACCACTGTACACTATTGTATAGCAGAGTTTTGACCACTGCAACTTATTGCAGCAAACTGTATAAGGAAGGAATGCCAACGTAACTCTTTATGTAATAAATAGAACATCACCACTCCCTGACATCCCCTCCACAAAGCCCCCCAGACCTGTCTGGATTTTGTTGTTTGTACTGACCTGACATTATCATATGCACTTCTAACGTTGCAGGTTATAAAAATCAATAGTAATAATTTCTTGTTTTGGTAGGCCGCTAGAAAAGGCAAGACTTAGGAGAAAATAGGCCCTTTTTGCTCTAAGCGTAATTCATATTTTAAAGGGAACCATTGCTTTCATGCTGAGTGTTGCATTTCACCTATCTCTGTATATCTAATTGATGGGTCAAGGTCTGTGTTTTAAAGCTCAGCAGTGAGGGATATGTTTTTAAGTGTGTATCATGTCTACGTTCCAAAGTCTTATTTTTAAATGTGGTGAAAGTACTTCTGAAACACTAGCTATTCTCCTTCTGTTGTTTTTTTCCTTCCTGAAAGGACCCATTTATTAAAATATTTTGAAGCCATTGTTCTTTTATTCCTTTCAAAACCAGTTTGATATGAAATTGTTAGAGGTGGACTTTTGTTTATTTGCTCCCCTTTATAGCTGCATTAGAATTGAAACTTCCATAAGTGCTTGATCGTCGTAACATTAGCTCTTTTGAAGGTTTTATTCTTTTCAGAGCATTACAATTAAAATATATATTCTAGGTGAGTCTGCTGGGAATAGATAGGACAGTTGAGGAGAGCTATCCCTAGAGATGATGTGCCACATCAGAACACAGAATACTAATAAAATGTTGAGAGCCATCTGTCAGAGACAAAAAGCCATGGTCAGGGCCTATCTTTCAATGAAAAATGAAATGACACTTGCCCTCCAAAAGATTAATATATTTGGTTATTGGCCTTTCCCTTCCCCCTTTACCTTTTTAAAAATTTCTCCATCGTCTAGCAAGGTTTTGTGTCCCTTTTCTTTTTCTTCTTTCAAAGTCAGAGAAAATGTTACTGCCTCTGCATGGCTACTTAGTTTTTATTTATTTATTTAGGGTTTTTTTTTGACACACTGTATGTGAGCCTGTTAGGCACTGGATATTCTGTGATGGACTCCAGGTTATTTAGGCAAGGTCTAATTCTGCTTGTCAGATGCTTGGGTAACCCATGGTTGCTGCTATGTTTTCTTCTCCTTTCTCTGTGGCCCAGAGGGCAAGTTTTACAACCTGAGACACCCAAGGACCAACACCTTAGAGGCATTAGTCTGCCTGACTCCCATTTGAACAGGTTTTAGGTTCCTTCATGACAGGAGGTTGAGTGTGAAAGTCCTGTCAGTTCATGTTGCAAATGGGGTACTTTTAACTGTAGAGGATCCTATGCTATTGGTTTGAGAGGCACTTTAAACATAAGCTAGTCTATCCCGTATAGGATTTTCTGCCTTGTAGAAAAACATAAGGTGTGATGTGGGTCACTTTTATCTGAAAATCATCCTGGAAGACAAAGTGGTAAGATTAATAAAAGACAACTTTATTAAAATGCAGTTCAAGCAAGATTGCAAATTTTATCAGATGAGCTTAGAAAACACAAAGCTTAAGCTCCTTGTTTATGTTACCCAGAGATCCGGGCTCTGTACCTTGCAGATGCTATGTATAAGTTGTTTTTTTTCTGAAACCCTGATGACTATTAAGCTAAGAGGTGCCAGTAGGAATGTGTTCCACGCTCACAGTTCTTCAGTGACAAAGACCACTGAAAGAAAAACCCAGCCCACCCCCATACCATTTACTGATCCTTGTGATTGAAAAAAAACAACCACCACAAACAGGCAGGCAAAACGTGGCTTAGACCATGACCCCCATGTTTAGACTCTTTGACTTACAGACAGTTGAATCTGTACAACTGGGGACATAGAAATTCGCAGTGGGAGGGGAACAGAAACAGGCAGGGGAATCTTTTAAATCAGTTTTGTCACCAGAAAAATCCTAACATGGAATGGCATCCTGGACACTGACCTTTCAAGGTCCCTTCCGTCCCCTTTTCTGTGATCATGAGAGTTGTTTTTTCTGCTCACTGAGCTTAACGGTATTATCTACTAAAATGCTTTGTTTTATTTTGGGGGGTTTTGTTTTTAAATCAGTAAGAACAAGTCATTACTTAACATGAAATTAATCTCCATTTTGCTATTGGAAAGGTTATAGCTCACCTTTTCTAAATGGCATGGAAAAGTCTGATTAATGGCTCTTTTTTTTTTTCTCTCTCTTTCAAATGACTTTAATCTTCCTTGCTTTAAACTTTTTGTTCTGTTAGTTTAGGAGATTTCCTGAGGAGGTAGTGAAAAATCTTAGCATACAAATCCAAGCATCATTTAAGTATGCTTGCTTTTCTGTTTTAATGTAAAAATAGAAGTGCACTCCTGGAGAAGTACAGAGTGGCCTCATTTGTCTTAATGAGCTATTGCTTCACATCTGTTTGGTTTTTTTGTTTTTGGTTTTTTTTTTTTCAAGGTGGAAATTTCTGCTTCTCTACAGGGGCTGTTGTGGAAGAGCTGAGATTTTTTCATTTCTCCAGTAGTAGCACCAGCCCAACAAGCCGAATTGGTTCATGATGGCAGTTGCTAATCTGTCACTTACTCACTTCGTGTATCTTTTCATTTGGCATGTGAATTTAAAATATCTAATTTACTCTAATCCCTTTGGTCCTTCTGTCACCTCCTGGGTTAGGTGCATCTTTTTATCAACAGCTTTTTCTGTTGATACTCAGCCCTACCCTGAAACTTATGCTGTAAAGTGCAATGACTGCCTTAGTGTACAAAATAATATGGGTTGTGGCGAGTAGGAGTTTGTCATACTGAATAAAGTTCTCTTGTATTTAAACTTTCAGGGTGTGAAGATACTTGACATGATCTCCAAGCAAAGAATTACCAATGTGCCTCGAGATGACATAAGCCTTCGCCCAGATATGTATCCCTGCAGTCTTTGCTGGAAGGATAATTTAACGCTGATTATTGGCTGGGGAAATTCAGTAAAGGTGCAATTACCTGTCTTTGTAATAAATGCTTGCTGTTATCACAGACAAACAGAGGATTATTTCTGAAAAGCAAAGACAATCGAAAAAAATAGAATTTGGTTTGACTACAGTGTGCAGAACTCCTGCTGCCATAGAAATGTCATTGGGCTGACCCTCATGAGGAGGAGGAGGAATGATAGACACCCAGCGGTCAGATAGATCTCTGTGTGTGAGCACGCAGCGAATCTAATCCTCGGGGACACTTCTCCTCTGTGCCTTGGAGAGATCTCCTCTTTTGAAAGCTTTTAGTGGGCTGTTGAATTCATTTCTTTTGATTAGCATTAAGGAAGAACAACTTACCATGAGGTATTTTTGGAGGGGATTGTTTGGTGGGGCTGAGGAGGCTGTGACTGCTGAAACAGCCACATAATTTTGTTCAACCATGGGAAAAACTTAAAAAAAAAAAAAAAAAAAGGGGGTGTGTGTGTTTAGTTCTGCTTTCAGCAGGGAACTGGCATTTCAAACTTGAGTGCTGCAGACTGACTATGATTTGCTCAGACCAGCACCTGACGTGAGTTTGTTACAAGCCTGTTAGCTGTTTTCTAATGACAGACTGCTACATCACTGCACAGTGGGAAATTAGAAGTGTTCAGTAGGAGTAGATGGAAAGGGAGGGTAAAGTGAGGTAGGCGAACCGTGGAAAGCTTTTGGAGCATTAAACTTAGAGTTTTACAAATGAGGAGGTTTTCATAAGTTTGGCATCTGTCTTCCCCCTTGTATTGTGTGTGCTTCACAACGTTTGGGTATTTGCATTTTTCCATGTGTGCATACTTTCCTTTCTGTTATTGGGATTTGCAAGAGCATGTTCTTACTGAAATGGTAAGGTAATGAGATGCAAAGTGTGAGAAGATACCAAAGCCAAACTCGCATATATGCCAGTGTGAAGAAATCAGAGTGGGCAGGTGCTTTCAGATTTCTCTGGTGCGGTCCACCTTCCTTCTCCTGTCCCAGCATATTTTTTCATAAGGCTGTGGATTACAGCTATAACTTTCCTGGCTGGTTTTCTTCTTCAGCGATGCATCGTCACTGTTTTACAGTATGTTTTTCAAAATACAGAAATGTGTGTCCGAGAATGCCTCAATAAGAAAAGGAGTTTCTGGGAAAAGTTAGTGTCATTTTTAGGAATTACAGTTTGTTCATCATAATGATCCAAATCTCTGTTTCCTAGATTTGCTCAGTAAAAGAACGACATGCCAGTGAAATGCGTGACCTTCCGAACCGCTATGTGGAAATAGGTATGATTGTACAAATGTCCTCTTTTTCAAAATTAGATAAGCTTTAAAGGTCTGTTTTCCAGTGCTAGCCTGAAAAAGCTGTTACAATTCAGAGGCAACGTGGAGTTCTAACATCAATGTCTCTTCATTTGTCGTTGTTGAGGTTGTCATAATGTCCTCCTGCATAGGTTTTTTTGTATTTGTAGAGTCTTAAGTTCTGTGAACATCTAAATTCAGAGATCCTTGTGTGAACAGTGGATGTCTTAACTTTCCATTCACTCAGGTTCCTACAGACAACTTGGGTTTTTATCTTGGTGAAGGGATGATCAGTGTAGTAGTAAGGAGAATAGATGCTTCTTTATTCATTTGTGTTGTTTGACTACACTGCTCATAACTTTGTTTTTTTAAATCTCTTTGGTATAGTACTAAAAAATTTATTTTAATTTCTTTTTGTTGCCTTTTTTGCTTCTGCATTTTATGTCCTCCTTTGCTTTATTATTTGTCCAGTTTAGGTAGTGTGAACAAATGCCATTATTGCTGATTAATGGAAAAGGTCTTGACAAAAATGTGGGTATTACGTAAAGGGTTAAGTGGAACTCAAAGGAAGTTTGGAGGGGAAGAGGGGATGTAAACAAATAGTCACAACTGTCCTCAGAAGCTTTTTCTAGGGAGAAGAAATAATCTATGAAGAGGTGGTACTGGGAAGATAAACACTGGGACAGAGTGGACAAGAGTTTGTAAGCTTTGGTGTTTTCTTATCTGGACTGTAGTGACACGAGACTGTGGAAAAGAGTGTTCAAGCAAGATCCTGACTCGTGTCAGATTAGAATGGTACGTGGATAGGTGTATGCTCCGCTCCCTGACTTCAGGAAAGAACTGTTTTAAAATAGTTACTGAAAATCAGCTGAGATTTGTAAAACTCTGTAGGAACTCTGGATACTTAGAGGCAGTGGTGTGCGTGACAACTAACTGAGACCTGAGAACTACTTGTTGTTTAAGATTACATGGTCCCAACAGTATAATTAACTGTGAAATTCTAGGATATTTAAGAGACTTTTGTCAAGAAGAAGTTCAGTGTTGAGTTTTAGCCTCAGATCTTTTATATAATCTTTTCTGTACCTGTAAGTAGCTTTTAGAAAATAATAAAATGGGGTTGTTTACATAGTGACAAGTGAACAGCGGCAACTTCTACTTCAGCTATAATGTGTCTACATGGAGGGAGCTAGTCTTACATTACTGTATTAGGACTTCACTTTTTAAAAATATAAAGCTGTCAGCAGACTATTTAGGTGCACACCTGAAGGTTAGAGATTTTTGTGGAAGTAACATTTTCATCTTAGAGATTTTAGGCTAAAATCTCTGTATTCTTGAGGGACCAGTGTTTTATTCACTTAACCTGTTAATGTGCTTGAGATTTTTCTTTCTGGTTTCAGGTCAAAGCACTGAAACAGCTCTGCCAAATGCTGTCAGCAGCACTCATTGAAACGTGGGTATTAGATTGGGAGGGAAAAGAAAGACATTATTTGTTCAACTCTCAGTATGAATTACAATAACTTCTGATAGAGTCCCATAGATGATCTTCTTGAGAGCTGTGTGTTATGCCATAGCATCTCTTTCAATTTTATTTCAACTTTACTTTTCAAAGGCATAACTGGAAGGTCTGATATTAACAGGCAGACCAGCAACCAGTATAGGTTTTTTGCAAGACCATTAATATCCTAAATGGATGCATAAGTTGATACACTTTCATAATGTAAGGAATTCATATGAGGCAGGCATAGTGGCAAGATAACTGAATAACCTTCAGAATCATAGAATGGTTTGGGTTGGAAGGGACCTTAAAGATCATCGAGTTCCAACCCCCTTGCCCTGGGCAGGGATGCCTCCCACCAGACCAGGTTGCTCAAAGCCCCATCCAGCCTGATCTTGAACCCCTCCAGGGATGGGGCAGCCACAGCTTCTCTGGGCAACCTGTTCCAGTGCCTCACCACCCTCACAGGAAAGAATTTCTTCCTAATATCTCATCTAAATCTCCCCTCTTTCAATTTAAAACCATTACCCCTCATCCTATCACTCCACTCCCTGATAAAGAGTCCCTCCCCATCTCCCCTGTAGGCCCTCTTCGGGTACTAGAAGACCATTATAAGTCTCCCTGGGGCCTTCTGTTCTCCAGGCTGAACGTCCCCAGCTTTCTCAGCCTGTCTCCATAGCAGAGGTGCTCCAGCCCTCTCTGATCATCTTCATGGCCCTCTGCTGCACCCGTTCCAACAGTTCCATGTCCTTCCTCTGCTGAGGACTCTGGAGCTGGACACAGTACTCCACGTGTGGTCTCACCAGAGCGGAGCAGAAGTTTTGACTCATAAGATCTTGGCAACATAGTTATGAAAAATAAAACCTATAACACAGTATAACTGTTCTTATATTTAGTCGTGTGGGTTTTTTGATTTATTTTTTCCCCCTCCTGCTTTTACAATTTTGCACCTGGAATGAAAACCAGAAATGGAGTAGGAGACTTCATACTCACTTCGCTGCTCATCAGGGTAATACATATGAAGTCTATAATACGGTGTTTTTTCATGTCTCAACAGTTTCAGATCTATGATCTTTTAGAGCCACTCTGAAGGCCTTAGAGTTCCACAATAGTATCATAGTAAACTGTAATGGCATTAGCAGATCATAAATGTTTCTTCAGTGGTTTCCAGGCCAGTGAATAGGGAAACGGAGCATTTCAGAGCATTGCAAGCTAGGTAACAGGGTCCTCCTCCTCTTTTGACACATAGCTGTACTTATTCTGAGGCAGGAAATAAATACGGTGTCTACTGTGATGCTAAACTAGACGGCCCACAATGTGGGAAAGTAAGACCACTGAACTTTTCTACCTGTTTTATTTTAAAGAAGAAAATGCTGTGATTACCTGTAAGAGAAATTAGGCGAATTATACAGGTCTCATGCACTGAGATCTGCATGGCATCGCTAATTTTATTTATATCTTTGAGTATATTAATGGTGTTTTTCTTCAGTAATCTTTTCCATTGTCTCTGGTTGTATGTTACAGTTCATTGCCTCTGTGGGTCTTCATTCAGTGTTGATGATAAACTCCAGCGAAATGTTTCTATTTAGGTTTAAATGTATGTTAGCTGAGCAGATCCTATCAGTTTAGCTCTGTCAGCTACCGCTGTGAAGTAGTGTATTGATTAGAAAGTATTGGTATTGAATTACAGGCTTAACATGGACTAAATGCTGTTGTGATCCTTCTTAAAGAGTGCTTGACCTCTGCGCTGGCTCCTGATGCGTGTAGAAAAGCTGTAACACTGGACAACTTCTGGTCTGAGCAGGGAACCCTTCCTCAACTGGAGCCCCTGAGAAGGCTGGTGGCTAAAGAACTAATTAGCACTTTGCAGTTAATATCGTGCCTTTTCAAAGTGAAACGGGGCATCTAGTCTTCGATGGTCTTGTCAAGTAGGTTGGGAGTTTACATACTTTCATGGATTATATCTCTGCCTCCGTTACTCAAGTTGTTAATGATAGTGCAAAATAGGGATTAAGACAGGAAGTCAGTGAAAGACTTGAAGTCAATGAGAAACTTCCCATTGAATTTATTTTAGCCCAAATTTTATCGGAGGAATCTTAGCTTAATTCCAGGTGCCAGCCAGCCAGCAGTGTCTCTTCAGCACTTGTCTACCCTCCACATTCCCCCAAATTCTCCACCAAGTAGAATTCTGGCTTTAAAAAGTACATGTCTTGTGGATATGTTTGTAACAGCATATCTGTATGTTTTGTGAGGGAAAGCACATCGGTATGTTTTGTGAGGGACCAACTGTGGAACTGCATGGCAAGTTACTATCAAGCATTTAGAATGCACATTTTTATCTGAAATAAACACCTGGCAATATTTATTTTTTGGTTTGTAAAGTGAGGTACTAGGATCTACCATACCAGCATTTTTCTCTTTATATAGATGGAGCTTAAAGCTTAATTCATGAATGTGGTCAGCAGGAAATAAACTGTGACTAAATACCATCAGCTTTATATGCTGATTTATGCAAACATTTTATTGGAGCAAGTGTGCTCCAATAAAAAGTGTGCTCTGAGAAGCAAATTGCCAAAAAACAAAGGAGAAAAAAAACCCAACCCATTCATATAGCTGATTCCTCTTGGACTCTTGCTCATCCTGTTTTGCCACAAGGCAAACCAATCATTTATAAATTTCTTGATAAAAGTAGTCAAGACTGTCAGAATCCTGAATATTCTCCCTGTTGGTTAACAAAGTTTTTGCAGTTCAATATGTAATGGAAAAAGGAGTTTTTCAGAAAAACAACTTTGAAGCTTTGAAACTTAAGGTCCTGACTTTCCAGTTGTCATCAAGAATTCCACAGGATTTCCTGAAAGGTTGTGTGTATCTGTAGCTGTAAGAGTTGTACAGGCAACTGCCGTATTTCTTTGCCATAAATCTAAGGTGATTTTTATTGCTGTGTGAGATGGAATAGGGGCAAGATGATTTCAGTGCTGTGGTAGCACTTCGATTGCACACAACCTGACTGCAGGTAAAACGGCCAATTGGAACACTGCTTACAGTAGACAAAACATTTCTCTAATTTAATTGAAAGAGTAGACCTCACCAGATGGATGATTACTGGCATAATGAGGTAGCAAACGTTTTTCCTGATATTTCTGATTAGTGTGATACTATAATTGAGAGAAATTGTTTTGTTCTAGTAGGAAAATTCTTGCTCGTTTCCATTCTCTACCGGCAGCAAGTAGCAAGGCAACACCTTTCAGTGACAGAGGCTTTACAGAGTTTTGATTTTAGGCCTAGGTGGTTGGGTTTTTTTTTTGTTCAGTGATGATATTCCATTAACAGTATCACTTTCATTGCCCTGCTTTGCTTTAATGAAAATACTCTCTTTGCTGTGTGGCGTTCGAAGCTATATATAGAAACATCGATTAGAGGTTGCTAAATTTTCTCTAAAATTTTTTTAGAGAGTTTTCCTGAACCTTCAACATTCAAAAAAAAAAAAATTGTGCTATGATTTTTCCAACCTTTTTGATTGCAAATAAGTAGTAGAGAGTGTGAATTCCAAGTTTGGAATCCTCAGGTTTTGCTAATCATTGAAGTATAGGACCTGCCATCGATTTTAGTGTTACCCTAGTACTTTTTCTGCTGAAATTCAAGAAAAGAGATAGTCCATTAAAATGCCATCACAATATGTGCATGATTAGGTGAATAATTGCTGGATTTCACATACAGTAGTATGGGTAGAAAATTTGCAGGGCGTTCTAAGGATATTCAAGCCCAAATAAAGGACCTTCATGTGGGTTTCTTCACTGCTCCTCCCCAGAAGTTTACAGTTCCTTTTAAATCACAGTTGACTTTTCTTTAATTGGGCACATCCCGAGCTTTCTGCTCAGGCTTCTAGTCAGAGGTAGGTCTGTCCTGGGAATTTGAATGTGGGAAGACTTTTGTCGAGATATGTGGGAAATTGAAACCATTTGTAAGGAAATACTTAAATGCTGGGGCATATATGAAGATCTTCCGAGAAAAATATGGTTGTTAAAAAAATGAGATGTGTATTTTCTTCAAGGATTATGTTGGATGGTGCACCTAAAAGTAAGAATTTTATTCTATTTCAATAGAAATATGCCATACACTTAAGGGTATGCTGTACTGTGGCCTACAGCAACGACTGCAAATTTTGGGGATGTGCCTGAAATAGCTGGTTAAAAGGTAATTTGGGAATGTGTAGTGGCATCACCCCAGCAGCTAACAGTGCACCAGGGTTCTAGGTAAACTGGGCCAGTTCATGGCCATGCTTTTTGGCTTTGATACTGTTGATACACAAGTGGGCTGGCTAAAGATTAGCTTGTGAGTTGGCTTTTCCATTTCTTTCATATACTATATGGAATTTATATTAAAAAAAAAAACAAACCAAAATCCTCCTTTTTCTCCGCATATTAAGTTTCATGTTAATTCTCTTTCCCAAAAGACAATATTGAAATCTGAAATCAATGGCAAAAACCTCTGTGTCTAACTAGAATTTCACTCTCTAAATCCACAGTGGAAAAGCAGGGGCTGCTTTTTGAGATTTAATTAAACAAAATAGACTTTTTAAAATTTCAGTCCGCTGCATGTGTGTGGATCTGTAAAAATCCGGAGGAAGTTGCTTTATAGAGTTTGGATAAATAATGTAGCGTACGTTGTTTTATTTCTGTAATGTGGGGTATTTCATACGTTACATTTAATGAACCACAAAAAAAGATTTACATGTTTCTTCTTTTTGCTTCCTGGTAATTTGTTTGACAGCTGTACATAGGTGCTGAACATAGAGTAGAAACACCGTCAGCATATCTTCCATCTTCTTTGTGAGGGGTCTGGAGAATAATTCTTATGAGGAGAGGCTGAGGGAACTGGGGGTGTTCAGCCTGGAGAAGAGGAGGCTGAGGGGAGACCTTATTGCTCT
>JAOXNO010000013.1:53182114-53201698 GCA_028565335.1 Limnodromus scolopaceus | reverse complement strand
ATTTTTGTCAGTTAGGTTGACGGTTGGACAAGATGATCTTTAAGGTCCCTTCCAACCTAGAAGATTCTGTGATTCTCTTAGGACAGGCATGAACATGGATGACACATGGCCATACCTCGGTCATTCCCATTTCCTTCAGTACTACGTTTGCTTTAATTGTTTTGGATCCTTTTCAAATTAACAGCATTTCTGCAATACCTCGATGTTGGATTTTTCTTTTTTTCCCCTCCCTTGATCAAAACACGGTGTCCAGAGAGTAAGTCAAATTAACCTATTAGTGTTCTGTGCAGCTGCAACTTCTATAATATTTTTTTTTTTTCAGTAAGACTTTTTTGATTAGTGGCATCAAAGGTTTTTATCGGGTCAAGAAGCACTGTCTACGCCAGCTATTCTTTGTTCAAGGCTGTAGCAGCAGAGCTAGAGCATTGTGTTTCAACGAGGCCTCTTGAGGAGGATGAGCTGAGAGAAAGCTGACAGTGAAACCAAGGAAACTAAACCCTATTTAAAAACAAAACGAAGAAGTGATGCTTTTTATTCCTTTATTTATTTTTTTGCCTCACGGAACAGTACTACTGCTTCATGGTAAATACACCATTACATGGACATTACAAACATTTTCACTGGCAAAGGAACTAAAGTTCCAGTGAAAGTCAGAAACATGCACGTTTTGTTTTAAAACTGTTCCCATAATATTTATAAACATACCATTCACCACACTATTTTCCTCTCCAAATTCAAACCACAATATTTCATATCCCTTTGAGAGCCTGCTCTTGTCACTTTTTAAAGTTTGCTTGTCCCTCTAGCCAGCATTATGGATTTGGCTTCATTTTTTCCTGTCCGTGTTTTTCCTCCTGCCTTCCGTATTCCTTTGAAATGCCAAATATTAAATTGTAAACCAGGAATAAGATACATTACGTAGATGTTTCTGACACGGTTTGTTAAAAATTGTCACTCGGAGCCACATGTGAGACGGTGGAAGTGATCTCATCAGTCTGGCAGGCTACAACAAAATAACTATGTGCAGGATTACAAACGTGACCCTATTCTCTCCTAGAAGAGATGGAGTGTTCTACCCTTGTGCCCTGCTTCGGTCCCCCAGTGATGTCAAAGTGTCAGCAGTCATTAAGAAAAAAACAGTATTTGCTTATTCATTGAGAGACAGGTGTCAAATCTGTACTTTACTTGACAGTAAAGTCAAGCAGGAGGATGATTATTTCTTCTGTTCCTTCTTATTATCTTTGCTAAAAAAAATTAGCTTTATTTTTAGCGTCATTATGCTGCATGTTCTGTTTGCTTTGCTAGAATAATTAGTAACTGTTTTAGTAGACAGTAGATATTAGTAAGCAAGGAAACTTTTCTTTTCCTACCTAGGCTTAGATTCTCCCAAAACCGTGTTTCGGGGGAAAATGATATTGCATCTGATATTTTTGAAAAAGCTTATAGGAATAATTTTTTCTAATATATAACAACTTGGACGATGCCTGTTTTGTGCCCCATGAGAAAGGAGCTCACAAAAAGGGCTTACCAGAAGTTGAATGCATGCACTGTAAATTCAGTAGAATAAAATAAAATAGCTATTTCTGGGGCAGAGGTCTGCTTTAATGAACCTTTTTGTAAATACAGTTCAGCTCTTTCTTTTTCTTTCTCAAAATAGTCATCACAGAACTGTCTTGATTTCAAGACTAATTTTAGGAAATTACATTTTATGAACAAGAAAAGGGACTATTTAACTCTATATTTTCTGTGTAATGAGGGTATCTGTAAATCTTCCTGTGATGTTTAAAGTGATGATAAATAAATAATGATCTTTGTGTTTTCATATATCATACCAGTAGTTGTAGCAGGTGTGATTCTCTTAAGGCCACATGACTTGCTATGAATATGCAAATGTGTTAATATACTCTATTTATTGCCTGGTTTATTGAGTTTGGTTTTGATTTTGCTTCCTTTTTTCTGTTTTTCAGTATAATTACTGAAAATCAGGCTGACCGTTCGCTTCAAATGTTTTGTCTCTAATGTGTCCCGCAGCACAAACATTTCTTTTTGCAAGCCTTAATGGAATTTAATCTGTTCAATGTAATTTTTCATCTTCCTGATCCAGCTGGGGAGTCTGTAGGTTTGTTATATGTGTTGAGTCTTCCTTTCTCTGAACTGTTGGTGCACGCTGTTGATTGCCCCTGAAAATCAGCTTTGTATTTTTCTTAGGGAGTAGTTCATACACATTCATTTATTTAACAATCTGTTGTCTTTCCTTTATTTCAGTTTTCCAGTTCGATACCGAGTTCTATATCAGTGGACTTGCGCCGCTCTGCGACCAGCTTGTTATACTGTCATATGTAAAGGAGATTTCTGAAAAAACGGTAATTGTTTTTATGTTACAGTTTCTTGGCGGCACTAAACTGCCTTGTGAGTTGGGCCTTAAACTAGCCACACAGATCTGGTTATCTGTGAAAAAATTCGTAGTCCGCTGGTAGTGAGCAGTGCTTGAAACTTCTCTGACCTGTAAGATAAGGTCACTGGAGGTGATGTTGAAGGCTGATGGATTTACCTTTCAGAACTCCTGTCTGGGTTCCTTTATTTCTTGCAGGAGGTAGAGAAGGTCTCTTCCTCCCTTTTCTCCCCTCTCTCTTTCTCACTCCTTTTCTCTTTTTCTGCTGTTTCTGCACCAGAAGAAATGAAGAATCTTTTTTAGCCATAGGAGAGGCGTGCTGACACTGCGTCTTAAAAGAAATGAGACTAGTGAAGTTGATCAACTCAAGCAACAAGAGTCACCGCGGTGGGGGTGGGATGCGTGATTGCGAGCAAGTGGCATCATTGTCTCTCTTGCTTCCAAGACCTTTAGTTGTGTACACCCAGGTACCTGCGTAGACAGGTAGCAATTAGAATTCATGTCAGCTGTTCTCACTGCGCGCGGGCGAGGGCCATGCCTGTCTCCAACATTTATTTCATATTGCCAAATAAAAGGCGAGGCAGTGGAGGAAATCCTTGAAGTTGCGGTGTGAGAATGGCAGATGCTCTTGATCATCTCTTTGATAGTACGTCTGCATTAGACAACCATCACCATAGTAACCTTAAGCAACTGGGTGCACAAGTTGCTAGGCAATGAAATGCTGTAGGTTCAAACAAATGCTCGAGCCTGCTGAAATCAATAGGGTTAGCTTCTAGCTTTGCTGCAGGATGTCAGATTATTATTTCTTTATTTATATTGAGGAGAAAAATAATGTCACAGCAGTGTTTCCCGGGAGAGTTGGCAGAATAGTCCTCTAGTGCGAGAGAGTCGGTGAAAGAGCAAGAGGCAAACAAATGGGATAAGGAAGGGGGAGGAGAAGGTGGGTTGAAATGCTAGGGAGCAAGGAAATTGGGAAGCTGCTGTTAATGAAGTAGCAGCGTGGGAAAGGAGTTAGTAAAAGGAGGTAGTGACTGATAAAGGTTAAAGTCATTCTAACTGTATCACGAAAGATGAAAAGAGAATTGCAGGTGATATAATGGTAATAGAGCATAGGAAAGAGAGTTTTTCATGTATTTACTTTTCATTAGCCTGTTAAACAAACTCTGAATGCTGGACTTGGATAAATTTTGGGTAACTAGCAAGGAAATGGAAGTACTCTCCTCCCTGACACGGTGTCTGTGCCCTGGTGTGGTGCGCGCCTCTCTGTTAGCGTCTTGGCTCCACGGAGCCTGAGTTGCCTGAGCTTGCAGCAGAAGCGCTGCTCGCTACAAATGCTGTTTGGTTGTGAGGATCACGTTTCTTCCTGTGCTTGATTTCACAGTTTTTAAATGACAGCTTCCTACTTGTTAGGAATTGGATCAGAATTGTACTCGTGGCTCGCTTTGATCTTTTTTTCTTTTTTTTTTTTATTTTTTTTATTTGCACTAGAACAGTTAAATTGAGAAAAGACGCAAGAGTTGTCGCTGCTGAATGTGTAGGCTAGAGCTGTGTAAATCCACTTGGTATGCCTCCTTGCTCTTTCATTCTGTATTTTGTTATAATTCACAACCAGGAGTAGAAAATAAGAGATTGTCTTGAGCTGGACTTAATTAAAAATACAGCTAGTTGAAGACAGCCGTTTCCCTTGGATAGAAAATAAAAATCCATGATGTCATCTTACCATAACCACCTACATTGAACTTGAAAGTTCATGGTACTCTAAGATCATCGTCACAGAAATGGTTTTAGGGTAGTTCTCAGATCAATTTTTTTCCTACTGGTGCTGGATGCTTAAAAGTGCAAACTTAGACATCAGCTTAAAACAATGCAAGTTCACCTCGGTACCAGAACGTCGTCGATTCATCAAGCTCTGTCCTTTGGGGCCTGAGCCCAGCTGCGAACGTGTCTCAAATTGTTCTGTTGCTTGTTGATTGCAGCGGTCGATGAGCATCTGTGATAACCCTGAAAACTTCTGTGACCAACAGCAGAAAAATAGTGAGCAAACTCAGGGGAAGGGTTAGGCCTGTGTTCTGTGTAAACCTCCTTCTCTGTGCTGGTCTGTTCAAGGGAAGCAAGCTGAGCGTAGGAATAACTTTCCTTTGTGTTTCAGATGTGGTTATGGCCACTCTGTGGAGCACATCTTGGCAACTTGCATGGTTCCCAACTAAGTACCGACTGCAAAGTACTGGATCTTTGGGAGTGTTTGTATCTGTTGAATTTCAGCCTTGTCTGTAGATGACCATCAGTTGGCATCGCTAAGGTAAATTGTGTAGGATGCAACTAAGATGTTTGCATTTTTCTAGGAAGTGGAGTGTTGTGCAAGGCCTAGACTGGACATTGTACAACCCCTACCTGAGTCCTGTGAAGAGATCTCTTCTGATGCACTAACAGTACGAGGATTTCAGGAAAATGAATGTAGAGATTATCATTTAGGTAAGTCGTCCTAATAGTATTATATTTTATTTTAATAACTTGGTTTAAAAAAAAATACTTCATTTGGGAGGACTTAGCCTCCTTTTTCATTTTTATGTCATCTCCTTGCATAACTGTCTGTAACTATTTATGACACTGAACTGCGAAGTAGAAATCCACACAACCAGTCACAGGAAAGAAGACAAATGTGCATATTTAAGCATCATGATTTGTAATGCAATCTATTAAATCAGAGATACTGGGGAAGGCAGAAATACAGATCTCGTGTAACGTCCAGTATCGTGGACGGCAGTATCTTTGATGGAGATATATTCAACACGTGATCCATAGGAGCTCTTGTGTCTCTTCGGACACACAGGCTTCAGGAGTAGTCAACTAAGTGATACGGTGTCTGGAAAAGCTGCTTTAGAGACAAAGCTGAAATAAATGCTACAGTAAGAGGCACCTGGATCCACTTAAAAGGGGCACGCTGCTATTTAGCCTCCCTGTACTGACAAAGCTGTTGGTGTATAACAGACCCCAAAATGGTAAAATGTCATGAATGGAAACTGGAGTTTGGCAAGTTCAGCCTAGAAGATAGGTTTAATTATATAACAGGCAGGGAGATTAAGCCCTGGCACAATACATACCAGTCTTTTAAATAAGATGGGATAGTTTTCTGATATATGTGTTGCAGTTCAGAAAGATGCATGGCAAAGCTGATGCAGAATTCCTTGGTGAAGATTATGCAGCCTGTGTTATACAGAAGCATTCCTTCTGGCTTTTCAAATCCATTAATCTGATTTTTAAGCATCTTCTCTGGCAGCATGCTTCAAATCATAGGCTTGGCAGGCCTCTTTGTGTACATCAATGCCCTTAAGCCACTAGAAATATAGTATATCTCCTCCAAAACATCTCTGCTGTTATATGTAGAATTGGCATTTCTTGATACATGTCCCTAAGAACATTGATGCTCACAGGTGTACTTATTTGCTTAATTAATATGCTTGTTAATCTGACAAATCTAAATTTTTTGGATGGCTTTAAAACAAGTATTACTTTGTGAATTGCTTATCAGTTCAGGAGTATATTTGTATGCATGTATAGATACAGATAAAGGATGGGGGATGATTTTCTTTCCTGTACCTACAAAATACTGATGGTGTTTCTTCGTGGGTTCTGTGGAAATAATAACTATTCTGAAGAGTCATCTTTTGTGTTTGATTTTACCTTTAAGTACATTTTTACTTTGAGCTTACTTAAAAATAAAGGCTTATGGTATAAGCAAATGTATTATACATATAACCTTAACTTATAGGACTGCAAATGCATTGCTGTAATGATGTGCTGTGTCCCCAGAGGTTATGGCATCTATCATTTATGCTTTTGATGGCCTTGACCTTGATGGGGAGGATAAGTTTATTGCAGGCTATGTAGTGTAATAGTCCTCTAAAAGTATAATAATGTGGTCTAAACCATCATAAAGTTTACACATAGTGGATGAATCAGAATTTGCAATAAGCTGTAGTGATTTTTATTTTTGAAAGCTATTTTGCCATTTAAACCAGTTTTAATTTATTGGAGAATACTGCTTCCCAAACAAGCATGTTCTGGAGGAGTAGCCTTGCTGTCTTCCTTGCATTTCCTCTTTTTAAATTCCCCTCAAGGGTGTACTAAAAAGTAGGGCTTTACTTAAGGCAAATATAATAATAATGATAAAACTGTGTATGCATTTGCAGAGTATTCGGAAGGAGAATCACTTTTTTATATCATCAGCCCAAGAGATGTGGTTGTGGCTAAAGAGCGGGACCAAGATGACCACATTGACTGGCTTCTTGAGAAGAAGAAATACGAAGTAATTTTTACAACATTTTTTCCTTCAGGCTTTCCTGGTTCGGAAATAGGGGTGGGATGATGAATTTTGCTAGGTCATTTGGATTGGATAGTTTCTGTTCCTACAGTCATTGACTAAATGCTTGTGAAGGGTGTTGACTGTACATCTCTCCATCTCTCTGGAGAATTAGTCTTCCTGTTGAAACAACTCATCTGAATTGGGCCCAAGCGATGTAGCTGCATTAGATGGTGTGAATAGCACTCTCAGCATCAGATATGAAATGTTTTAGCTGTCATTGAAAATTATCAAAGCTGGGTTTTGTCTTTAAAGCAGGAGAACAGTTAACTAATGAGCTACGTGGATGTTTTCCTAGATCTCTTCCAACTAAAGAGGGAAGGGAAACAGACTTGGTGGGCAATATATTAGATTTTTTCCCATTCTATATCTGGGGAGCCCTGGAAGAGGCTGCCCAGGGAGGGTGTAGAGTCCCCTTCTCTGGAGATCTTCAAGATCCACCTGGATGCCGTCCTGAGTGATGTGCTCTGGGCAACCCTGCTTTGGCAGGGGAGTTGGACTAGATGATCTCTAGAGGTCCGTTCCAACTCTGACAATTCCTGATTCCATGATATCCCTTCCATTGTAGAAAGAGAAGCTTTTTTTAGGGTACTGTGCATTGCTCCGTGTTACTTGACGTGGGCGTTGAAGTTTTAAAGTGAAGTCATACGGGCTCGAACTGTAGGCATTGGTGCTGAAAATAGTGTTACTCAGAAAAAGGCAGAGCCAATTTGGAAAAAAGCAGCTTGGTATTTGGTTGCAGAAATATTGGTGTCTTTAAGCATGTATATCGAAACACCAAAAACAACAGTAAAAAATTCTTAGAGACAATATCAACACGCACTCAGTGTTCTGGATTTTGATATCCTGCAGTTAATGACGTAGAACACTTCTTATGGTGCATAAAGTAAATTGTAAATTCTTGTTTGTGTTATTTGTTGGATGCCCATTATAAGAAGAAAAAAAATAATGTGGGAAATCCTTTCAGCGGATATTCCTTTTGTTAATGCCATCATGATATCCCTGATGCAGATTTGTTTAAATCCTTGTGGATGCTTGAATAGCAAACTCATATGATGAGTGCATTTTTGCAGTTTATGTAAATCACAGCATTTGGTCCCTGAAGACTTCCAGTAATTTGCAAGTGACAGCTGTGCGTGTGCCTTTGTGAAAGCCGTTCAAGGTAGCAGATAGCTTGTGTGTTATGATGTATGTTAAAGGTTTCATTTTGTTTGTAAAAGTGCCAGCTTTGTTTGTGTACATTTGAAAGAGGTAAAAGAAGGGCAAATTACGCTTAAATATAAATCACTCTGACTGGAGAAGACTTTTGGGCTGGGGAAGTGAAAGCTTTCCCCCACCCCTTTTTCTGATGATTTTTTTCACAGGTTTTGGTAGTCTCATTTGGAAATGATGCAACGCGATTTCATTGTCTGTTTTGTTGTAATCTTGCGATTTGATCCTAATACAGTAATGTGGAGTGAACCCAGATGGAAACAAAAGTAGTTTTCTCTTTGGTTGACTGCTTTTGTTTGAGTATGAATTCAAAGCTGTTCATCCAACCGTGGCATTAAAAATTCTAGTGCTTCAAACGCCCTGCTCTGAAAAATAGTTGATTTATGCAGTTCTAGAGCTTTCTGTATTGGAAGTTTGTGTATTTGGCTAGTATCCCTGTTTTCTACTTTTTGAATATAGGAAGCTTTGATGGCAGCTGAGATCAGTCAGAAAACCATAAAAAAGCACAAGATTTTGGTAAGTCTCAAAACTTCTATTCCCAACAACATATCTGAATTCTTTTAGAATGCTGTGAGATGCCACGAATACGTTCCCTGTTGTGTGTCGCACCAGACAATATCTGTTAGGCATACTCCAACTAGCGTTCAATTTCTTGGTTTCCACTGCAGAACAGGAGTGTTAGTGTGTGAAACACCAAAGGAGCTGGATCCTAGGAAGGTGCTATTGACATTAAAAAGAGGAGAATTCCACTTCTCTGATTGCTGATAGGGTTTTTGTTTGCTTTTACTTCTGCATTTAATTTGCTGTTGTTTCAAGTATTACAATATTAGGGATGGGAGGGGGGTGACACATTTCTCTTTAATTTTTACCTTGTACATGTGACAGGGTTTTGGCAGGAGTTTAAAAGGTGCAATTGGAAGAGCTTTTAAAAGCGATTGAAATTCAGTTGCAGTTTCACATCTAGCTCTCTCAGGTTGGTTTGCAATTCTCATTATTTTACACAGTTAAGCTCCTTTTCTCTTTATACTTATTTCCCATGTTTATAGTCCCTTCACTGAGCAACAAAGGGTATTGAGTTTAATGCAAAATGGAGGATAACATAATAGCCACAAAAGCATTGCTAATTTTAGCTCTTTTTTTTTTCCTTTGTGTTTAAATTGACCTCAGTGTGAACACATTAGTATTTCATTAATACTGCTGTTTCTTTAAATGGAAGTTTGTATTTAAGTAGAGTGAGTTGGAAGATGTGTTTAATTTTTAGCCAGATTACTGGTATAATATGCACACTGTGTCAGTATGTCTTAAAAATTCTTTTTTTCTTGTTGAGTCCAAAAGTTGACTCAAGACCTAATGGCGTGCCATCACGTATCACAGAGTTTGTATGATTTAGCTGCTCTGTCACCCTTGTAAAAGATGTAAACAGGAGAAAAACAAACAAACAAAAAAGCTTTTCTCTTGGTTTGCAGAAATTTGCTCCACTAGGGTGAAATTTAGTGTGGGTGTATAGAAGTGTATACTGTGGAGTTGTTGAGTGTTTGGTCTCCAATGCAAAATCCATGGAATGTGTTGAGGGAAAAAATATTGACACCAAGCTCTTAAGTGAAGGGTTACTGGTACAGGGATTTAAAACAACTTATACTGTCACTGCCCAGCAGTGATCAGACCAATGACACCACACTCACACCACCTAACAAGTCTGGTGGTCTTGGGGATTTTTTAGGTTACAGTAATGATCACTGCCCCTCCATACCCCTTGAGCAGAACACAAGGGTCCTAAGCAACCACACATCTATGGCTCCTTCCCTTATACTGTCTTCTCTGCTCACTGGGGAGCTGGCCCACAGGAGAAAGAGGCTGCCAGAAATCTTCATTCTTGAGAATGGTGAAGTTAAAAACACAAAGATGGTTCCTACAGTGGAGTAAAATTCTAATTTTTTTTTTAACTTTGTAGTAAATTGATCTATTGAAGTTGTTGGATACCTCTGTTGATATTCTCCTCTGCTCAGTACTGTCCTTGATATTGATCAAAAAATTAATGTTGTGCCTGAGAAGACCCAGATGTTTATTTTTGTAGGAAACAATGACTTATTTTTCATTGTACAGCTTTTTTGTTTCCAGAAAAAAAAAATAAGTAATGTGCTTTTAAGTGATGTGATTCTGAAGCTACGCGGTAGGTACACTGGGCTGTGTTGACCTTGACACCACGTTGAGATTGCAGCAGAAGGCATGACTGTTTAACCAAAATTTAATATATTCAACACCTACCAGAAAAATTTTACAGCTGACCTGTGTGATAAACTCTTGAAAAGGGCAATTTATTATGTAATAATACATAATAATCTTGCTAAATTATCAGTAATTCCTTACTTCATGGCGCAGCAGTAGGATTTATATTCTCAATCAACCTTTTTCCCTCCTACAGACTTCGTGTTGATAAAAGAAAGTGTCTCATACAATGGCTGGTGGGTTTCTTTTTGAGATAACAAATGCAAGCACTGAATGATCAGCTACGTGTTTTGAACAATCCTTAGTATGCAGAGGTGGCACAGTCTTCTCTGTGTCAATGAGGTTATGAGAACTCTTTAAAAGAGCAATTTAATTTGAACCCATGAGTGGTGTAGGAAGGTATTTTGTGTTGACTGTCCTGTGGGCCCTACATCTAACTCAGGGTCTCCACTTAGGGCCTGGTGCTTCACTTAACAGCGATGCAAACAGCTGGAATGATAGTTACTGTGGCAATCCAGTAGCTGACTTCCAAACTTTTATAATTAATTCTTTATTTTTATCCCCTTTAGGACATTGGCTTAGCCTATATAAATCACCTGGTGGAGAAGGGAGAGTATGACCTGGCTGCTCGGTAACTTACTAATAAAGATTTTCTTTGCTGGCTTAAGTGTGTCTGTGGGGAGGGGGGGGAAAGCAAAAGCACATTATTGATTCGGGAGTATTTTGTCATGTTGATTTTCTATATGTTGTGGAATTTCTGAAGTTTCCAAACATACAGATGTATTAAGTGCCCGACACTTTCTTGCCTGTAGTGATGCAAAAGTTACTTCCTAAACTTTCTAAAGTTTAACTACAATTGAGACATACGTATTCTTGAAAGTCAGCGTTGATTTTTCAAAGTCACACTAGGTTTTCAAAACTGATGTTTTCTTTGGATGTTGATAATCTGAGTTTATTAGTGCATCGTTACACGTAAGACCATCAGAATATAATTTGTGGTTATGTGGGTGTAAACAAAATTGTTAAATATGGATATCTATAGTAAGTATCAGAAATTACTTAAGATTTGTGTTTACTTGGATGTGGAAGTGTAAGCATATCTTTTTACGCGCTCAATTTTTCTCAGCTAGGACTTAAAAACTTCACTCATAAAGCTGATATGTCCATAATCAATAAGGGTGAATGCATAGTGAGCAGTTAAGTCCTCTTGGATACAACAAAATTGTAAGATCTGAAAGGAGAAGTACCGGGCATACTCTGCTTGAAGCAATGGTTGCCAAAATAAGTCACCTTTGAAAATGTCTTGATAGGGAGAAGAAAGGAATCCTTGTAGTAATGCTGTCACATTTGTATTATTCTATGTACCTACTTTTGTTCTCTTCCTTTTCATCTTCCTTCCAGAAAGTGCCAGAAAATTCTTGGCAAAAACACAGAACTCTGGGAATTTGAAGTTTACAAGTTTAAAGAAATAGGTCAGCTTAAGGTAAGTTAATTTCTGTTTCTGCGCGCTAGTAATTGGCACGCTGTATTTCCCGCATGTTTTGACCAAGTATCTAAAGGATCATATTTAATGGCCCTAGTGTGCTAGCAGGATACAACACAGCCCTTGAAATTCCTGCCCCAGATCTCTAGCTGTACAGTTGTCTTTCAGATTAATGTGTATATGTTAACAAGCCTCAAAACAGTGTTGGAGGCATAGCGCATCCAGGTACTCGGCTACCTGTTTTTAACTTGTTGACAGCCCCCAGGTAAAAGAGCCACCCCCAAAGCCTTTACTTGCAAAGATGCTCACAGTTAAATGCATCTTTCCCATGTACTTTTTACTCCCTTCCAGTATATCCAGAAAAATCCTACCCCAGCTCTTAAGAAAAATAGCCTCTGTGGGTGCCAACCTTTCCTGAAAATCCAAGCCACAGCTTGTGTCGAAGTCTCTAAGTATAGTTAAATTGCAAAGCAACAGGGAAAACCTGTGCTGGGTGCTAGAAACTGTGGCAAGAAAGAGGAGCAGTCTGCTCTGTCTTGTCTTTTCCCTGGTCGCAAACCAGCTACCATAATGGTACACGTTTAAAGTGAGATTCTCAGTTAATAAATTGCCCGGGATGTAAGGCTATAGCACTGTCACTGCCAAACCGGTAGAGAACGTTGTGTGCACTCCCTTTGGTAACGCGTTTACGTTTATTTCTGAATTTTATGTCTTCCTATTCAAACTCAATGAGCCAAAAAGGACATATTATTAAGATCTCGCAGCATGCGGTCCCTTGCTGGTTTTGAACTGTTTAATTCTGCTCAAAGAGCGGAAGTCTCTCAGCATTACAGTTCTCAGAAACGTCTGGCTTACGTTTTAGAGCCACACCAGTGCGAGAAGAGCATTGCCTTTTCTATGAGTTCTTAGTGGTTCGGTGCACTCTTTACCACCTTGGAAGATGAAATCTCGTGTTTCTATCTCTTTATTTCAATCCAATAAAGAACCTGAGTGCAGGTACAGGTGAAATTTTGATACAGTGCTTCTCAGGCCTTTTGGCTTTATTTTGTTGGGTTTTTTTAGATGCAAGTGTCTGGAATGGATGTTTTTCTTGTCTCCACTTATGTCATCCAGCAGACTGTAAAATATAAACATATTTGCAGGTTTGCTGCAAAAACATCTCTGCGAAATTACTGCCTTTCTAAACAGTTGGTTGTTTTCAGTCCCTTGAAAGTGGACTTAGAAAAACGTAAGATGCAGTCTGTTAATTATTCAGCTTCAAGATGCAGTTCTAGAAGATGCCTTTCGTATTTTACTATTGCAATTGCAGGTAACTTTTCCCACGGTCCTAAAGATACTAGAATATCGTAAAGGATGAAGTAAGTTAAGCGAAATCTAAAGGAAGTGGTTCTTGCAATGCTTGGGGTCACTTGTATGCTATTTGGAATTTTTACCTATTTGTCCGACCAGCAGGTATTAAACACATATATGTGTTTAATGGCTATAATGGCTTTAAGCCCTGATGAGGAGAATGTGTTCGAGATTTGGAGACAAAGTGTATTTCAAAAGGGAATTTTCTTAAGGAATTTGCACCGCATATAAGTTGCCTGAAATCTGACGTTTCCAATATAAGGTGACTTGCCAATAACTGAGGTGGCAGTGAAACTTCAACTTTAAACTTGCAGCTTTAAACTTCCCTTCCTGCAGAGGGACTAATTAGTGATACTCCAATGTCAGAACCTGTGGGACGTGTGTGTTGTTTGTTTGCGTGTGGGTTTAGGGGGTTGAGTGTTCTGTACTAGAAGGTCCTGTCTGTCTACCAGAGGCTGTATTTCGGTCTTGATGTCTCTCCTGTCTCGAGTGAATGTCCCCTAGCAAACCTTGATATGGCAGTTTCAAGATTTTAGAGCTTTGCAACAATCTGCTCCTCTCCTCCTCCAGCAGCAGTGGCTTGATGGAGTTACGTACTTGTGCTGGAGTTACTTCAGTGTAAAACCCAATGCCTCCATTCAGACAGCTGAGGAAGGTGGATTTGGAGGAAGATGCCAAACTCGGCGAGTGCTGGCCACTGGGGCATGAGGGATGTGCTCCGTTCTGTGGACTTTGCTGTGACAGCAGTGGCTTTCAGCAGGGGTGCAGGATGATCAGCTAGCAGCAGCAACAAAGCTTTAATGACCAGATGTTGGCTAGAGGACACATGAAAGACTTCACTTGACTGTGGTGGGGATAGCATAGAGCAGTATTATCCGGACAGCCTTTTTCGTATCATAGATATCCTGTGAGGAATAAATACTTGTGGTTTGGGCGGCTTATTGGTGAGATGTTTTAGGCTATCTATCTTATGTCAATTTTTATATGGGCTTTCTTCTGTTTGCCCTGCATTTATACCTATTGATCAAAAGTCTGAAAGCAGGTCTTAAGAAGAAACAAAGGAAGAAAATATTTTTGTGTATAGTATCCTCTTTTTATTTAAAGTTGCTTTCACCATTTGCTTCAGGAGTTTGATACAAAGGCATCCTGATTCTGGAACTTTCTATCTGATCTCATTCCTTAACCACTGCTTAAAAATAAAATAGGAAGGGTTTGCAACCTCCAGGACGGGTCTTTTGTTCACCTTTGTGCTGAGGCTTAAAAATAAGTTGGATGCTTCCCAGTCTCTGCTGAGCACGGGGGCCAAACTGCAGGAGGTGGTTGTGCTTTTCCTTCAAAGCAGTGGGACTGGGGAGCTGGAGAGATTTCCTTCCCGAGGCAGCCTGGCCCCCACGCAACGAGGCAGCTGCACCGCTCCGCGGCTCGCCGTGGGGCCGAACGGTGGCCAAGAGCCACAGCAAAGCCTTGTTGGGCAAGGCTCTTCATTGAGGAGGTGGCAGGAAGGTAGAAAGTGGGTAAGAAAACAGCCGTTGGAGAACGTCCTCTGCCTTTGAGTCTCCAGTTGATGTCCAGCTTGCCTTCTTTATGGCCAGAAGAGGGTTTTTTTTTATGAGGGGGTCAGGAATATGGTTCCCCAGGGCAGCTGGCAAGACCGTGCCCTGAGTTAGCTATTAAATTCTGTGACAGACGGTGGGAGCTGATGTTGGCAGCATGCTACATTTCCAGGACTGGCCAAGCTCAAACAGCATGGGGAGAGAAGAGGTCTCCTGTGAGCAATGAACTTTTAATTTTTGCAAAGTCATTAACAACGCTTTTGTTATTGGTCTTTTATTTTTACCTCTTTTTTTCACGTACAGATGGAAGACTTTAATGAAATACATAGGCAGTTGTTTTGATTTAAATACTAGGAGGCTTTGTTGGGAATAATCACTGCTGTCTGTAGAACTATAAAAATGTAGTGAGGTGTTCTTTCTCCTGCAATGTTAGTAACAAAACGCTACAGCACCATGTGCCATTAGTGGGCAACAGGCAACATCTCTGAGTGTTTGGAGAAATTTCATCAGCATTGGGCCTTCAGCTACAAACCCCAAAGTCCCAACACAGCTGGCAGCGGTAGGGTTTATTTTGGCAGGCAGTAATAACCTTGGCCTCTAGTTGCATGGAATAATAGTGCTAATAAGATGCTCTGCTGAAATTCCAGGGTATGAGCTGATTCATTCTGGCAGGTTCTTGTCTCCTGCCTGCCAGAATGCAGTTCCTTAACACCTCCTATAGAGCAACAGATCACACGCCTTCTCCCTTTCCGTGGAGAGATGTATTCTCAAATTAATTTTCATTTGGGTATGTAAAAATAGCTGGCAAAACAGAACTCTTCATAAAATTTAGTGACCTCAGTAAGTCGTAAATCAAGAGTGCTCGTTTTTCAGCTGATGAATGCTTGTATCTTTTTACAAGACAGAAGAGCGAGACTGGACAAAATGGATTTTGAAAACTACCTTCTTCTGAGGGGTCTTCTGTGAGTTTTAGTTTCTAAATGACTAGCAGTAAATATTCAGACTTCTCTAAGTGCAATCACTGATACTCCCATTCTATCCAGTATCTTACTACTATCTTTCTAATGAAAATTCTCTCAGGTAAGTAAGTAATGCAAAAAGCAATGTGTGCAATCCTAAAGTAAATAACTTTAGGATGCTGCTTACAAATAGGAACATGCAGAACTTCCAGTGTTTACCAGGAACCATGTTTCACGCGTAGCTTTGGTTTTTTGTTTCACAACAATTCTTTTTTCTATCACCAGTGTACCAGGATGTTGCGTGTCATTACTCTGAGGCTTAATTCTCTTTGTTCCTACAGGCAATTAGTCGTTACTTGCCCAGACGGGACCCAGTTTTGAAGCCTCTGATCTATGAAATGGTCCTGCATGAGTTTCTGGAGAGTGACTACGAGGTACTGTAGCCTGATGTGTCCACATGTAATATCTGTTGCCAGCAAAACACCCTCAGCAATGTGGAATTCTCATAGCAAATTCTCTGTTGTATTTGAACAGATTTTCAATGGAAAATTTAACAATAACGAAAAGGTTAGACAGATTAATTTTGGGTTAGATTTTTAAGAGAATATGTAGAGTGTTCTTCAGAGCACACAAATACTGTGAGATTGGTTACTTATTATAAAAACTATTATTTTTAGTTTGTTTAATGTAGCACAAGCAGTTGAGGTGTGCACAAAGCGTACAGCACCTGAAAGAGACCCAGCTTCATGAATCTTAATAGCATTGCCCTGAGAAGGAAAACCTGCGTTCTGCAGTGTGCATGTCTGTGGGCACGTAAAAGTGGCTTAGAGGTGAAGCACAGCAGGTATCATCTCAGAGGCTTAGCCGAAGCTTTGATGTTTTGAAATGTTCCTTGGGCAGTTCTTTCTGTTTCTGTTACAATCTCTTATACTTTTAGGGGTTTGCAACCCTGATAAAAGAGTGGCCTGGAGATCTCTACAACAACACAATCATAGTTCAAGCTGTAGTGGATCACCTGAAGAAAGATCCCCAGAACAGGACTTTGCTACGAACACTTGCAGAATTGTGAGTACAATTTTAAACTCCTGTTACAAAAAATAAGCTTGAAATAGCATACTATAGTTTATAAATATCTGCCTAAATCTCTTAACAGAAATATCTGCTTTGCAGCAGTCTGTAGAGTATTGACTTTCTCTACTCTCCACTCTGCTGATTGCAGAGCTTAGCAATTCTTTTCACTTCCTTATAAAGTGTATGCTGAGTACGAAAGCAAAGAGTTTAGTATAAGATGGGATTTACTACTCCTTTTTCCAAAGCAAATAGCTAGCGTTCCTCTTTATGCTGTCAGAGAAAGCATCTGTTGTGACACTTTAATTTCAGAATTACTCACAGGAAAATAAAATGTTGTTTTTTCCCCACTATTTCAAAAGTAGTATGTTTAGGTTTGTTGTGTGGTTGGAAATATGTGGCTGGAAAATGTGCCAAAACTGATCTAGTTCTAGGCTATGTCATACAGGGATAAAACTCTTTGTTTTTCTGAGCCTGATTCTCATGTTCAGTTCTTTTCATGCTCTTTCTTTGACGAAAGCAAAGCTACCATCAATTGGTATGTTACAGTCTGTCCCAAAGTTTTAAGAGAACACCGTTTGTTACCTATGAAGAGAGTTCCAATTCGTTTCCGAAAATAGAAAAGCTAATGTTGTGTGTGGCTTCCCCTGTGGTTCGAAAGTTGGAAAATGAAAATGCAGGCAACCACAGGTCAAAACACAAATGCGGTGGCTGATATCAACAGAGTAGAGCTGACTGTTCTATTGCCCTTTAACAAAAGTGAACCACAGCACCTATTTAGCTACTCACTCATCAAATCAAGTAGCATTCTAACAAGCTTTACATCCTAGAGTATATTTATATTTTTACTCATAGGTAATTTTCCTACACTTAGGTATTTAAGATCACATGTATTATAATATTGTTTCTTATCAGGTATACTTACGACCAGCGCTATGGCAGAGCCCTAGAAATTTACCTAACTCTGAGACATAAAGACGTCTTCCAGTTGATCCACAAGCACAATCTTTTCAGTTCTATCAGAGACAAAATTGTTCTGCTCATGGATTTTGATTCAGAGGTATGATGATCTTAATGATTTTGTATTCACTTTCCAGTAGAGATATTTTGATAGATTAAAAATAAATGAGCTAAAGATAGTGTTGAGGCAGAGAGTGTTTGCTGTGTCTCCCTCACAGTGAGACGTGTACCACATCGGAGATTATTGCTGGGATTTGCAAGTAGACTTTCATGATGATCTTCTTTCTGCATTTCTAATCAAATAATGCTATTAATAAGCCATAGAAAGGAGGTAGTGAATTTATTGTGAGGCATATGTTAAATGTACTTGCCACTTTTCTTTCACTGCAGTCAATAGAATAGAATGGATTATTTTGGTTGGAAGGGGCCTATAACGATCATCTAATTCCACTGTTTGCCAAGTTAAAGCATGTTGTTAAGGTCATTATCCAAATGACTTTTAAACGCTGACAGGCTTGGGGCATTGAACACCTCTCTAGGAAGCCTGTTTCAGTGTTTGAACACCCCCTCAGTAAAGAAAGGCTTCCTAATGTCTGGTCTGAACCTCCCCTGGACAGCTTTGAGCCATTCCCACACATTCTGGCACTGAGTACCAGGGAGAAGGGATAAGCACTTCACTCTCCAGTTCCCCTCCTTAGGGAGATGTAGAGAACAGTGAGGTTGCTTCTCAGCTTCCTTCTCTCCATCTGGACGTGCCCAAAGTCCATAGCTGCTCTTCAGAGACTATGCCTTCCAGCCTATTCACCAACTTTGATGCTCCCCTCTGCATGCGTTCAAGGATCTTAACATCCTTTTTAAATGGTAGGGCCCAGAACTGCACACAATACTCAAGGTGGAGAAGCACCAGTGCTAAATACAGCAGGATAATCACCTCTTCCGACCAGCTGGCAATGCTGTTTGATGCACCCCAAGATGTGGGTTGCCCTCTTGGCTGCCAGGGCACACTGCTGGCTCCTGCTGAGCCTCCTGGCAACCAGCACCTCCACCTCCTTTTCTGCAGAGCTGCTCTCCAGCTACCTCTATCCAAGGTTAGACTTGTCCCCAGCCTTACTCCTTGCCAGGTGCAGAATCCAGAATTTCTTCTTGTTCAATTTGATGCCATTAATCCTAGCCCAATGCTCTAATCCACCCAGATCCCACTGCAAGGCCTCTTTCCCTTGAGAAAGTCAACAGCACCTCCCAGCTTAGTATCATCAGTGAACTTACTGACGGTGCATTCAACTCCTGCATTCAGATCACAGAGAAAAGTGTTGAATAGAACAGGCCCTAGAAATGACCCCTGAGGAGCAGTGCTGGTGACTGGTCACCAGCTAGATGTAGCCCCATTCACTGCAACCCTTTGAGCCCTGCTCTTCAGCCAGTTCCTCAGCCAGCACACTGGGAACCCACACATTCCGCAGCTGGACAACTTCTCCACGAGGATGCTGTGACCGACAGTATCAAAACCTTGCTAAAATCCAGAAGAAATCCATTCATTTCCCTTTGTGAACCCACGTTGGCTGGGCCTGAGGATTGCATTATTCTTTCAATGTCTTTCTAGAGCCATATCATCCCCAGTAGGATCACCTTCTCCATAGTTTCTCCAGGAACTGAGCTTAGACCAACAAGGCCTGGAGTTTCCTGGCTCTTCCCTCATGCCCTTCTTGTAGACTGCAATCAGGTTGGCCAGCTTCCAGTCAGCGGGGACCTCTCCAGGCTCCCAAGACCTCCCAAGGCAGGTGGCTGAGAAGGTGCTGAAGTAACACGCGCCAGCCCCTTCACTGCTCTGGGGGGAATCCCATTGGGCTCCAGGGAGTTCTGAACATTGAGCTGAGACAGCTCATTCCTCACAATGTCAGCGTCCACAAGTGGAAAGTCACTCTTCCTACTGTCCTCGTCCTGCCGCTCAGGGGACCAGGCAATGAGAGCCCCGTGGATGTGAGCTCTGCAGAGAGGGGACAGCACACAGGTCTCTGGGCTGC
>JAOXNO010000013.1:53153913-53175903 GCA_028565335.1 Limnodromus scolopaceus | reverse complement strand
ACGGCCCTCCGGGGTGTCAGCCACCCCTCCCAGTTTGGTATCATCAGCGAACTTGCTGAGGATACACTCTGTCCCCTTGTCCAGGTCACTGATGAATATGTTGAACAGGACTGGAATCATTAATATGTTTCAGTAAGAAACTAAGGAAGAGAGGAAAGATGCCAACACCGTAAAAAACTTAATTGAATTTACTGTCATCGCTAATTCTGTAATTATTTTTCTTACCATACATAGCATATAGTAACACTTTTTGCCACATGCAAATCTTTGTTCTAAGGAAATAGAAAGGGGACCAAGAATTTCCCAGTTACCAATATTTCAGACCCTGATAAGCACATTCCAGTGCAGTGTATAAATTGCAAAAAAACCATGATATTTGAACAAATTCACGCTTATTATTGCTTTAAAGAAGTTATAAACAGGGCGGGAAGAACTAATTCTAGTTTTTTAAAAGTAAGCCACTTTTATTCAAGTGCATTTTAGCAAAAGTTTAATAAAATGAACTGAAAGACAGTATGAATGCTCCCTGTTTTCCTCTAGAGGGAGCATGACAGTCAATAAATGTGCAGCATCCAGAAATCCTGAAGAGCTGGTACTTTGTAGTTTAACTTTGAAGTGGAGAGAAAAAAGGCTGTCAGCTGTGCTTATAGCATATTATGATGTATTAGTATTATTCATACCTTCATTCCCCTGAAGTATCTATTTGGTGATTCACTTACCTCTACCCTGACATTCATTGTTCTTATTCTAATATTAATAGTAATCCATCTGAAATAATTTGATAATGGAAGGAAAAGTTAATTCCTACTTAAATCTTTAGCTGCAGCTGTATCTTATGCATTTTCAGTTTTGATTTCCAATTATGAAAGTCTTTATTGGTGAATAGTTGTCATCACAGGATTGACATGAATCTTGAGTTTGCTTTCTGCTTCAAAATTGGAAACAGACATGTCATCGTTTATGGCGTACCAGCCCTGCCAGTTTTCTGTTACTAATAACTTGTTGGTGATCAGTTTAGTAGTTTTGATAATTGCGCAAAGTGTTTTTCAACTACACATAGATTCTGTAACTGCTCATGGTAATTAGCCCTCAGGTCTTTCAACCAAATTTATAAGAAATGCTTCCTTCTTTCATATTTGTGCTAGATTATTTTTGTATTGTCTTCTTGGAGGTCACTGGTGCAAAAATTTGGAGGGCACTCTCTACCTCCCAAAACCATTCTGGTTACCCTGAGGAGTTCTACAGTCTTGTGCTATGAATGAATGTCAAGCAGACCTGCATCACTAGAGATCTCATTAATCCACCCACAGGAAGTGAGTCTCGACAGCAGATAACCTTAATGCTTTTGGATGAACTACCTTTTGGAAGCAGAAGAAGTTGCCAGTAGATGTAAAGATAGAGATTTGCATAATCTAGACTGAAATACTTGTCCTGTTCCCAGATTTATTTAATCTTGGAGAAAAATAAAAATAAGTTGCCACGGAGTTTCTCCTCTTAATTAATGCCTAAGGACCTGACAGCGCATATTAAGGGAGCTGTATGCCTGTCAAGATGAGTAATGCAACTTCATGGGAAAATATCTTTAAGCCTCTTGCAGCATTTGTGATTAATAAAATATTATGTTACATGGTTCCCTGTATTCTCTTTCCCTCTTCTCTTCTCTTAAATTCAAGGCTCTTGAGATCTGCCAACAGAGGAACTTTGTAGAAGAGACAGTCTATCTTCTGAGTAAGTAATGCTCACGGTGATAAATTAAAACATGCTTTTAATCTTGTTATAAAGTTTATGCTGCAAAAATATATGATGTATTGTCTAATATCATTTAACACCCTTTCCCAAAAACAAAATTGGTATGCAGTCAGTAGAACCAAGTAACATGATTTAGAAAATAAAAGAAAGCACAGGTTATTCATATGATGTCTTAACTCCACATATTGTGTTACCGCGTTTCTATTTTGGTGTTTTCCTGGGGCTTTGGAGGTGTTGGGGGGGCTATGGGGAGCAGGTTGGGGGGTGCTATTTTTGAGACAATCTCCAAGAGAAGAGTAAAACTGTCAGTTTGAAGAGAGGGGAGAAATAAAGCAAGTGTTTTATTCTGAATACATCTCAGAGGCTTATATTATATTTTGCTCAAGTGGAAGATTTGCTCCTGTTTCCTTTTTTCATTTCTTTTTTTCTTTTTTTAATAAGATTAATTGTAAATTAACTCCCCTGGCAGACCAGGGAATCTGGCTTTGAATGAGAGCCATTCTAAGACTAAGATTTTTATGTATATTTACTTATTAGTCGCGAATAAAATAGAAAGAGTTTTTTTCATCAGTCTTTGTTTTAGTAAGAAGAATGTTTTGTGGACCTTTGGAGAGCAGAGTAGGATTTAATCATGGATTTATTTAAAGAATAGTTTGGCATTTCTACTATTTCTTACTGGGTGTAAATGGCCCTGTATTTACTACAAATTAAAAGTGTCCGTGAGGTCTCTTTATTTCATGTCACCGTTTACGTGCACATGCTCCCCCTTTATGTTAGATGTTGCTGCAGTTCATAACCCTTAATATGACCCAACACATTCTTAAGAAAGGCTCCACATCCCAGTCCAGCCACGGGCTCCAAGGGCTTGTTCAGGTTATACTGATTGCTCTGGGATTTGCATTCCTACATCAGATGAGATTAGATTTGACCTTGGTTGAGTTCGTCTGAGGCAACTTCACAGTTATAAAATTCATATTGAAAGAGCTTCTTAAAGCACTGAGCATTGATAAGCATTTAGGATTTATTATCTCTTTACATATTTTTTTCCTTCTAGGCAGAATGGGTAATAGCCGCAGTGCCTTGAAGATGATAATGGAAGAGTTGCAAGATGTAGATAAAGCTATTGAATTTGCGAAGGAACAAGATGATGGAGAGCTTTGGGAAGACCTCATTTTATATTCTATCGACAAACCACGTAAGTGGGATAGTTTCTCAGAAGCCTTGTATGGTTTTCTTGGTTGTTTTTTTTCTTTGTGGAATGCTGTTGCAATTAAAAGATTGAATTATCCATGTGCATGCTAGTGATGGTGTTTATGGATGGCCAGGGAGGTGTTCTGGTTTGTGGAGCACAACATAGCTGTCCCACTGTGCATAAAACCTTCCAGTTAAAGCAGCATGTGGGTATGCTGCAGAATGAGTACTTAGGCAGTAGTTAGTTAGTGTTAGCAGTTGGCTAAGCTCTGCATAGTCATGTACTTAATGACAAATAAGGAGGAGAATGGTGCTTTTAATTTGGCAGAATGAGGCTTTATTTTTAGACAGTCTCAAAACACCGTTTGCAGAGTTGATGAGGATGTTGTGTAGCGTGTTTATTGGAGCTGGTTCCCTTTGAAATTCTGAAAATGAAGAACCTACACCTTTTTAACCCTCAGTAGAATAACTAATTTTTTTGTTTCTCTGATCCAAAGGTAAGATCTGTAATGATGAGTGCATTTTGCCTTTCATCCATTATATGATTAGCTACTCAAGTTCAAAATTTAGATGGAATCTGAAACTGGCAGAATTTCATAAGCAACATCAGTTTTGTTCAGGAGGCAGATTCAGAGGAGTTAATATGATTGAGAAATAGAGACTTACTTGAACTATCTACTCCATTAGTTTTACAACCTCTTCCGGAGCTTAAATCAAGGCTTTAAAGTCTCTCTTGGGATCCCTTTTCCAAAGGACTGAATGTCGTGTAGAATTAGTGTCAGAATACTTAACTTTTCATCCCTTGGCTGCTAATTCTGACAGGAAGAAGCAACCAAAATTTCTGTTACTCCCTCAAGAGAATGACGTTCTCAAGTTACCCATACCTTAATGCAGTCCATCACTAAAAGGGATGCTACAATTAGTGACATCTGTTGAGCAAAAGGGATTCAAAGCATAGAAAATTCTCTCATATGCAGAGCATCTGCCCATACGCAGAGCGACTCCAGTGATACTCCTCAGTTTGGGGAGCTGACGAAAAAACACAGCCTTGAGGTTCATCCTTCTAGTATTTTGTTTTAGCCAGGTGCACTTCAAAAAGCAAAAGACTTCTTTTGTGTTATTCTTAGCAATGTTTAGAAACACTTTGGAATTAGGTTAAGTGCTTGAAAATTTGTTTTTAAGCCCTGGAACTGGGAATGGAATAGTCACATGATGTAGTTAATTTTCTGGCTCTCTTTGCTCGAGTGCCCATTTTATTGAATTGGAATGCATTATTTACTTGTGGGTTTGTGCTGAATACTGTTTCCCCTTTTCTGAATACCCTAGAAATTCTGTGAATTGCCAAACTGTAGCTTCCTCTCTTACCCAAAGGCCTGTATTCAAGTAAATACAGCTGCAAGAAACATATGAAGGCTATATAAAAGAGGCTTAGTGTTAACTCTTACAGAGAACTGTCCTAGAAGCAGCCGGAGCTTGTAGCTTTCACCAAAACATCCTTTAATTGGGTATTTTGCTGGATTTTTTTCTTAATTTCTTTGCCTCTTGGTTTTCACAGCTTTTATTACTGGATTGCTGAACAATATTGGAACCCATGTTGATCCCATTCTTTTGATCCACCGCATTAAGGAAGGCATGGAGATTCCTAATTTGAGAGACTCGCTAGTGAAAATTCTTCAGGACTACAACTTGCAGGTAGATGTTCCATTTTTCCTGTGATACTCATTGTCAGAGAGACAGCAAAACCACTTTGCCGGTGAACAGCACAAGAAATGGCTATCATGAGGGTTTGTTCATTTTGTTTAGACGTCTGTCATTGACACTGTGGGTTGATAGAATAATATGACAAAAAGGGTAGGAATTTGTCAAGGCAAATAGTGTCTTCTCTTGATGGCTTCTAGCACTCCTAAATCTCCCCCATTCTGTCATGAGCCTGGTGGGTAAGTAGAACTGGGAAGATGTAAAATGTTCAAGGCCAGGCTGGATGGGTCTTTGAGCAACCTGGTCTGGTGGGAGGTGTCCCTGCCCAGGGCAGGGGGTTGGAACTTGATGATCTTTAATGTCCCTTCCAACTCTAACCATTCTGTGATCTTGGGCGATTCAGAATATTTTATACTGCCCAGCTGTCCAATATTGGAAAGTCTCATGACCAGTACTTTTCATTGTTTCATATATGAGGAGGCAGAGCCCAACATGCACTCACTAAAACATTCACCAGGTATTAGAGCCGTATGTTAAGTGTCGTACTAACTAAAGGAAGATGAACTTTTAAAATCAAATTCATGTCTCATTGGATTATGGGAGTTCTTATTCCAGCATAATTATATAGATACTTGTGGTTCCCTATGTGACTGGTTTTTGCTGTGCGTTTGTAAGAACTTAAAAGAGGCATATCCTTAAATGTTCCTGAAAGTAACAGCAGAGAAAGTTGCATTGCATACTTTAAATCTCCCTGCTACCAAAGAATGCCCAAACTTGAGTTCTCTGTGACACTGCTCGTCACCCTTCTACTGAGACACGTAAAGATACAGAGCAGTGTGAATGCCCCAGGTGTGTCTATGCAGAGTCCAAGAAAACATAGCCCAGTAAGCAACTGAAACTCCAGTGTTCTGGACCTCATAAACGTTTGTTTCCCATGTGCTATTAGTCTTTGGATGTCTCTAGCAAATAGTTAGGTTTAATGGTTTTCAGGAAGGGTCACAGCTGGTCTCTTACCAGACCAAGTCAAGACTGTACCTGCTAGAGCCTTCACTGATGTCAAGAGTACTTTTTAAAAGGCAAACTCTAAGCCTTTCCAAGGCTCTGCATTTGTTTTATTATCATATGTGCTTTAGATTATGACTTTAACTATTTCAAAAAAGCATTTTAAGTGTCTTGTTCTCCTGTAGATCCATTGTGTGCAAGGAGCTACCCCGGATAAACAGATACAGGTTTGCACATAATGTATGTTGTAGCATTACTTGCAGGTTTTTTTAATTGACTTTTTGAGATACTACTATCCTTCCAAAAGAATGGTCGATAAATAGTGTGCTGCATTTCACAGAATCACAGAATGATCTGGAGTTGGAAGGGACCTCTGGAGATCATCTAGTCCAACCCCCCTGCCAAAGCAGGTCCACCTGGAGCAGGTTGCACAAGAACGTGTCCAGGCGGGTTTGGAATGTCTCCAGAGAAGGAGACTCCACCACCTCTCTGGGCAGCCTCTTCCAGGGCTCTGCCACCTTCCAAATGAAGAATTTTCTCCTCATGTTTATGTGGAACTTCTTGTGTTCAAGTTTGTGCCCATTCCCTCTTGTCCTGTCCCTGGGCACCACTGAAAAAAGGCTGGCCCCATCCTCTTGACACCCGCCCTTTAAGTATTTATAGGCATTGATCAGATCCTTCCTCAGTCTTCTCTTCTCCACACTAAAAAGACCCAAGTCCCTCAGCCTTTCCTCCTAAGAGAGATGTTCTAGTCCCCTAATCATCTTTGTAGTCATCTGCTATACCCTCTCCAGCAGTTCCCTGTCCTTCTGGAACTGGGGAGCTCACCAGGGCAGAGCAGAGGGGGAGGATGACCTCCCTCCACCTGCTGGCCACACTCTTCCTGGCCACACTCTTACTGGCCACCAGGATGCCATTGGCCTTCTTGGCCGCAAGGGCACATTGCTGGCTCATGGTCATCCTGTTGTCCACCAGGACTCCCAGGTCTTTTTCCTCAGAGCTGCTCTCCAGCAGGTCACCCCCAACCTGTACTGGTGCAGGGGGTTGTTCCTCCCCAGGTGCAGCACCCTGCACTTGCCCTGGTTGAATTTCATCAGGTTCCTCTCTGCCCAACTCTCCAGCCTGTCCAGGTCTCGCTGTGTGGTGGCACAGCCCTCTGGTGTTTAAACAGTTGCATGTTAATCTTCCTCCTGTCAGTGCCCTGCAGCTTTCACTGCTGGGATCCTCCTGTTCCTGCATTCTCTTGAAATCAAAATGGATTTTTGGTGTGTCTGCAGGCAGGCTGAGAAGGTGCTGTGTGTGTGTGGCTGCAGCGTTACACCTATGCAAAGCATATTGTGTGGCTTCAGACAAAGCTGATGACATCGTTTGGTCGTGTTTTAGGGAGGGAAGAATCATTTTGTCTTCAAATACCTTTTAACAAAATTACGTTGGGATTAAAAGGATGTATTTAACCTTCAGATATCTAAAATTCTTTGCTGCCAGCATTGAAATGCTTCATGGATTTGAAATGAATTAATTTTGAAGTAGATTTGGATAGCTCTAAAATTTAGATCTTGTGGGAGTAATAGAAATTAGGGAAGTTTAATGTAATTTGTGCTTGGCTTGCTTGTATGATAACAAAACAATACAGCCAAACAAAAGGGGGACTATTTTTCTTTAGAGAAATATAAGCTATACTTTAAAATAAGACTGTTCTGAAGTGGTACAGGCAACATAAAGTGCAGCGTATATGAACAGATGGTGTGTCTACACTGAAATTTAGAGATGTGATCACAGCTTTTGCACACTCACCTAAGTAGCCTTGGATTGAGAAGCTCAGTTTTTTTTATAGCAGGACTGTTTCTGCATTCAGTGTGTGCTTTGGGGCATGGCTGGGACTTCAGGTCAATGTCTGAGTGGCCTCTCATTGCCGAGGGCAATTCTGCCCTACCTTCATCATTACTGCCTCGTTAGGTGTGTTAAAGCTGGCCTTTGGTGTGTTTGTACGATGCTGGGTCCCACCTTTGCATCGTGTTGTGTAGGTTCATGGTGAGAAGTCCATGTCCTCTATTCTGGCCTGACACAACTCCTTGGATTTTGGTTAAAACTTCCTGATTTGTGTCACCTAATATACAAGAAATTTTGAACTCGTACAGATTCCATTGACTAGGAATTTCTGTAATTTCATCTCTTCAGCTCTGCATGCACGTAAGTTTTAGTATTCCCTTTTTCAAAGGCAAAAAAGAAAATCTTGTGCCAGGATCCACAGAGGAGGTGCACAGGTGAAGTTAGAACCTCTTGGTTGGCTTGCAGGTCACTGCCTAAAACAAAAACAGTGCTGATCTTTTCAGAACATTGACTCCCCAAAAGGTATTACCCAAAAGGTGCTGTAATATTATTTAATTGTGGCCTCCTTTTGCAAGCCCTGATAAGATAGTTTTACACTTATGTAAGTATGCGAATGCAAATTTCCTGTTATGCTCTTAAATTTCCTTAGCAGTAAACTTTACGTTAGATATGACCTGAAATATGGGTGTGAGCTAAAAGCAGTGCCTTTGACAGACTTTGTCTTTTTTGAAAACAATTCTTTACATCCCAGCAAAACTAAATGAATCACATTGAGTGGCTGCCAAAGGAGGCCATATGTTTACAGTGTGCGTTAGAGAATGCAACAAGGAAGTCCAGCAATGCACCAAACTTTATTGTAATTTTTTCTTAATCTGGGATCTTCCCTGAATAATTTGAGTTTTTATTAATGGTGGCTTATTGCAGACTGATTGCTTCCCTTTAGCAAATTAATTACATTGGATGAGCCGTTGCAACTGTTGTAGGTGCTGCTCAAAGATCGCTTCAGCTCTAAGGTAATATGTGGTTAACTTACACCTTTGAAGAGGAGTTCATATGTGGTTGCTACCAATCCAGCAATCAGGGCACTAAAATAGGATTAGGTATTTTACTGGGTAAAAATAAAATGTAGATTACATGAGGCTTTGTTCTTAGGCTATAACTTCATTTAAGTACTTCTAATATACTTTTGCTGTGGCATTACAGCTCTGCTTTACAAGTAGGGATCTATTAAAACACCTTATTGTTCTTCAAGAATACCCATTTTTATTTTCCAACCTCAGGAAATGCAATTCTTCCATGATCTTGAAGCTGCACACACACTTAAGTATTTTCCTAAACAGGGAAAGATTTAAGTACTAGTTTAAGTGGTTTTCAGAATTTGGATTAAAACTCATTATTCTTGTTAATAGTTAAAAGTCATTATTTTTATTTGTTTGGTTTTTCCCTCCCCGGGATCATTTATTATAATGTTTTCTCTTTGTCATCATCTGAGTGGGTGTATTAAAACCATAGTACATAATTGAGTGACACTGATTTATTGTAGTAATGAAAGTTTATTGTTTATTTACTGCTGGAATGATACTGATTCAAAAGTATCCAACAGAAGGTGTTGGTATTCTAATACTTTCTCCCCCCTAGTTTTAAAATATAAAAGCAAATTGTTTAGATTCAGTACCTCTAGATTTTGTGGATTCACCATTTTACTCAAATGTTGACTTATTAGTTTGCACATTGATTGAACCCGTGGCAACTCTGCTGGATAACAGATATCAATCCATTCATAGAATTCCCATCTATCCATTCATAACAGAGGCTGTGAACTAACGGGACCCTGTCGATAACCTGAGGAATGCTGTTTGAAGCAGCACCTGCAAAAACTGATGGATTTTGCTCCTGCACATGAATAGGCTGCTGTTCATACACCTTGGAGGCAGTAGGGGGCGGGTGGCAGCTTGCACAGAGGGACATCTACCTTTTGGTTGTAAAGACTAAAAATAATGTACTTTTAATTGCACTTGTTACGCTTTTTGGAAAAAATTGTTTAATTTAATTGAGAAACTTGGACTTGTTTGAGTGCAAAGCTGAATCAAGGCTGGAATTTATTCCCAGGGCTTTCAAATTAACTGCCTACTGCGGTGTTTTCCTTTAAAGATAATGTTAGGCATTTGTAAATCAGGACTTTTTTAATTAAATAGACTTTCCTATGGCTTCTGATTGTAATTATGCATTAGCGTCTTCCCTAATATAGTCAGAAAATGAACTTTTTTGCAATAAAAGCTTTGGTTTCAGCAGTTTTCATTAATTTGGTAAAAAGCGATACATCTGCCTGTAATTTCTTGCTATAGGTGTCCCATGCTGTCCTGCTTGTGCTTACAATCATGTGCTTTTAAAGGGTAAAAAAAGTTCAGTTTCATCCTCTGGGTCCTATTTCTTCTCTTCAGAAAGTGGTTTCATTACAGATTTATGCCCAATATCAGTTCTAACTAGTTTAGGCTAATCATAGGGTGCGAAGTTATATACTTCTCCCTCCTTTTAATGTAAAAAAGTTCATTTAAACATTCTTTCTCCTGCTGTCTCCCCTCCAAATTCCCTCTCCTGCTTCACTAAGTCTTGTATTAACCATCTCATCTTTGAGCTCTTTAAACCTGTTTCTGCAGAAGTGTGGGGATTTAATACCTTGAGATTTGACATTTTACATTCTTCATTGTGACTTTTCCTTTTATATAACGATAGCTGCCTACTGTATTCCGTTTCTAGCAAAATAAGGTCTGACAAACAGTCATTGAATGTGGTATGGAAAAAATATCTTGGTGGAGTTTAAATAACAGGAGAAAGAGAGTGCATATGTCTTATAAGTTATTTCTGTTTCTTCTATTTTTTAAGGTGTCAAGCAATATTGAGTTTTTGCACTGACTTACTGATGTCTACTGTTTCTGTCTTAATTTTTCTTTTTTTAAATGAAGTTTTCCTATTAGCACAATGTATTTTAAGTAGGAAATAGTAAATAATGCTCCCTTCTTCCCTTTGGATTACTGTTCCACCCCTCTCATTTAACGGGATTGCTTTGCTCCTTTTATTTACACATGGAATTTTTCATCTGCTTATGCTGAGTGCAGGTAGCAAACACTACGGTATATAGCCAAGACTTCACCCGTTTTAAGTTATTTACCTGTCTTTGGGATGTAATTTACTGCTTGAGAATCTTTTGAATCAGGTAGGCACTCATTCCGAGAGATAGTCTCACCCAATTGTCCTTGCAAAAAGTTTCTAGCCGTTTTGTCAAAGCTAGTGACGTTTTTCTATATTTAAATCAGAATTCACCATTCTCTGTTACCCTTAGATAAAGTTGGAAGGGGAAAGATGTACTCGGATAGTTCCTGGGATTATCACAGATAAAACTGATTAAATTTCGAAGTGTTTGTCTTGTAGAGCTGCATTCAGTTTCTGGTGCTCTGAAATGTTTTATAGCTGAGTCTGTCTAATACTGGAGAATGTAATTTGCCCACTGACATGCCCAGTTTCAAATGCTTAAAGTGGCATTCAATTTTTATTTTTTTAATGTATTTCAGATTCGCAGTCTTAACTGCATATCATTCTTGGCAGCGCGTCCTTATTACTTTACAATGTGTATGTGAGCAGATAGGGTTTTGAACAGTATCCGCCTGGCTGGAAAATCTATTATTATATTTCTTTTTGGGTATTTGCATTAGCTGTGTCTTGGGCTATTTCGGAACACTCAATGTCTCCTGTAATGCAAATAATCAGGAGAAGGGAATGGATATTGCCTTTATATACCACTTTTTTGGTAGGGTTGTTAAGCTTAAAATTGATTGTTTGCCTCTTTTGAAAGCACTTTTCAGAGGTATTGTGGTCTTGGAAAACAAATTTCCAAAAATCAATTTGGGAAGTAAAATGCCGCAAGACTTATTTGGGATTGTCATATTTTCATACTTGCTTCATTAAGTATTGTGAAAAAAGGCTCTGTATAATTCCCTTGATTCCTTTTTGTGTTCCACAACATTGTCGGGCAATGAGATGTCAATCTAATGAAAAATATTAAATACGTAGAAAGGGGGATGAGACTTTTGCTAAAGAGGAACTAGCTCTGGACCTTTGGTTATTTGTATGGACATTGAATAGTGCTTACTAAATGATACCTCAACAGGAAATGTGTTTGAACAAAATAAATTTTGAATTGCTATGTTTACTAAGGTTTTATGATTATCAAATGCCTTTCCGAAAGAAGACAGGAAAGATATGGGTAGAAGAAGTTCTGAAATAGTTTGGAAACCAACTGTGAGGAGCACTGTCAAGAAACCCTCTCCATTGTATTTTCTTAAGACAAGCTCATAGGAAGAAGATCATAATTTACGACAGTAGTATACTTATAAAGGGGTTGGGGTTTTTCGAGGTGTTTGGGTTGGTTTTTTTTGTTTTGTGGGGTTTTCATTTAGGTAGTGGTGGTGGTGACTGGAGGTTCCTCCTTTCCCTCCTTTATAATAGCTTGAAAAGTCTAAAAGTCCAAGATTGTTGAGATGCTCATCTGTTCCACAACTGCTGTATTTTGTGTTCTTTGCACAACAGATCTTGCTGCGGGAGGGTTGCAAGAAGATACTTGTCGCTGATTCTCTTTCCTTACTGAAGAAAATGCATCGAACGCAGATGAAGGGTGTTCTAGTAGACGGTGGGTACAGAGGAAATGGGTTGACTTTCAAGATTTTGAAGTCTTTTACTTGGTTTATAGACTCAAGCCACATCACAGTCCACTTTGGAAGCTGCCCATAAGCCTGAATATTGTACCTTATTTGTTTGTAGAGTGTAGTAGGGTACTTGCTCTTGTCCCCTTTGCAAAGGAAGCGCCTGTATCTCAAAAAAACTAGAGGACCCAGCATGCAGCTTTTCCTCTTGAACAGTCTCTTATAGCCAGTAACGTGTTGTGTCCTGCAATTTGTCTATGAAGCTAAAAAACGCTGTTCGGTGCCAGCACGGATAGTCAGATAATAATAACCTGCAACAAAAGCAAAATCTCTAAGATAGTTTTCAGATACAGTTGAAAATATTTTGCAAGGTGCCAATGATGTATGTGAGCAGTGCTGTAATTAAAGCCAGCCGAGTGCTAATATCAAGAGACAAGGGCTGATGGAAACAGGATCAGAGCTTCTACTACAAAATGCTGCAGAGAAGTCGGGCACCCGTCCCGTGCCCCTTTTTCCCAGTTTGCCTCATGTCTCTACAGCACTGGTCATAGACATCCTCCCTCCTGCAATTCTGCCATCGCCAGAATCAGAAGATCTAAACGTTTCTCATGCTGTTAATAGAAATGCTGCTTCAGTATTGCTCTTCAATTTTTAATAGACTCTCTTAGGCATTTTAAGTAAATACTTTCCGACCAAGCTTCGTTTGTGCAATAGCAGTACGTTCACACACACTTTATAAAAAAAGTAAGCGTGGAGTTTGTTGACAAAGCTGTTACAAGTTTGCTTTGTTTTGTCTTTCCAGAGGAGAATATCTGCGAATCATGCCTGTCTCCGATACTTCCTTCAGGTAGGGTGCTTTTCTTGGGGAGAAAGAGGTTGTCTAATTATTCTTTTTTTTTCAGTAGGAACTCCTGTTTGCTTTTATTCATAGAAACATGTAGTCGTCTCCCTTGGAAATCACTGCATAAATTTCAGTCTCCTGTGCAAAGCTTGCTTATGAATTCTGACGCGAGAGTGGAGTCTGATTTGAACTTTTTTGTTGCAGTAAATCCAGATTTTTCTTTCTTACTTATCTTTAACACTCTCATTTTCTGTTCTGAAATACATGGAATGGAAGGCAACTTTTAATTCCATCAACATACGTATTCTCAGAGATCATTAGGACCACAAAACTAAGCTGTTGCCACCAAATCTTGTCCAACTCTGCTGAATGATTTAGACTGAACTTGTAGATAATGAAGTTTTATGGAATATACTTTTTGTGTGAGTGGTGGAAAACTCCTGGCTTCAGTTGCTGCTGTCATATTTGAAACAACCTGTAACAGGCTGTAGTTTTAAAACATCTTCTAAAGTTAGTCTTCAAATTAGAAACCCAGGACAGTTGGACTAGATGATCTCCAGAGGTCCCTTAAAACCCCATATCATTCTGTAATTCTGTGATATTATTTTGAAGATGTAGATTCTGCAAGGCAACTGTAGTTCAGAAATAAAAGTGTCGTTGTTGGGCATTTGAAGAAGAAATAGTTTTACGAGGAGAATGTCAGTGGTGGCATCTTCAGACAAGAATACATAAGAAAAAGTATATTTATGCACTGGGTTTTTGGGTTTGTTTTTTTTTTTTGCCAAATGTGCAGAACCCTGTAGAATCTCTTACAATTTTTTCATCTGGTTTCTGCCACTTTTCACTTAAATAAATAAAAGCAACAATATTATGATCAAAATGCAGCAGTGTACGGACCAGAGCGGTCAGAAAACCTGGCAGAGCTGAACGTGCTAGTGCCTTGAGGGTGCGTGTGTGGAGGGACTGGGAGCCAAGGAACGGAACGTGGATGCTGCTGCTGAGTGGGGTGGTTAATTCTTTGAGTGTGTGGATGTGGGAATCGAAAGGCACATGGTGCAGGTAGGCAGCTCCTTGCCACGTCCCAGGATCGTGGCGTGCAGCGTCGGCACTAGAACGACTTTACTGTTCTGGTTCCCCCTGCGTTAGGGCAAGAATTATTTTGCTAACTTTTCATCAAAATGGCTGAATTATTTGGTGGCAGTTTACTCTTCTCCCTCCGCAAGTTTAGCATGTAGCACATACTGACATGAAGAAATTTCTGGTATACAGCATTTAAGCCATGGAGTAAAATTGTCCTGTAAGTTCATTATTAGGACACACCACCACTCTGCATATTTTCTGTAAATAAGCTGGAATAATTTGGGGATGAATTTGATGGAAAGATATTACTTGATGTTTCTGTGCGTATAATGAAATGCGGACACATACCGCTGTAGCCACTGAATCCTTTGTTTCTGTGCCCCGTTGTAATGAATTTCATTTTCTCTTTCCCAGATGCATCCAAGTCCTTCAACGTGGTAGTGTTCCACTGCAGGCATATGTTTCACAAGGAGTGCCTCCCGGTGTCTAACACGGTAAGGAACTCGCTTAATCTCTCTGATACCTTTGCCAAGGAGTAAAGGACAAATTATTTCCTTTTGTCAACTGTGGAGAAGGGCATGGGTTGATCAGGAATTATAATATGATCGCGGTAATTATTTGTGATGATACTCCGTAGTAGTATGTGACTAGAGGAAGGATCTTTAGGGCAACTGCAACTAAAGTACATCCAGTTTAGAAAAAAAAAAAAAAAAATGCTGCTGTTTGAGAAGTGTTTTATCACTTTCTGAAATCTGAATGTGCAATGCCGCTTTGAGACATACAGGGAAAACAAACTGTTTGAATTTTTTTTTTTAAATTTATTTATTCTTTTCCATTGCAGCTCTCAATTTAAGTATGTTTAATTAAAGACTAGAATAAAGATACTTACTCAAGTAAACCATATTGAATGGTTCTGACCTGGAAGAAAAAAACCCCACTCATTTCAGAGTGAATATTTAAATATCTTTGTAATTATCCCTGTGCTCAGAATATGTATTTCTTCATCACAGATATCTTTTTTTTTTCCCCCCAATGAAAATAAAGCAAAAAAGTAACTTACAGATTTCACCAGTTTTGAATATAGGGATGAAAGCATCAGAATGGTAACAAAACCACAAAGAAAATGGAATTTAAGCTTTTCTGATTCTGTATCTGTCTCTGAAAATGAACATCTAGTGAAAAAAGAACTTTGGTGAATCACTTAATCTGCCAGTAACGAAGCAAACTGCTTGTCGCCATATGGTACAGCATGTATACTTAAATATGTTATGAAAATCTTAATGAATTAGATCCTTTGCAAAAGAAAGCCCAACAACTAGGAAATATTTATTCGTATGATATTTACCACAAATCTTATTATTTGAGAAATAATCCAAAATTTAGTTAGCATTCTCAATTTGCTGGGAGAGTGGTGGGCCTGGGTAACTTGTCAGATGGGATTTTTAAATATGACAGGGATGTTATATGATATATTTTCTATAGTACCTATGAATACACAGGTGTCTGCATATACCTGAACCAAAGTCTCTACTGCTATAGTATTTCTTAGCCTTAAGTAATCAGTTGTGTTACCGGTGTTTGTCCCACATTCTAGCTTGGCTCCATCTCTCCAAGAGATTCTTGTTTTCTTTTTAATTTCTAGGTATCTCCTGTCCAGTTCTGCAACATCTGCAGTGCCAAGCACCGAGGACCAGGAAGTGCAATCCTGGAGATGAAGAAATAGCAGTCCCCTAGTCCTCCATGACGGTCTGTGACACCGACTCTGTTAGGACCACGCAGAGCCACTGCAGTTTCTGTTAGTCATCGTTTCTGTATATAATTCTGATTATGCTTTAGAACTGGGTTCTGTAAGTTACCCAGCTGACTGAACATTTTCGGGAGAGAGAAAATGTGAAAACCTTTCCCTCGTGAGTCTTGGTTGTGCAATTCACCTGTTCCTTTGCTCAGCTTGTTACTTAACTCTGGAACATAAAAGAGAAATAAAATGGGAAGAAAAAAAAAAAAAAACAAACAAAAACCAAACCAGTTTGGAGATTTGTGCTTGCTATCGGTTAATGCGCTTTACGGTTTGGAGCCGTATCAGGCTCACGGTTAGATATTGCAAGGAAAGATGAATTGCTGTGAATTCAGCTCACCAAACTACTTCAGTCCCGATTTAGTCTATCAGTGAGGTGTTTGAGACTCGCGGGACCCTGATTGCTTTGAGTGGAGCTGCGTCGGGACTTGAAGCTGGCTGTCTGCTGACTCATACATTAAATTAACAAACTCGTTTAACTGTTAGTTCCACATACTGGCAATTTACCTTGGTTGTACGGGTACAGATTCATAGTTTGCTATAAAGTAGTTGCTTTCTCAATTCATCTTCCTAATGCAGGAGCTTTAGGTGGCCTTTTCTCATCCAGAAACCTTATTTTTTAAATGTTAGCAGTATGTCTTCACACTTACGAGTGTGGTTGTAGAGTATGATCCCATTTAAGTATAGGGGGGAAAAAACCACCATCTGACCTTTTAAAGATAAGATCTATAGGAGTTTCTTTTGGCTTTAGCAATTTAATAGCTAAGTTAAATAGGTCTATTTGGACGTTAACAGAAAACGTATTTATTTTCAGTTTCAACAGTGTTCTGCTTTATTGGTCCAAAGGACGTCATCTTTCAGAATGTCCTCCCAGTAATGTAATCTCTTTATAATGGTCTCTGGTTAAATTAAACCTAAGCATCTTTTTCCCTAAGAAAAGTAACTTTTCAGAACTCCCAAGATATTCTTCCTCTTCTTCATAACTGGAGTTTGAAAGTAAAAATACATTGTTTTACCATCAAATTGTGAGGTTTAAAGAAGTAGTTAACATCGTAAGTTCTGAAACAACAGTGTAGTGATACTGCAGTGTATCTGTAAAACTGGAAAATGTAACACCTTTAAGTTCTTCTGTACTTTACTCCCATGTAGGTACACCTTAAAATACGTTATATCCTACAAACCTGGATTTCTAGTTTATGCAAATTCATTATACTCTTTTGATACCCTCTGGGCAGTTGGCTGAGCTGGTCTAGCAATCTTAAGAGTGTCTTCACCTGTAAGAATTACTGCCTGGCTCTGTGGCAGTTCCATTTGCAGCAGCGAGTATACATTTGCAGGTATGTTATTCATTTATCCATTCTTTACTACACTGATCAGGAAAGCTGCTTTGATTCACAGTAAACGAAATGCTCCAGTGAGCTCACGGGCTGTTTCACCATGATATTTGAGTTATTGCGTGCCTGTAGACAGGTTTAGAAACTTTTTAAAAAAACCTCTTCCTCAGTAGCTCTGAACAGCTTTTCTATATCATACCCTAAGAATGCACTCTGCAATGCCATAAGCTGTCAGCTTGCGGGAGGAAAAAGTCAAATTACCCCTATACAGTTATGCCACAAAGTGTTCTGTAGCTCAGAGTTATATGATAATTTAAAACAGGTGTATTGTTTACTTCAGCTTGGCCTTAAATTCCCTGAAGAATTTTGAGTGTTCGGTGACTCAGTTTGCTAGCCTGCCATCGCTGGCAACCGTATTGCATTATACCCCGGTATATCCTTTGCATTATGCAAGTAATTTTAAATCACTGTATGAAAATCTAATCAAAATCTTCTCTAAATCCAAAGCTGCTTTCATTTGGGCTTCAGGGACTACCTGAATTCCAAATTTGCTCATTAAGATTCAGCAAGAAATGTACGGTCCTGACTTTGATTCACTTTTCTTCCTAAGAAACCTTCGCATCATAGAAAATGTCTGAGGTTAGAGTCTAAAATATTCAGCTACCCGAGAGCTTTTCTTCTGGAGAACAGTTCTGCCTAAGAAGTAGCCTTAAAGCTGCATAACCCTTTGGAAAATTACGGAGTAGTGCTTACCCGCTTTCACCAGGGCATATTTAAGATGTCAATCTATTTATCAAAGTGCTTCTGCTTCTAACTAAGGTAAAATTAAGGTAAGTTTAACAAGGGAATTACTGTTTTTTCACTGATCCATCCAGTTCTGGGTGATTTCTTCAGTAATGACTACTAGAGCAGGTCCAGCAGGTCTACCTGCTCTAGGTAGACCCGCTCTAGATGATCTCTGGAGGTCCCTTCCAACCCCATATGATTCTATGACCAATAAAGCTAAGTGACAGGGTATGTGATGGATCAAGTAAGAATGTGTTGGTCTGCCATATCAAAGAGACACAAGCAGTTTGGTTACAACGGCTCTTTGGATTATTTTTCTCATCTGTCTTCGTTTTACTCTTTTGAGACCCACAGGGCTGTGTGATAGGCTCGGTGGCAGTGTTGGGCTATGCTGAAGGTTTTGGTGAGCCCAGGTGAGGAGCTGGTGGTGCTCCATGGGCACGAGGCCATTGAGTCCTGGTGAGAGCGCTCAGGTCAAAGTGACGGCATCAGGATACAGGCTGCAAAAGGAGGAGCTAATCTGTTTCTAGCAGACCTATGAGGACGGGGGAGTAAAGCTCTAGCAAGCAATTTTTGGGGTGAGTAAAATGTGGCTGTTGGTCTTGTAATAAATTCATTATTTATTGGTTGATCTTTTTATCACTGACAGACAACGTATGAAAGGGACCGGTACAGGCTCTGCGGGTCTTTTGGGTCTCATTGAAGTTGAGAGGTGCACGACTGGCTTTTGCCATCTCCTGCTGCAGGAGATGTGTTTGCAGGCTGGTAGCTGTGTCTCAGCGGGCTTGAGGAAGCTCCTCCACCAGATCCATGATGTATTGAGTCAGCTGTGGTTGGCACGTGGGCAAGAGTCTGCCACCCAGCATTGCATGAACCAGTGGGGCAGTCAGTGCTTCAGGGAGTCGTTCTATATAGAAGGGATGTCCTCTGCCTGGAGCTGCATCTGACAGCATCTCACCCCTGGGAAACCTTGAACGCCGTGGGGATTGTGTGTTGGAACAGGAGTGAGTTGTTCAGCATCTGACACTGGTCCTGTGTTACAGAGCCAGAGCAAAGACAAAATGAGTTGTTTGCCCATTTTTAAATCCACATCATGTTCCTATTTGAAATAAGCATTTTTGTGGGCGGTTGCTGCCACAGACTTGGCTCAGATTTGTCAAGAACTACTGTAAAGCAAAGAACAAGAAATACCCAGTTGTCTGCGATGTTTTGCTACGCATTTTTAGTAGGAGACTGTGCTGCAACATCTTCTAAATTTTGGCTGATAGCTGGATAGAGGCTGTCAATATTCTGCATAGGCTGCACTGGCTGGCTTATCAGGTGTTCATCTCAGGAAATTCGATCATTGTCTACCTTAAAATTAATGGGTTTTCAACTAGAGTCTTTTAAGCAGGCACCGTTTTAACCCTTTCCTGTTGTGTACTTTACTGCGGTGGTTTTCTGCTTGGTGAGTGGAGCTCCTGACTGCGATTTAAGGGAACGAGAATTGCAAGTAACCTCTTAAATGAAGAACTCACTTTGGATTTCCCATTGCTGAAATGTTGTGATTTAGCATTCAAGTATTGTGTGTCTCAGTCACCTTGGAAAATAACAGTGTCATCTCTGCAAGTCGGTTGGACCGGTTCCTGCCCGTGTCATTTGATAGCAGTTTTGAAAAAATAATTGCAGGAAAATTCTTACCTAATGCTGAACGAGGACCATTACCTGAATAAGGAAAACCTTTGAGAAGCCTGTTCTCCCTCTGTCCTGTTCCGTTGTACACTTCTGACTCCATATCCACACAGCACAACTTATACTTCTGTTTACAAATGCTGAACACAGCATCAGGGTCTCTCTCCTCTCTAGAGGGACTTCCCCCTCCAGCAGATCTTTGCCAAATACTGGCTCTAAATCAACTGCTCTACTCTCAAAACAATTTAAACAAGACTTGTAAGAACCAAAGTACCACATTTAGAGAATGACTCTTTATATACTTTTGGGACTGTCTTCTTATTCCACTGTGATATGAAAGATTAATTTTCTCTTGGCATTAGAGAAATCCCTAGATATTTTTTTCCTGTTCTTCAAGGCAATGTGTGCTTGTCTTTTACTATAATCAAATATTAAAATATGCAGAAAACAGGACATCTGAAGTGTCTGAGGCATCAAACGCACAAGAGAACAGAGTGTGTGAGAAGTTCTAAGAGAAGGCAATGAGTCATAGTGGGAACGACCTAAATGCAGTCTTAAAAGGCTTCAATAAATGGGGAATCATAATAAGCTTTTGCAATCGAGCAGGTCTTAGGGAATCGGATCTGTTTAGGCTGTGACATTCCCCCAGGAGTCCACAATCTGAACACACAAGGCTGGCAGTGGCTTCTGCTGTGGGGTTGTGCTTAGGATCAGTTGTGGTGCTGCAGCAGCAGGAGACAGAAACCTGCTGAGTGGAGGTTGGTACCCTCCAGCCTGGAGGAACTGCCAGAGGGGGACATGTAGTAGAGTAATTAAGGGCTAGAAAGTGGCAGGAGCTGCAGAGGGCAGTTGAATTGTTGGCTGGGTTTTTTTTTTCCCCCTTTGCTTTCAGTCTGATCCCAGTAGGATTTAAGTCAAATTATGACAAGGTAATGGTATCTTGGTGTCTGATGGCTGTAAAATAGCATTTAGCAAGGTGTCAGCTGGATGATGTGTTCTAAATAGTGTTCACGTAGGGTGCAGATTTGTCTGTCTCTGTGGCAGAGACAAGAGCCACAATAAACAGTTGTGGATTTATTTTTTTTTTTTAAATCAACTAAAGGGAAATGTTTTTACAAATGAGCAGCTGTCTCACATATTACCGTGCCTTGCACACAATGAAGTAGCAGCACTGGAAGGTGCAGGTGACAGTAGTGTTTTTACTCTGTAGGACCCATCCAGTAGCAGCTCTTTCTGCACGTGCTGGCAAAAGAGTCATTGAAGCCCTTTTCAGTGTGTCCAACACCAGCTATTAAGAGTCTTCATCTGGAATTTCTGCAAAGCAATGGAGATCTCGAGTTAAACAAAACCAAAGTTGGGAAGCATTTTCCCTGTGCAAGCTGAGCCAAGAATATATTTCTGGCATAACTCACTTGTATGCTGTGCAGATTTTCATTCTCTCTGCAGTATCAAAAAAAACCCAACCTCCCTGGTGATGCACTAAGAGGACTGTGTTCTGTTTACTTTATCCTGTATTAATTCTCTCTTTCTCTTCCCTTCCCTCTGTCTCCCCAAAGTTCGTGCTTTGGAGTGCCTTGTTTTGAGCTCTGGGGTGATTTTCAGTCCGTATCTGCAAACACAGACACGGTGCTGTGTATGTGTTAAGATCAAAAGCTTGTGCTTTCTGTGTCAGGTGGAAGGTGGCCAGCCAGATCGTTGTTCATCCTTAGTTCCTGGGGAAGTTCATTCCCCAGCGTCAAGCCAAGGAAAACATTTTTCTTCAGAGGCAAATTTTCCAGAATAACAGTAGTTTTCAGTGGCGCCAAAAGAATCACTGAGGTAGGAAGGGACCTCTCAAGATGATCAAGTCCAGTCCCCATGCTTCAACATTGGTGGCTCCCTCACCTTCCCAGGGATTGAGATGAGGCTGACGAGCCTGTGATTCCCCAGGTCCTACTTCTTGCCTTTCTTAAAGATGATGATATCCCAGGGGGTCAGTTAAAATGAGGGCTACAGCTTTGGAAAGTGAGATTTGCTTTCTTCCAGTCTTAAGGAACCTCTTTTGATTTGACATGGCCTTTTAAAGATAATCAAGAACGTTTTCCTTACACTAAAGGCATTGTGCATGGGTATTTTATAATCATTGAACCGTAGAACGGGTAGAGTTGGAAGGGACCTTAAAGATCATCGAGTTCCAACCCCCTGCCCTGGGAAGGGACACCTCCCACTAGAGCAGTCCAGTTGCAGTCCAGTCCAAGGATGAATTTCATTGAATTTCACTGAATTTTTAGAGTTGGAAGGGACCATAGAGATCATCTAGTCCAACTCCCCTGCTGA
>JAOXNO010000013.1:53108481-53119874 GCA_028565335.1 Limnodromus scolopaceus | reverse complement strand
CAAGCCCCGCCTGGATGCCGTCCTGAGTGATGTGCTCTGGGCAACCCTGCTTTGGCAGGGGAGTTGGACTAGATGATTTCTAGAGGTCCCTTCCAACTCTGACAATTCTGTGACTTCACGGGCACACAATGGAGTCCTGAACTCACCTGGAGATGCCAGGGGGATTTATTCACCTGCCTTAAATATGCACAGTGGGATTCATGCCTACCAAAACCTGTCATCGGGCAGCAGTCACTGCCTGCCCCACTGGTCCTCTTGTGCACCTTGGAGACTGCAAAGTCGGGGGAGAAGGGGTAGCAGATGGCTCTACTGCTTGAACACAGAGAGCGTTTTCCCCGGGGAACTGTTGTTCGGTTTAGTTCATCGGGCTCTGCTGCAAACTCAGCTACTTGAAGCCTCCAGTCCAAAATGTTCCAAGAGCTAGGTCACTCTTCCCAAAATGTTCTGCGGCATCAGTGCTGTGCATCGCTGAGCCTTTGCTGTTCTCGAATACAAGATAATCTGTTCCTGACCTAATGAGTATCTAGTTAGTCAATAGTTGCCGGAATCATAAACCTGTGATCAACTTGGAAAAGCAATTTGTCACTGCGTCATGTTGAGTCTCTGCTAATTGGAGTTTATCAATCTGCTTAAAAGACACGTGTACACCCTTTCTGAAGTGTCCATTTGCACTGTGAGAAAGCTTAATGCTGGACATAGCCTGTTCCTCTTCCTGGCTGCTCTACCATTCTTTCTTTTTCTTAGTATTTATTCTTCATTATCTGTAGGACAGGACCACTCTGCAGAATTGGGGACTGGTGTGAATAAGCGCTTAAATGGTAAAATTTTGTTTAGATGTTTTCTAAGAAGGTTGATGGGGCAATGGGAAAGGAGTTCAGTGGCCTTTCTATGGATGGGGGCACAGAGAAGTTTCCAGTGGCTGGACTACACTTCAAATCTCTAGTTTTGGACTCCCAGTGCCCTGTTGCTACTTCTCGGTTGTTTCTGTTGTTCCTTCTTTTTCTTACCACCTCTTTTCTAACAAAAGCTCCTGCTTACTCACAGTAAGATCCTCTGCTTTGCTTTGTTCTCTGTGTCTCTGTAGCAGATTAATTCCTTTGATGCTCCCTTGAAGTCTCAGTTTGGAGTGGCTTTTACCCCATTTTTTGTACCCACAAAGCCTGTTAAATTTGTGCTTTGTAGTGATATGGAGACCAGTGCTACCGTCTATGAACTGCAATCAATCCTCTTTATCTGTGATACAAAAGAGGAGAGGAAGACCTGCCAAAGTCTTGGGCTGTCACTAAAACAAGCTATTTGAAAAACAATTTTTAGTCTAGATTAGCAAACAAATCCCTAGTATTTTTCCAGAAACATTTCACGAAATGCCATCTTTATATCATATAGACATGTGCCTGCACATGCTTTTAAGAAACTGTCAATCCTACTTTCCCCAGATATTAATTTGAAAAACACTATCCGTATACACTGATGCCTTCTAATAAAATAGGGGTTTGAGAAAATAAAAACTGCCTAAAGAGCACCGAGAATCTGGATTTCCTCTCTGGACTGTGATCAGCAGGAAGCATTTGCTTGTGTCCCCTTGTATAAGGCGTTAAGGGTATGTAGTGGAGGTAGGTGATGGTCTGCAGTGCCATGGTTATTTCTACTGATGATTCACACTTTCTGTCTCAGCAAAGCCCAGTTAGGTGACCCACATGCACGAGGGTTAATGCACATTAAGCAGATGAAGCACTGCATGCAGAGAAGTTTGACTGCATAAAGGCGATCCGTTTTCTATGGAGAATAGTCTTTGAGATCTGAGAAATGAGGTTATTTTTTCACATGAATTGCATATATTAGGTTTAGATTCAGGAAGTTCTTTAAAGACTTATTTGCATGCAGAACACGTAGAGGAATAAATAAAAATGTGGCACTGTTATTAAACCTGCACAGACCGGTGTGTGGACACTCGTACTTAAACTAGGCTTCCAGATGTTCCACTTGCCATTATCACCCAAATCAATGTTGGTTTATGTGGGTGTTACCTTTTCACACTGCTGTAGCAACTCTATGCAGTTTGGATGAACCTTTTAAATATATAAGGCATACTGCTCAAATGGATCTGCTGTAAGCACAAAATAATTTTTTCAAAAGAAAATTGTCAGTAATTAAGTATAGGACAAATTTTAGGCCTGTTAAAAAAACATAAGGAATGGATAATGAGGCTAATCAGAAGGGAAAGAATTTAACTGATTGCCTCATATTTTTCAGATCTGTACTAACCACACTTTCATCGCAGGGGGAACAGAAGCGCTAGGATCAAAGGCAGAACAAAGAAAAAGAAAAAAAAAACTCAAGGATGTACTCAGGCTTGAAGAGAGGAGGGAGCACAGCTGAGTCCAGAGGCAGGTTGGTCTGGTTCAGGCTGAGGGCAGATGTCCCCGTAGCTGACCTTGCTTGGGGAAGAAATGCGTAGGGAGAAAAGTGCCAAAGGGACCCCAGGCAGGCAGGGAAGGGATGGCCAGCTGGTGCAACCACAGCACCCTCACTGCGGGACCACCCTCAGGAAGCAGTAAAGGAGCAGATTTGTTATATGTGGAAAACAACCACAACAGAATGAAGTTCATGTCCAGGTGAGAAGATGGCTGGCTGAGGTCCAAAAACCGGCTGGACAGTTGAAGATGAGATATGTATTTGAAATACGGAATTTGGATCACAAGAGATGTGGAAGTATAGCAGTGCAGGGAAATGTCTTTGATTTAAAAAAAATAATAAACAGTACAGTCCTCCTTCTATATTCTCAAATAGTTTCAGGATTAATTAGTAAAGAAATGAATATATTCCTTATGATGTGACAGTCTTGCAAACTGCCAAGGTGTAACTTTCTTGATAACACATCTCCAAATGATGTCCTAATTAATTCTCAGCAAAACCGTGTGAGCAGAGTTAGGATCAGAACAGTCAGATCTTCCTTCGTGTTTGCTCATCTCCTTTCTCCCTTCTTTGTCCCTCTCTTCTCATGTCATCCTCTCCTTGCTGCTTTCTCTTTCCATTCCTCTCTTCTTGTACGTCTAACCAGCAAGTTGTTGCAAGCTTGACCACTGAAAAGCCATTTAGAAAAGGATTTGACTTCTGTTGGGCCATCTGGTTACTTGATAGGTGAGCACAGCTGCAGACTTCAGAGATGATTGCGAGTTTAAAAATCAGTGCTGAGCTTCTGAACGTTGCAGGCTTTCAGAGAGCACTGAATGTTCATTTTGTTTTATTTGCCTCCTGCCGTGCGTGAGTGGAGGGACAGATGGTACCGCTGGAACAGGACTATTCCCTCAGGGTCTGCAGGGCTGACCAAGGTCCTCCTTGTGTGGTGGGAAGCTGGGAATAAAGAGGCAGGACCCCGCATAGACAGCGCTGAGTACGTGGGGAAAATGCTGAAAGACAGGGAAGGTGAAAGGGAGAGCAGTGTTGCCTAGTAATGAAGACAGCAGTGCATAAAGAGCAAACGTGGAAGCTGAGGGAGTCTGCAATGGGCTACCTTCATAAACTTTGTTTTTGTCAGGAGCTCCAGCTGAGCCCACAGGAGCTTCACCCAACTGGTCACCTTAGGGTTTAGCCCAGCAGTGCTGTCACTCCAGATTGAGTGAAGTCAAGGTGCTATGTGTACCCCAGGGCCTTTGAACTTCTGCCCTCTGTTCTTGTACTGAAAAAAAGAAAAACCCCTCCTCCTATGAAATCTGTACTTCCAGGGTCTGAAGAGCACGTTTCAGAGAAGGCAACCCTCGCTGATGTTTTGCAGAGCTGAAGAGGGTTTTAAACACCATCCTGGATTTGTGTTTTCCTGTAGCACCAGTCCAAGAACGTATTTGTTGCAAGCATAGTGGCAGCATCTTTTGTGCAAAGTTTTGTATTGGAGTAAAAATAAATGGTAATTCAGAAGTTGGCTGAGAATCTAGGTTGATTTGACAGCCAAGCTGAGAAGCAAAATTGGGAGGAAATTTAGGCAACTGTTAGCTGACAAACGCATGTGCCATTTGAATGGCATCTTAACTCCTTAATGAGTCACATCGCCAAGACATAGCATCATGGTGGGACTGGGAGGAACAAGCCCTGTCAAACGTGGTTCAGATATGGACTGACATTACATTTTGGATTAAGAACGTGTTTGCGGTGCAAGTTTGAGTACGGTGCGTTTTGCTCAGTGTCTCAACTCGGATTGTGCTGTTCCATTCCGATTTCTATGGTTAGGGATCTTTTCTATAGGCAGTGTTTATCTGGGAAAGAATTTAAAAAATTGAACCCCATAAAAAAGTATATTTTAAAGGAGGGACTGTGCAGTATCGAGGTTGCCAAGTCACTTTTCTGAAGGATCTATTTTTGTGAGCAATAAATAATTTTTTTTTTCCCCCTCTAGTATCACATTTCCAGTTTGACTCAAAGCACTTATACCAATATCTGTTTTCTAATGCCCATCAGTAGCCCATCCTACCAAAGGCTTACCACGAAGTACACTGATTAATAGCGGTGTTGAATTGCTCGGTAGTAGCTGTTACCAGAAGTGTTTGTGGGATTGAAGTAGTGATATAAACCTATCCTAGACTTCCCCCCCTCTGGCTTCAAGGATATTATTTTTTTTTTTTACCCTGTATTATACAGAAAGATTCCTTACTTGCATGAAAGCTGTTGGCAATCAAGAAAATTTTATTACACATTAATGTATCTTAGAATATTTGAACACTTAATGAATCTGGAAAAAAAAAAAGGCTGTGAAAATTTAGTCTCAAATGCGAACCGCTTGTTATTCTTCCTCTCTCTCTCTGAAGCTCAGGGTATTTCCAGTTCTGCTTCAAGGAAGGTGTTATCATTAAAAAAAGGACAATCAAAAAAACCAAAAAACCCCCACTTCTGGTGGATTGTGATGGATTTTTGTCTTTTTGTATACTTATAATTTTTTTTTTTTTAACAAGTGGAAATAGCAGAAAGGTTGGGAAAGGCTTTCTGAAAACTTTCACAAACTCCTATCCTTTCTATATCTAAACCAGCTTCAGCTATACCAGTTGTGAGCAGGTGGTTTCCTGTAAGGGAAAAATGACCTGCTTTACTACTGTAGAGTGTTCAAATAGAGAGTGTGTTTCATCCAAGGTTTTTAGCTCTGGGACTTTCAAAAGAGCTCAGTTCCCACTGATCTTCCCTGTTTAATTTAGGGTTGTTGATAACTTGGTTTCTTATTTGTTAATGCCCCTTTCTGTGCTGCTAGAACCTCCTTGGGTGTTTCCACCTTCCATGGAGGGTTTCCACCTTGTACCTCTCTACAGACGGTGGCTCTGGGGAGATGCAGAGCGCACAGTTCTAGGTTTCTCTGTGAAAACTCAATGCGTTGTCTGCCTCCTCATCTCCATCCAGTGTCTCCCCTAGCAAAACAGGAGTTCTCCAAGCGTTTGGTGTAGCATGGGGCAAGGTCTCACCTGAACCTGTAAAGCCCCATGCTTAGGCAAAGGCTGTATCTCTGTCCTGAATGGGACAGAAGTAGATTTTCTTTGTAGATCTTGTTCCAGAACAAAATGCAATTCCTATCCAAAGTTTTAGGAAAACATAATGTTTTCTCTACAGTGTCCTTTTCTGTGTTACTTGGGAACAAAGATAAGAAATCATCTTTCACCTAGGCAGGCTTAACAGAATTTTGTCATAACTTTATGTGGATATGGAGAGCAAGCACACTCATGTTAATATAAATTGAACCTAAACAGATGGCAGGATAACCTTATATAAAGTATGATGCTGTGACAATTAAAGAACTCAGCCTTAAAACATTTATAGTTTAGTAAACAATGAAGGAGCTGGGTCTGATAGCCACAAGATAGTGCTGATAGAGAGCTAAAGTGACACAATGGTTAACAAAGGCCAGCATGTCCACATGAGAATTTACATTTTTAGTGGGGCTACCTGCTTAAAATTAAAGGGAAAATTGGTAACTTCTTAATATCTTTCCACATAATAAAAAATGAGAGAGAGAATTAGGGGTTCAAATATGGACAAAAATCAACACTGATGTGTCCGGCCTAAAATGTTTTTATAGCTGCATTAGAAAAAAATGACAAATTGTTAAGACTTACACTTTCCTGGAAAATGAGATATTAATTGTATGTGTTGTGGAATATCAAATCCCGTTACTCTTTCTGTTATGTAAACCTGAGCTGTAGTAAAGAGCATAATAATTTCAAAGCAACCAGTTGTTTTCTAATCCTGGATGTGTGGGTGTGTATTGTTGCTTGCTGCAGTAGCTAATTTTACCGGAGATAGGAGAAAATGCCTGTACTTCCATCTGGGATCCAATTGATGCTGTGGTCTCTGACGTAGGAGCGATAGAGCTCTTCCTTCCTCAACCCCCCTCATCAAAAAAGGCAGTGGTTGTTTTTTTGTGGGATAAATCAGGGGAACGGTCCTTCATCAATGTGAGCGTTCCTGTGATTCATACTCACGCCAAGAGGTATTTTACTCTATCAGTGATCTTATGGAAATACAGTGGACTACAGAGATTACTCCCATGGACATAGAGCAGGAATAAATGTGCAAAAATAGTGTTGACCAGCTTTCCACCTGGGCTCCGTTTGTTCCCTTTGTCTTTTTTTTTTTTTTAATGTTTTGAGTTGTTTTAATACGAAACTTGATCTCGAATTGAATTGTGTGGGAGTTCAGTCAGAATAAAAGAGTTCAGATCAGAGCCACACGGTGAGAAACAGAGATTACATCCGTCATACTATTTAGGCTTTATGCCTATTACAAATTGTGACGAACTTGATATCGGATCCCCGTGGTAGCTGTCCTTTAAAGATTCGACTCTGCTCGTGCCGATTTTGTTCGCAGCAGGATGAGGTTCTGGGGGTTAAATGTTAATCCGGTTCTCTGTGCTAGTGCAACACTTGATGGTACGTGTACTGTTTGTGCTGGCTCTGCATGGGACTGGATTGAAGTCATGGCTGGTTGCACAGCTTTCTGCAAGTCACACTGGTGCTTATAGGTGTAGTAGTGTGTGTACGTGTGTTCTGAGGTAAGAGGAATTTCTACCTTGAGGACCCCTTTGATACCGGAAGCCAAGTTGTGAAACCTCGAGCGGTTATAAGCTGGGATTTCTCCTTGCTCGGAGGGAGTTTGCCTGGCTATCCAGCAGCAAATCCGTCCTGGGATCGTAAAATTCCTGCCTGACCTTTCCTGGTTGACCGAGCCGAGACCTGCATAAATCAATACTTCCGATTTGCTGATCCTGGGAGTTTTGCGGCTAATTGCTTCAGCAAATTTGAGTCAACCTGCAGAGCTGCTAGATGCAACTGGGGGCAGGGGGGAATATCCTGACTCTGTGCTGGTGCTGTGTAAGGGTGCCTGCAGGCTCGCTTGCTCCCCTCCCAACGAACGCCCACGCACAAATGCAGAGGGCCGTCTGTCACCGTTTTGAATCTTGCTAATTTTCCCTTGCCTTCGTGTACTGATCGGTTTGATTGCTCCCTTTTCTTTTTTGTGCACGTCGGCGCCTTATTTTACGTGTTCCCCTTCACTTGAGGCCTGGCTGAAGGTGTGCAATGTGTAGGCTAGACCCAAACAGTCACGGGTCTAAAAGACCGGTCCTTCTTACCCTCTGTTTTTTTTTCAGAATAAATGCAAACTGTTTATGTGGATTTGTTTCATTAAAAACAAACAACAGCCCCCCCCCTCCAAAAAACCCCAACAACACAGCATTGTCACAAGAGACAATGGTGTACCAGGCTGACTTCTTCCTATTTTGGAAAAAGGATAGGGTTGGGGTTTTTTACTTTATAACAGAAAAAGACCTAACACTACTTCATTAAAAATGGGAGCAAATGTTTACCCGTCCTTTCCCTTCGAGCATTTCTCAGTGCAATTCTCAATCACGTATACAGCCTGTACAGTCCCCATTCCCATCCCTGCCTCTTCCTCTCTCTGTCAGGCCAGCCACCGATTCTTCATTGAAGTTTAAATTCAAAATTGTAGAATAACGTACTCATTGACCTCCAGCTCAGAGCAGGGACAACTTCAGCACCAGGTCAGGTTGCTCAGTTCTGTGTCCAGTTGTGTCTTGAATATCTCTAAGGTTGGAGACTTCTCAGCCTCTCTAGGCAGCCTGTTGCAGCGCTGCAGCAGCTCATGGTGGTTTTTCATCCCACGTATCTGCTCAGAATTTCCCTTGTCACAGCTTGTGATGGTTGCTCCGTCCCTTTCCCTGAGCACCTCTGAGTAAGGCTTGGCTTGGTCTTCTCTGTAATGACTAGTTAGGTATTTGGAGACAGAAAATAGTCTCCTACTAGGACAACAAAGATGATGAGGGGCCTGGAGCTTATGAGGAAAGGCTGAGGGGCTCGGGTCTTTTTAGTCTGGAGAAGAGAAGACTGAGGGGGGATCTGATCAACACCTATAAATACTTAAAGGATGGGTGTCAGGAGGATGGGGCCAGGCTTTTTTCAGTGGTGCCTGGTGGCAGGACAAGAGGAAATGGGCACAAACTTGAACGTAAGAAGTTCCACCTAAACATGAGGAGGAACCTCTTTCCTGTGAGGGTGGCAGAGCCCTGGAAGAGGCTGCCCAGGGAGGTGGTGGAGTCTCCTTCTCTGGAGACATTCCAAACCCACCTGGACACGTTCCTGTGTAACCTGCTCTGGGTGGATGTTCTTTGGTAGGGGGGGTTGGACTAGATGATCTCCAGAGGTCCCTCCCAACCCTAGATCATTCTGTGATTTTCTAAGTTCTGTCTTTTCCTGACTGAACAAACCCAGACCCCTTCTTATGCCTAGTGCTCCATCCATTTGAGCATCTTGGTGGTCCTCCACTGGTCTCTTTCTAGTTTTCCCACATCTTTCTTCCACTGCGTAGCCCAGAATTGATGCAGCAGTGCTTGCGGTGCAGCATCATGAACTCCAAACAGTGAAGTAGCAGCATTGTCCTTGACCCATGTCTATGCTGCAGTCCTGGCCTTCATCCCCGTGAGGGAGCACTTGGCTCTCAGGGCACAGATCCTCAGCAGTGGAGATCAGCAGCAGTTTTCTTTGGTTGGAAGAACTGAGAGTTATGTAGAGAAGAACTGGGAGGAGGGGAAAAAACTCCCGGTTGCCTCAAGTCTTGTCATTCATGGTTTTAGGGCTGACTTTCTAAGACAGGTCCCTGAAATGTGTAAGTGAAATTCAAGTGCTGCTCTGCCCCTTTGCTGGCTTTTGGCTCACGTTACGTGATTTCTTTGGAATTCTGGCATCAATTTAAATATATCTGGCTTCGCTGAAAATGTTTGTGGGGTTTGGTTTTTCGGCTTTTTTTTTTTTAAACATGTTGATTCATCTCCACAGCAACTTTTGCTTCATCAGGGCCTGAGTTGCTCCGTCATGGCCTCATGAGCAGTTCTGTTGAGCGGCAAGGCAATGGCGATACCTCTGTGAAGTAGGTCAGGATTTGGACCCAGACCACCGTTAGTCAGCCTGCGGGCCAAATTGCCAAGTGGAGGGACCATATGAAGTGGGTCAGTGAACAGAGCAACCCTGCTTTGCACACTGACTAGGAAACTTAGGAATTACTTCAACATATTTAGCTTCAGCCTATCGATGTGATGCGCTCAAGAATGCCTTTCTGTCACTGTAAAATGGTTTTGTATACACCAGCAGCCAAAAATATCGTAATTATTGAACTGCAGCACCTATTGGCTTCCTGCTGTGTCTGTGTTCTGCTGTTAACCTGCTTTCATAATGTTTCTGGAGAGTCCAAGAACAAGAAATAACATCTTTGCGCATCTGATACACCAGGTGGAAGCGTTATTGTTTCCCAAAGCAGGGAGGAAAGGCTCTCCCCAGACAACCCTCCCCTTTCCACACACAGACATACTAGACATACTTCATGCAGTGAGCTGGAGACTTTTTTTTTTTTAATTACATTTTATTTGACATCTCCTGGGTGCCTTTGCTGTGTGGGAGTAGTTTCAGGTTAGACTTTTTTTCCACGTCTGCTGCACGATTGATAGGTGTGAGCTGTATCGATGTATTCAATGCAGGAACACGTACCTTCCTGCCTGGGAACCCTGGACCCAGGAGGATTGAGAGTTGTCTCTTCACATCGTGGCTCTTACATGTTTTGATGCCAGGATTATGCTGTGTAAACTTCTCCCGTACGTGATATACATCAAAAATTACTAATTTGAAGGTAACATGGTATAACTTGAAGTGGAAATATATGTTCTCAGGTGCTGGAAGCTCACATCAGCCTGCTGCCTTCTCTGGCTTTACATCGATTATCTTATACCAGGTGAAAACCCGGCCGATTGCTGATGTCTCTACTTACATTAAATGTAATGTTCTTGCTGCAGCAGCAGCCGTGCCCTGGGAGAGTCACATTGTATGTGTGGAGCCTTGTGGAAAACATATTTGAGCATCACACGTGCAAATATAGCCAGTGTCATTATACGTACAACAGAGCTTACCTGGTTTTGGAGGATTATGCTACCCTGAGGGGTAGAGGAAGATGCTCAGTTCTTTGAGGCAAGAGCTGTCTGTGATTCCAAAAACATTGGCTGAAGAAAAGGGGAAATGCAAAAAGTAGCTGTCAAAACTAGTGGTTTTTTTTTTTTTTTCAAATTGGTGTTTCAGTGTCATTTGATTCTTTGTGGCTGAGGGATTTACACCATTTAATGTGGTTACAGCAGTACTTGATATTTGGCTGGTGGTGCTTTACAATACGGCAATGGGTTGTACGCAGCTTTGGCCATCTAAGGAGGGAATGGTACCTGAGATGGTCATGGTCCATACATCGGATTGTAGTTGCTAGTGATGCATCTGCAGCCTATTACGGAGAAGTCTCCTCTGGAAGGTGCTGATCCTAGGAGGGGCTCCAGACCATTCTGAAGGATGAACCCGAGGCAGCAACTGCTTATCGAAAATTCATATTCCTCTGGTTTCTTATATGGGTCCTGAGCACAGCCTTAGTAAGATGTGCTTTGCTTCATCTCCGCTTAGGAATGATAAACCAAAAAAACTAAACAAAAATAACAGACAATTAGTCTGTGCTCACATCTGATTAGTTCAAAGCTAAGCACAAAATCAGATGTTTGAACCAAGATGTTGCAGCTCACAATGTATGTGTGTCTTTCAGAGGATCTTGCTGCATGAGCCAACACATGCTGAGGGCAGTAGAAGGCTTGTATTTCCCCGTCCACCATTCCCCTTGCCAGAAAGTATAACTTAATGTGGGGAGGGACTCTTTTATCAGGGAGTGTAAAGATAGGATGAGGAGTAGTGGTTTTAATGTGAAAGAGGGGGGATTTAGATTAGATACTAGAAAGAAATTCTTCACTGTGAGGGTGGTGAGGCACTGGAACAGGTTGCCCAGAGAAGTTGTGGCTGCCCCATCCCTGGAGGGGTTCAAGGCCAGGC
>JAOXNO010000013.1:53060671-53072795 GCA_028565335.1 Limnodromus scolopaceus | reverse complement strand
GTTGAGGCCCCATCCCTGGAGGGATTTAAAAGCCGGGTTGCCATAGTGCTTAGAGACATGGTTTAGTGATGGTTTTTTTTGTCAGAGTGAGGTTGATGGTTGGACTAGGTGACCTTAAAGGTCCCTTCCAACCTAGATCATTGTATGATTCAATGATCAGGGTGGTGGTATCAGAAGCTATTTATAACACTGTCATCCTTGCTGGGAGACATGAGTTTTCAAAGTAATCAAGCTTACTCAAGCTCAGATGTAAGATTTTCTGTTATATTAGTTTTCTCTCATTGGCGTGTTTCAGACAATTAGCAACATTTAACATCACAGTCATTTTAAAATGGATCATTTTAATTCAAGATCAGCAAATTACTGACAGCAAGTTGTCTTCCTAACACTTCAGATCCTCATAGAACTGAAATGTATTATTTGGTAAATGAAACCACTTGGAAGACTTTAAAGGGGAACTGTTTAGTTTTCTACCTTCCAAAAGGTTTACTGAAGATGCAACATCCCCAAATGGAAATATTCTTGCATTTCGTGTTCTTGGTGACATTTATGAATGATATCAGGCGTGCTTGATGTCCTTACTCAAGCATTACGTGCTTGTGTAGATTCTGTCATTTATTTATCTCAGTACCACGTTGCCAGGCAATTCTTCTCTACGTATATTCACTTGGCAGCATCTAGGTTTACCATCAGATCAAATTTAGGTTTGACTTCATTCTCAATGCTAATTGGACTTAATTATTTAGTTCATGTGTTCTTAGTGACATGCCGAGTCAATGCTGATATTCATTTTAGATCCTTAAGGTAATTCAGTGCATTAAGCAAATTGTACAGTATCATGTTTGGACACCACAGTTAAACTAAGAGAAAAAGAAAGCAGCTGTTTCAAATTCTGTCTGTATTTTTTTTTTGGTCTTTTTGTGGCATTTTAAGAGAAAACTTACTGATAGCTGATACAGGCTAAGTATATGAAGCAGAGTAGCTTTTTACCTATTTCTTTTTATGGATAGGGTGATCATGTTTGCCAGCTATTTTGTACAGTTTTCAGATGACTACAAAATACTTGACTGTAGAACATTTATTGAGATTTAGTTCAGGTCTATTTCTTGAATTTTTTTAAAAATTCTTTTATTTTAAACGGTATAGGCTTTTTGTAAACATTAGTAGATGTTCTTAACCCAGACCCCAAACATTATTTCTCTGCACGTGCGTGCTAAGAAAAAAAAAATAAAAAATGTTAGCCACCTTCCTTCTCTGATTCCAGGCCTCATCTGAGCCCGACAGGCCATTGAATGTTCAGCAACAGCTTTGGTTCCTCTGCTCGTCCTCTTTCTAATCCCTGGATCCAAATCCACAGTATGGGTTACTTACCACATGCACCTAAAATAAAATATTAGCCACTTATCTGCCCAGATCTCCTTTCTTTGGCATGTTGTAGAGCACTCCAAGGCTTTTATAAAAAGCCGGCCACCTAGCCTTCTCCTGTCCTCAGGGGCCACCAATAAACTGAGCTATTCCTGTTAACTAAATCTAATCCCTGTCTAGAAGGGTGGCTGAACTGAGGCTTAGGGGGGAGGTTAGGCACTTGCTGCTCCTGAGCTCAACCTTCATTTTACCTTTTAGGGCCATCAAATGCTTTCCAGTAACCTGGGATTTTTCTGTCTGTTTTCTCTTGACCAGTACCTAAACCCAATACTCGTGGGCTGTTTGCTTGCCTTTTCCTACCCCTAGCCCTAAACCAGACCCTGACTCTAATCTAGACCCAAGTATTCTGTATAATGTGTCTAAAATGTATTTCAGCCTGTCCCCCAAGAGGGGTTGGAGTTAGAGGAACCTGTGTGTACTGTAGAAAAGCCTTCACCTGGTCTTGAACCCTACTACCCCAAAGACACCCTATAGGTGGTGACCAAAAATAAATTACAGACTTCTGTTGACAAGAAACTTCCACTTTGAGACAGAAGCGCATGAAAGATAGATCAGTTTTGAAGACTTCGCTTCAGTCTGGGCATCCTGGCTTCTATTGGAAATAGTGTGACCAGCAGAAGTAGGGAGGTGATTGTTCACCTGTACTCAACACTGGTGAGGCCACACCTGGAGTATTGTGTCCAGTTCTGGGCACCTCAATACAAGAGAGATATGGAGGTGCTGGAGCGGGTGCAGAGGAGGCAACGAAGCTGGTAAAGAGCCTGGAGAACAAATTATACGAAGAGCGATTGAAGGAGCTGGGACTGTTTAGTTTGAGGAAGAGGAGACTGAGGGGTGACCTCATCACTCTCTACAACTACTTGAAAGGACACTGTAGAGAGGTTGGTGCTTGTCTCTTCTCACAGGTAATTAGTGACAGAACAAGAGGGAATGGCTTCAAGCTACAAGAGAGTGGGTTTAGACTGAACATTAGGAAAGAATTTTTCACAGAAAGAGTGGTCAGACACTGGAATAGGCTGCCTAGGGAGGGGGTTGAGTCACCATCCTTGGATGTGTTTAAGAGTCGTTTAGATGTGGTGTTGGGGGATGTGGTGTAGGGGAGAACTTTGTAGAGTAGGGTTGATGGTTGGACTCGATGATCCCAAGGGTCTTTTCCAACCTAAATGATTCTATGATTTTATGATCTCTCTGTTTAGACTACCTGTGGTAAAGTTGTGCTTACAATTAATTTGGTTGGAAAAGGCTGAGCTATACGTTCAGTGGTCCATGGGGCTATATGGATGGGATCTAAAGGGACATGTGAGGAATAGTTTAGTCTAGTCCCCGTCTGGTATGCTGTCTTTATATAGAATTGTGGGGGTGGGATTAGGACTGAATTTAGGAAACGAGTGAGTGAATCCAGGTTATCTGTGTGTATGGCATGGGCTGCAGGACTTCCAGGAGGGCAAGTATTGTTAGCTCACGCCAAGCCACTGGCTTGGAACTTCTCGATCCAACCATGTGACCTATCTACGATTCTGGTTTGGGTTAGGATTGGGAAAATTGGGAAGCTACGTTATTAATGATTATTTAACCTAACTCTGGATTAAGATTAGAGTTGGGGTTTGCAGAGGTGAAGTTCTAACACTGCATTTTAGTCTCAGTTCAGTTAAATACCTGTAGAGAAACTGACAGTTGGATATAGGATAAAATAAACCCCAAACCATAGGAGGTAGGCGCTGTTAGCGGTATGTTCTTCCCTTCTGAGCCTTGTGCTATTGGGCCTGAGTGCACGTCTGGAGACGTGGATGTGTGCCGTTGATATTTTTGGGAAGGAGAAAAGAGTTGATCATGGCAACCTTCCTTGCCGCAGTTGGTTACCTGTGTTACGAATCGCTCAGGCTACAGTTCATCTGCCTGCTACTTGTTCCTGTGAACATGATTTCAAGGTGTTTCTGTGGTCAGGAGGCTCACCTGGCAGCTGCCTCTTTGAAAAGGAAATGTTGGATTTTTCAGAGAGACGCCTGGTGTGGATCAAAGTCGTGCCGCAGTCGGGGGCAGGCTGTTTGGCTCATTGGCGACAAGGAGCAACGTGAAGGTCTGTGATGATTTGAGATGTTAAATTAAATGATTCCTCTGTAAAACCATCTGCGATACTTTTAAATATTTTATGAAGAGGTTGGTGATGAGAGTGTATGAGGTCTTTGGGACTAGTCAGCAGGCTTAAAAGCAGCCCAAAATGGCCAGATGAGCCAGGGAAATGAAAAGCTGATATATAGCTACTGGCAGCAAAAGGCTGGGTTTTGTCTCTTTTTCCTCTCTGATGTCATTCTTTTTGTCTTTCTGCTGTAAATGCATCAAAACGTCCTTGAAGTTCCGTGTGCCAGGTCCACGGGTAGCATCACATCTCGACCACCTTCATGATCATCTCGACCTCCAGTTTCCACGGTGGCAATGCTCACCCCACCTTTGTGCAGCCTGGTTTTGGGCTGTGGGGCTGGATGGGGATGGGAGAAGCAGGTGGTCAGAGAGAGAACGTGCTAGGACTGGAGCTGTACAGTCTTTGTTTTGAGAAGAATAGGTAGTAATATGGTAGGTAGGTTTCATAGAATCAGAGAATTCATAGAATCATATAGTTTATATGTTTATGCATAGTATCAGGTAATTGCTACTCTTTCTATTTTGTGAGGTTTTTTTTTAAATTTGTTTGGTTTTATTTTTTCCTGTGAAAATGGCAAGTTTGGTCAATTTGTCATGGGAGAGCAATCTGAACATCACTGTGTTGAGACCGTTCATCCTGCTGCATACAAGTACTCTATATAGATTTGGGGGTTGCTTGACAAGAAGGACGAAGCCTATTTGCAGCTACGTGTAAGTCTTCAATATTAAAATGAATAGATAGCGCCAGGATTTAATAATAGAATGCTTTTATTGTAGTTAAATACAATGTAAAATGTAGCTGTGTCAAATTACATTTGAGGTTGCGATCACACAAATAGCCCTTACTGCTGACATATGGCAGTATATTTATTATCTAGTGGATGACAATCCACTTCTGAATTAATGAGGGAAGCAAATATGAGCATCAATAGAAGTTTTAAATAAGCATCAGCTGTGGCAATTTCTCATGCGGCCTTACAGTTCTTTATTCTCTATGATTTATGTGGAAAATCAGGCAGATAAGGATAACGTTAATACCATTCGATGTAATGAGCAATAAACAGAAGAAAAACCTAATGCAATTTGATTATTTTTTTTTTTTTCTCTTTCTCTGACTGGGAGGACAACTTGCAGTTCTAGCAGATTTCTCTCATTCTTCCTCCCTTTGAAGCCCTGGGATTCTTTGCTAAACGATAAGTTGCTTCATCAAAAAAACACCCAGATACCCTCCAAGGACTCTATACTTTGAAGTGTGTTTCCACACACACATCCACATGCCATATTCCTGCTTTTATCCTTTTTTTTTCTTTTTTTTTTTTTTTTGGCAAAATGATTTCCCGTGTGAACTTCAGAAACGGCAGCACTCGTGCACACAGGTTGTATCAGCTTCAGAAGTGTTGCAAGTAGCAGTGTCTTTGTTTTTGTGGCATAAATATTCAGTTATTCCTTTTTATTTTCAATACAGGTACTTCAAAAACTAGGAAAAGCAGACGAAACAAAAGATGAACAGTTTGAAGAATACGTTCAAAATTTCAAACGGCAAGAGGTCAGTTGCTTTTCTGAATTTCTTTAATTGTGTCTTAAGAAGAATGCAGTGTGTCTGAACTTGCTGATTTGGAAGAAGGTGTTTACAGCATAACAGGTAAAGAGGGTTTTTTTTGGGGGGGGGGGTATAAGATTTTTTTTCCTACTATTTTCAAAAGGAAAGAAAAGTTGGATTTGTGAATGAAGAGGGCTAAGAAATGCGCTCGTAACTGGGGTCAGTACTGACCACTTGTTACAGACCTCCAACTAGACTCTGTGCCCCTAATAACAGCTCTCTGAGCTCTGTCTTTCAGCCAGTTTTCAATCCACCGCACTGTCCATTCCTCTAATCCACGCTTCCTAAGCTTAGCTGTGAGGACGCTGTGGGAGACTGTGTCAAAAGCCTTGCTGAAGTCAAGGTAGACAGCATAATTGAGACCAGAACCCAACCCTGACTAAACACAGTTTTGTAATTGCCTTCTTACAAAGATGAGGGGTATTTCCTTGGTTTCGTTTTGTGGATTGCTTTCATCAGTGGTATAGAGTAACACTGTTTTTTTATAGGAAGTGAATAGATGGGCAGTTTCAGGCTGATGCAGCAGCTGCCAATTGCTCATAATGTTGTAAACACAACACGTGGAAACAAAACGAAGGTGCCTCAAGGAGTTTATAATCTACTCGCAATGCAATCCTAAATTCTAACCTCAACTACTCCTTGCTTTGTTGGACCGACTTTTTGGCTCCAAGGTGACTAATTGTGATTAATTATATAGTAGCTTTCTAGTAGAAATTAATGCCTATTATGAGCTGTATTGATGCCACCAAGAAAATAGTCTTGCTATGTAAGTATGAACTGAGGTATCTGTCGTCTTTGTGAGCTGTCATGGAGAGCTCGTATAGAAAGGTAGCGGAGGGTGAAAAAGCTACTCCTGCACATTTTACACAATGTAAAAATTGGCTCATGTCAGTGTTTGCAATTTCTGCCCTGAATCAAAATGAGAGAGACCATTTGGACATTTATTCAACTGAATCAGTCCTGTCTACCACACGTACTTCTGTCCTTCCCATGTAAACACAAACCCTGCATCCTCACTGCTGGGATACTTATTAACTCTTTTGTATCTTATGGTCACTTAGCCTTTATTTTCCTCTCTCAACGTGGAAGGGAGGGAAGTTTCAGGAGCTACTGGGCTGTGTAGATCTTTGTTCTTCCTTGAAGGTGATGATGATGGGAAGTAAAAGAATCTGTTTCTCTGAGGAGGGGGTTTCCTTCCTCAAATTTATTGAGGTCAGGAAGATGGTGGATTTTAATAGGCCTGAAGAAGCACTCAGAAGCTTTGAAACCCTGCAGAGATGTCATTTGTTCCTTTGCCTTCCCCTTTCTCTTTTCCAAGTATGCTGGGAATACCAGTGGAGCATTTCTTTCTTCTTGGTTGTCCTTATGTTGCTGCTCATCCTTGCTGTCAGTGTTCCAGCTGTTTGCACAGCTAGTAGCTGTGTTACTAGAAATAAGGTGCATCTGTAAGGTTCTTACTGGGAGAGCAGCCTGGAGCACACCCTTGAGGAAACAGAGTTTTGTGGGATATTTTTTTAGCTAAAAATTCTGAGTGGTATTAAAATACAGAGATGAAAGAGAGAGAGAGAAAAAAAAGGCTTTTTAAGCAAAATCATGTCTCAAGTGTTTGGTTTTTTTCTGTCCTTTACCAAGAATTTTCTGTAATGGTGATTTTCAGCTGAAAGGGCTAAGTGAAGGATCTTAGCATTTCTTCCTGTATGTTTCCTCCTCCTTTGATGTACAGAGAGGCAGTCATAAGCAGTCAAGGACTCCGCAGGAATTGCGTGATGCTAAATCTGGATGCGAATGTGACTTGGGGCCAGGGGAGGAATCGGGTAGAGAGGAGTGAGTGCCGAGGGAACTACTGGAGCAATCTTGAGTAGCACGTGCAGGTTAGGCTAAGTCCACTGGCGCACCAAGTGAGAGAGGCCATTTGTACATTTATTCAACTAATCACACGTGCATACTGTGCTCCTGCTGGACGTGCTCTCAACGAGTTATGTCATGCTGCAAAGAAGTGCTGCAAAAGCACTGTTTCCCCCGTGTCCACCGATCAGAAGCGTATAAATTGCTTAAACTTTATTAGTTTTGTCCGTGCTTTGATCTACAAATTCCTAGCAGTACAAAGAGATGGAGCATTACAATGTGCATCTGAATTATCGCTCTTACTGATTAATACCTTGCAGAACCGCTGTCTTCTGTGAACTCAGGCGGCCACCTCTTCTAGTTCTACATTCAGTCCTGCTTTCAAGATGGTCTCTCCAACTCTAGAGTCTTTAGAAAAAGAAGAATTAAATTCTAGGTATTAAAAGCTTTTTAAAAGGCTGTCTGGGTGATTGATTCTTGTGCTGAGGTTCACCAAGCTGTTGGTATGGGCCATTCAGGTGGCTTGCAAGCATAACCACCCCTGTTAGAGGCTGTCCCATCTTTTGCAGTTCCCTCCAGGATTATTTGTCTCTCTGGTGGTGGCTGAACTGGCCAGGCTTTTCTATGGCAGGAGCGGTTTGAGAGAAGGTCCAAACTTCACTTTGTTTCTTGCAGTCTCCCTTAGCGGTGATTTGGCTGTCCCCTGGCCATCTCACCTACCTACATATGCTTTTGAGGAAGATTGTCACTTCAGTCCTGTGTCTCTTTGTGCATTGTTTGTAGCAGCTGGTGCGATGTGGACTCCTGGAATCCCTGTAAGCTGAAAGCTGTGCAAATGGTCTATTTCAGTTGTTTCCCCACGTAATTGAGCCTGCAACACTTGGGAGGCCAACTGGGCTTAGTATAGAATGATCTTTTTTATTAATACTCTCTAAAGATAATAAATGAGGAGTCCCAGTTCAGCTCAGGGAAAGGATAGTGAAAGGAAAGAGAAAGAGCGTAGTGCTCTTTGTCCAGAAAACAGATAACTGAAAAGGTGAGATTTTAAAATGCTATCCCTTTCCTGGATAGCAGAGTGGATGATAGGTGTGTACCAAATTCAGCAGAAGGCTATGTGCAAGGACACATCCAGCAGATCTATCTGTAGGAAAAGCTCATTTAGACTCCCCAGTGATCCGTTCCCATCTCTTTCTTGAATACAGCTGGATAAGACCCCCTCCTAGACTCGACAGCCCAGAGTTGAATTACCCAGATGAGTCACCATGGAGAAACTGAGTCATTCCATGTCTGGAGAGAACAGAGCGCAGTGGCTTTGCAGAGCCTCAGGACTTTCCCTGTTAGAAGCAGTAAGCTGCTGTAGCTGAAAGGAACAGTAAAAACATTTAGGTTTTTAGCAGCGAATGCAACTGTTCCTCACCTTCCACTTAAGTCCTAAACTGAAAATTGCCACTCTAAATCAAAAGTTGTGGAACAAACAGAACATACATAAACTCATACATGACAGATTTTCAGTGTAGTGCAGGAAATTTCTTGAGGCTTAAATGCTTCTCTCTGCACAGCTAATTGTGAATGTGCTCAGCCTCTTAATTGACCCTGAAGTTAAGAGAAGGCGTAAAAAAAAAAAGACAATTCCTGCATATTTCTCTCAACTGTGAAAATACCATGTCCAATGGGGGTTTACCTGAAATTTCATCTCTTTTGCGATGTTCAAGCAACTGCATCATATATTTCTTGTTTTGACAGAAAGTAAAGTAGCAATTCCCTTATCCCCAAGTATATTTTAATGACTCACAGGGCTTGCTTCGTTTTTCTAAGAGATGAATATTCTATTTCATGTCTATGCATATTTACTTCTCATTATTTTTCCATATGTAGTTATGAGGCTTACTTTACAGGCAAGATATCTTGTTGTTTATTTTACAGGCAATATATCTTCCTGTTTAAAACCATTAGCATGGTGTATTGTATATGTACACACAGATATATAGCAGTTGCTACTACAAACGCGGCTGCCCATGACGTTGTCAGAATAAAGCAAAATGTCAAGTGCTGTTCTTGCTAGATTATAGAATTAGATAAAAATGAAGAGCCTTTTTGGTTTTTTGCTGCTGCTGTTGAGTGAGCAGAAGCTGCTTCTGTCGACTGCTTTACTTAATGTATGCTTTGCAGTAAGAGCTGCTCTTTGGGTGTAATTGTTAGGGGTCCTGAAAAGATTTATCTTGGCCAGATCTTCATTTCACGCAAGCATGCTTAGCTGCCTTACAGCTGGGGCATGACCTTGTCTTAAAGTTGTTCTGTGAGACAATTAACATTTATTTCAGTCTTCTTTTTGCATCAGATGTGCCACTGGCTTCTTAAAATTTATTCATGAGTTAAGATACCCAAGGTGAGATTCAACAACCTGCACGTAGGAGACAGATGTGCATCACGGTGTCACACCTCATCCCCAGCTGTTGCTCCAGCCAGAAGCCCATGTCTTTGGCCACAGTCCTGTATCATGCCTGCTGGCTCTGTGGTCCTCTTGAGCACCCCATGGCACCTCCAGCAGCAACAGATGCATGTATTTTGGCAACTGAACCCTGCCTCTGGAGAGAGATCCAGCTCCAGATCGCAACACCTGAACATGTGTGTCTGTGTTTGAGTTGGGTCTTCCCAGATGCTTGTGGTGAACTGGGCAGTGTGATCTGGAGAGCCAAGACAGAAACCCCTCAGTTCCCTGGGGGCATCTCTGGGCCTTAATGGCTCTGTTCAGCCCCATGTGCATGTGGGCCTAGGAGTGCCATTTGAGCTCACCCCTAGGCACGCAGTCCCTCCCTAAGCCATGTCACAGGCTGGTCCCCATGCCTAGGGGATCCGTGCTTCAGCTGCACCTCATGCTGCTCCCATGTGGATCTCCCAGACAGACCCCGGGCCTTGTTCAAGCCCTCGCTAGGTCAGGAGGTGCCGGTGAAGGCTCTTACCAACCCCTGGCTCTGCCCACGTGATCCAGACCCTGCAGGATGGCACCTATCAATGAGGACATGGCCTGCCCTGGGGTCACTTGTGGCTCCTGGCACAGCCCCGCTAAGTCTGAGGCTTGTGAGTCAGTTGTCTAAATGTTGGCCTCTGCTGCCCCTTGCGAGGCCCTAGTGTGTCCTCCCTGGCTTCCAAATGAGGTTCAACAAAGCTGGCAGGTCCCTTAGGACCAGTTGTGTGTGCCATTTGTGGATGTATCACGAAGGGCACTGCGCAGCCGTGCTGAGCGAGTGAGTTTAACTATAGGATTTTCTTAATTGCCCTCCTGACTCCACAGGCTGCTCTGAAGAGATCTGCATTGGCTCTAAGACAAGGAGAGGCACCCAACTCATGTAGATGGTGATAAGTGTCTCAATCTGCAGTTTAACGAAGGACGTGATGGATGAAGGGGAGCTTCAATATGTATTATAATCATGTGAAATTCAATCTGTGTTCTCCCACGCCTTATTTTCTCTGGGAATTATTAGGAACCCCATATACCTATGTGACCATCTTTAAACCTACCTTATGTCCTCCCCTCAGACCCCCTCATTTTACTGGTCTTGAGATGGAGAGAAGAAACTAGGCAATGAACAAGAAGTGCGAGCTTTAAAATTACTCTGAATGTGAGGCACTATTTCTCCTTAGCTGATACTCAGATTTCCTTGATTGTCTGTGGAATCTCATACTAAACTGCAGGGGATTCTTGGTGCTTTTTAAGCTGCAACTTATTGTTGGTTCAATAATGTTCTGTCCGTAGGAGGCTCCCGTGCTAAACAAAGGTGATGCCAAATGCTGTCCATGATCAGTGTCCGTGATACTCTGAAGTAAACTGGACACGGAAAAACACACTGTAGACTAGTGTGAGGGAGCTTGTTTTCCTGCGAGCCAAGAAGTGTTTGCATTCAGGGGCACTGTATCCCACAGGCATCTTTTCAGGGGCAGCCCCAGAACATACTTCAGATACCAGACGACCGCGAAGCCAAAGACAATACAGTGTGCAAATTATCTGGGGGGCTATTGGGAGGGTTTTTCTCTGCTGATTACCATTTCATCCGGAAATGTCTGTTTAATAATTATCTTACGTCTGAGGGGCCAATTTTCCTAAGACAGGAAGAAACATAGTGTACCATGAAATCTCATCTCAATCTCATTAAATTCCAGTCAGGCAGGATACGCAGGAAGGTGAAGCCCTCTTTTTTTTTTTTATGCTACAAAACTATCTCTGCAGGAACAGCCCAGATCCATTCCAGCTAATTCCGGACTTCAAAGGAGAGAGTGGTTGATCCAATGTTTTGCTTTTTTGATTCTGCCTATTGATTGCTCCAAATCTAAAGTCTAAACCTTTGTCACACTGGGCTGGTTTTGATTGCCCCTCAGGTATGAACTATTATGCCTCTGCAGCTTTAGTAATTGTGCTGATTGTTTTCTCCCAGGCGATGTAGTTGAACGATCAAGATATTTCTGACTGTTTTTCAAGCAGGCTAGTATATGTTTCTTCAGGTAACCTTTGGGATAACTGACCCTGGGGACAGTTGACATAGCCCAGCTCTGGGATTTAACACAGGGATCAAATGTGATGCAGTTCACAACAAACAGTTCTAGACAGTTTTCCACCAGACTTGTTAATACATGGTTTATATATGTTATTTAAGAATATAGTTGTAGTTGTGCAGCTATAGGCATAAACAGAGGCCAAGTACACTTTTGGAAAGTCTAGCTCAACATTAGTATGTGTAGATTACTTTTCACAGAATCACGTTATTGTCAGAGTTGGAAGTGACCTCTAGAGATCATCTAGATACAAATCTCATTTCAGAGGAGCACAGCATCTGCAAAATGACACCTATTTCTTATTTTCCTTCAAGAAGCTGGATCTCAACAAAATTGGTGGCCTTAATGAAGATGTTTGGAGCAGTGGTTTCAGAGTTACCGGATGCTTTCATCTGATAGACCAGAAAGGAGAAAGAGTGTATCAGTAAACATTGAGTAAGGTGCAATGTTAAATATGTGGCAATCTTTGAAACAATGCTTATTCATGGATTTGTCAGAGTTGGAAGGGACCTCTAGAGATCATCTAGTCCAACTCCCCTGCCAAAGCAGGGTTGCCCAGAGCACATC
>JAOXNO010000013.1:53028695-53050981 GCA_028565335.1 Limnodromus scolopaceus | reverse complement strand
TAAGAGTCATTTAGATGTGGTGTTGGGGGATATGGTGTAGGGGAGAACTTTGTAGAGTAGGGTTGATGGTTGGACTCAATGAGCCCAAGGGTCTTTTCCAACCTAAATGATTCTATGATATTGGAAATACAAGATCTGGGAAAATTTAAGCAAGGAATGGTCAATTGAACCTTCTTATGACCCTCTGTCCCTTCATTTTAATGTACTTGACAATTTGAGGTTTAGTATCACACATTCTTAGAAGAATTTTTGCTGTATACAGACTTGTTCTCTTGCTCAGAGGTGCTTCTTAGTCTTAGCTCGATCTTGATTATCACAGCTGGTGACTTAAGGACTTGAAGGAACCATGTCATAAAGCTGTTGAACTTGTGAATGGCTTTTAAGTGCTGTTTTATTTCACCTGTGTGTAGTTTAACGTCTGCTCTGTGTCAGTGCTGTTTGTACTGACGAGACTGTGTGCTATCCCCCATAGCTATACTCATCTCATGCCTCAGTCTTCTGCATCTTCCAGTCTCCTTAGCAACGTATATCTCAGTTCTTTACTTCATGGCTTATTTTTTTTTAAGCTTTTGAGAGCTGTCGGTGGCTTGAACGGTTTTATGGGCCAATTGTAAAAGAAAAACCCTAAATTAGCCTCCCATTCTCTACCCTGAGTGCAAGGGCCAGTGCAGATGGGGAGATACCAACCTGGATAATCGGTGTAGGTGGCAGAGGTAAAAAGGAGTCCTGCATCATGAAAAACAAGCACCATACTTTTCACGTGGCTTAATGTAGTGAGAAATAATAACCGGTCTACAGGAAGGCAAGGGGAGATTTTGGGGGTCTGTAAGCTGCCTCGTTGTCAGTTGGTGGCTGACGGAACTGCACGATATCCTCCAGACACACAAATCTTAAAATCAATCATGTCATTTCTTAGAAGCAGTAAAACTATTCATCATCTTTCTGTAAAATTTAGTAATGAATTACAAAATGATTGAATTGTTCCAGTGGAAACCCTAATGGCTAGGTAGCAATAACAGACACAACCCTTAAGGCAGGATAGGTCACTTCCCTGGAGAGCTGCACACGAAGCTCTCTTCCCCACTCAAATAATTAAATACTAAGAGCCAGGCCAACGTGCCTCACTCCATCAGAAAAATGGAATTTTCTCCATGATTCAGTCAAGATTCCCTTGATGGGAAGGGAGGAAACCCCACAGCGTATGGGTCCTGCGGCCAACACAGAGTCCCAGGTTGGTCTTGGTCTCCATGGGAGCTTGAGTACTTTGGAATTGTGATGGCACAGAGTCACCTGCCCTCTGCCATCTCTAGGGTGAATGTCTCTGCACCACCACCCCCAGGATCCCTACCACATGGGGGCCACGAGGAGTCCACGAGGAGTCCACGAGGAGACCCCCCCACCCCAGGGGCAGGGGGTCTTTCCCATAGAAAGAGGGATGATTTCATCCAAGAGCCTCAGACTTCAGTAACTGGATTATTTAGTGTCATTTTTTCTAAGCGGTTCAATTATTTTGGCATTTGTAGTTATTAAATAAGTGACCCAATTTCTAAGAAGAAGTGGTACTAAATTAAACAATTGGTATTAAATTTAAATTTCTAACTGTGCATCAGCAGTAAAAATTCATTTTGCATTTCTTAGTACTTTAATGACTTGCTTGGAACAATTAATCTTTTTTTCAGTGATAGCAGTTAAAAACAGCAGAGACAGCCTCCGGTCTGTGGCTGAGACACTAATCCTCTTAACTTTAGTGCTGAATAATGCATAAAAGGTATCAGTGAATAAGAAATAATTCTATGTGAAAACCAGCCCATTAAAATAAAATAAAAAGAAAACCCAGAAAAACAAAAAAACCCTTGGACAATGTAAATTTGTCACCACAGGCACGAAAAAGAATGGGAAGCCACTGGATTGGTGTTTACCTATGGACTCATCTGGAGTATTGCAGTAAACCTAGTATAGATGCAGTAGGAGGGGAGTAGGATGGACGATCTTGGCCGGTGGAAATTTCAGACTGAAATTCCCACTTGCCTCACGCTGCAGCTGGATTTGAGTGATTATTTTTTTACAGGGCGGAGGATTACCAGATTCTCAGAACTGCAAAAAAAAAAAAAAGAAGTGTAAAAGTTGATGCAGCTTTGACGTGACTCGAGCGTGGGATATTAAGTGCCTGTTCCCTACTCTCTTCAGCAGATACATGCCTGAGCCCTGTAGTACTTAAAAAAGAAGGTCTGAATGTAGGAAAACGTGCTCTTCCCGGGGCTGGTCTGTGACCCAGCTGAGTGCAAGCCACGGGAGGGATTAGCCAGCAGCTGTGCCTGCGTGGCAGGTTCAGTTCGCACCGCGCTTGAGGGCAGAAGTTCAGGTATCAGAAAGGATCAAGCGTGAGCCGGGATGTCCAAAACCTTCCCTGGTCTGTTCGTTCGCCCCGAGTGGAGAGAAGCCATCATCTTAAACACGGTGATAACATGCTGGTTTTGCCTTACCTCCTCATCTGATTAATTTGCAGTGGCATTATATATTTTTAAATGAGTCCTGCCTGGAAAAGTATTTGAAGATCATCTTATTTTGCTGTAAACTGGCATATTCTAGGCAAAAAGAAAAAAAAAAAAAAGCCCCTTGGTTCAGGAACCCTTATTTAGCTGGTGGTACATCATCCTAAGCATTAACCACAAAGGAGAAAAGGAGGAAATGCATCTTAAGTTCTTGTGCCATACCAGTTCTCTGAGCTGAGCTCTGTCATTAAAAAGCACCCCCAAGACAATTCCTGAAGAGATCAAGTATTCTGTTTTGGCTCAGCACCTTTTGATTTAAGGGTGAAAGCTTGTACCCTCTTAACACCAGGATTTCCTTTGTACTTGTTCTCCCTCTTTCCCCCACCGTTCTCCCCCCTGGAACCCAAAGTCTGAGAACAGCTATCTACTATCAGCTTTTTCAGCATCTTTTTACCTATCCTACCCATTCCATAGACCACCATTTTTATATTAAGAAGTGTGCATCACTGCATTTATTTTCCTGCCGTATCTGGAGTGTGTGTTTTGGATTGTATGGCGGAATAGCTACTGACTAGGTCAAGCCTGCTCTTCTAGACATTCAGGTTTCAAATGAATTCTCTTCTTCCACTCCCGACCATCTTTTTGTGCAGAAAATAGAAATACCGATGCTATTCCTAAATTCAGCCGCTGAACAGTTAAATCTGAAGATCACAGTAGAGATACTTTCAAGACAGCACAGATGTGCTGCAGCGAACAGACTTTGGCTGGGGAAAAAATGTGGTTTTTTTAAAAAAAAGAGTTAATGATAGGTAACAAAATTAGAGGTGTTGTTCCGATTTTGCAAAGGAGTTGAAATAAAGCTGTCATGTTAAAATTACCGATTCTGACCTGACTCTTGGCATGTTAGGTGAGATCAGTTTGGTTTCACTGGATTCAGAACCATATTCAACATCTAACCTATTGGTCCTCCATCAAAATGGAAAGGCAAACCGCAGTGCCTTCACTGGGGAAGTAATTTACTCACTGGGGTCAAACTGGTCTCACTGAGGTTTCTCATAATATCATTGAAGCTACTTTACATTTAAGCCAGCTCATCTGTGTATTCCAGAGTGATAACCATCAGTAGTCCCTGCTCTTGTTTCACCTGTGGTGGCAAGAGCTCCAGAGTCGTTTGATGCAGTTTGGCTTAGCCCACTTCTCTGTAGACACCACCCCCCTGCAAGCGTAAGCGAGCGCTGGGCTCCACATATTTCTAAACCAACTGGATGAACATACAAGATAATCATTCTTCATAAAGCCAGGTCCCTTATGGCACTCTCCCTGAGTTCAGGCACTTCTTTTCCCTTGACGCTGTCTCAGCTCTTGCCAGTCCTTTGCTTCAGGTCATCCTCATTATTGTGGGCACAGGAATAACAAGCTCAACTGCTCTCATTTCACACATAAAATCTCTTGAGACCTAAATATCTTTGAAAACAAGGAAGCAGAGAAATCCTGAGATATTCTGGGGAGTGCTTTTCTTTAGGGTAGACCTCGTCTAAATTTTCTCCAGAGTCCATTTTTATAGCTATCAATTCCATAAATCTCTGCCATTTTAACCATGCCACCCTGGAAATGCCTCCTCTTTCCTACAGGTTAGTATGGTACTCGTTACGGACAAGGTAGGAAACTGTTCTCTAGGGTGGAAGGGCTTAGAATAACCAAAGGCAGGTTGCTATTTGATTGTCTTTCCAGTTGGGTATCACGTGTCTTTAGGGGGCAGGGCTGCCCTCCTGAGTTGTTATTTGTGCTCAGATATGTTTAGTTCAGAATAGAAAATGGAATCCCTAATCCGATAGAAACTTTTTTTTCTGCTTATAAATATGGGTTAATAAATATGGGTTAATACTTCTGTGAGGGACACTTCTCATTAACCTGGGGGAGCTGAGAGAAAATAAAGGTTTTGTTTCAGCTCTTGAAAACAGTATTCTGAACGTGCCAGAGGGGAATAGAATAGTGGGTACATGTGGGTCAAAATAAAGGTATTTAGCAACTGTTTCTTGTAGTTTGCAATTATATTTTCCTCCTCCTGGTCTCATTAACAGGGATGCAAGATGCCTCAAAGAAGCTTACAGAGTCTCTTCATGAAGTCTACGAGCCAGATTGGTACGGGCGAGAAGATGTGAAAATGATTGGAGAGGTAAGATGTGTGAAAAGGGGAAAAAGTATTTTGGTTGCAAATGGATTAATCTGAGCTGTTGAGGAGAAGCATACATCTGGAATTTCCCTTAATTCTTTATCGCACGTTAAATCCTGTTTTATGAGCATTGATGTTATTGGTCTTGTGAAATGCACCTCCTGCTGAGCAGATGCTGCGTTTGCGATGTCTATTCTACAAACTAGCTGGTGTAAGCTCCCACTGAGATTAGCGTCAGTGGGAGCAGAATTGGGCCTGAAAGCCACTGCTTGACAAGTTTGTATAAGGTATCGTACGTGTGGTTCTTCCAGTCGGGATTCTCAATTCAATTGAGTGTTAAAAATGATCAAATCTGCTTATTCCTTGTGTGCTGTGTAACAACTATTGAGCCAGTGGCACTGAACAGGATACCTGATGGGACACTAGCCTCTCTCCGACAAGAATCTGGAATTAAAGGGCAAATTAGGCTGCAGGGCAATATTCATTTTAGCCTTTTTAGCTTCTTCCAGTGATCAGAGAAGAATAAGTTTGTCTGGAGGACGCTGCAGGAATTTGACTTGAGGTTGCTCTAAAATGCCTGCTTAAACAGCCTTAATTTTAGGAGAAGTCTGTCAGCAAATGCGCTGGTGGTGTTATCAGTGCAGCTTATAAGCACCTGACGTTTGGTTTCCAAGGCCTCCTGGATAAGATCATTAACAAGGAACTGGCAGGCAGAGCAGTCTTCCCAAATCTGTGTCATGATTGCTTTTCTTCTCTATGGCTGCTGCCTTCTACCCTTCCCTGCTGCCGAAGGCATGACGTGGTTTTGATTTTTAAAAGCACCCAACTTCCAAAGTGTGTAAGTTAAGATGCCATACCGTTTATTTCGGTTTAGGTTAAAGAGCTGGAAGATCTCCTGCTGCATCTTGCTGGAGCACCTTATTTTGTATCTATTAGATTTTACACTCAGAAATTTATAATCGTGTGTGGAAGGACCAAAATTTGGCTTTTAATCTTTATTAGATATAGGGATAAATGTTAGATGCGTCTTCTTAATAAGAGACTCGTGGGCAATATTACAAAATCTTTTCTCCTGACTTTTTTCTCTGTATAATCACAAATGTACATTTATGCATCCCTCAACCTGGAGTAAAAAGGAATTATGTATTTGTTCAGTCCAGGGTATAAATGATCATTCCAAACCGGATCCACCTAAATTACCTTATTCTGCATAGCAGGAAAGACGATGGTTTAAAGGGCTCGTCTGTAATGTTTTCTGGGCCCGTAGGCTTTCAGAGAACCTCCATGATTTTAATTTGTCCAAAATTTGTATCAGCAAGATACAAAGGCAAATGCACAAGACTGGCGGTTGCTTCCTGTGATCTAATGCTGTGCTGCTCTGTTAGACCACTGTGATTAAATATTGCGCTAATAAATGAGGTATTTCTTTTAACCATGATTAATAGATTGTAATAATTCATTAGGGAATCCGTTAGGGTAGGAAATGAATGGACTGAGTGCTGGCATCACACAGCATTTATAATATGCCCTATAGTAGCTCATGATAAATCAAACACTGGGGAATAGCTTTCCGGACTCGCCGGTGAGGATAACAGCCCTCCAGAGCAGTGCTCGCCCCCTTCTATCAAAGAAGGGGGTTGAGTGATTTTTGAAATATGCAAAGGAGCGGGGGGATCAGGATGTTTAACGTGTGCTAATGACTTGCTCAATTGAGAACCCGGGACCTCAAGCACTATGTCTCTATGTAACTGGGTTTGCTTCTGGCAAGGAATCTCACCCTGCTCCCCACGGGGCCCTTCTCGCAGCAGCTGCATTAACATGTTTTTGAAAAAGGAAAAACTGTGAGGGGTGTCTCTCGGTGAGTACCCCGGGGCTGCGGAGGGGAGTGCTGCAAAGCTTCGGGGCGGGGGGGGGCAGATTTTGCTTATTTTGCCTCTGATGTTGGCATATTTCATATCTGGCATCCTGGTTCTCTAGCAGTGCGAGGTAGAGTTCTTGTCTGTGCAACGCTCATTTTATCAAATGTACCTTAATGGCACAAAAAATATGGGGTGGGAAGACCTTTTTTTAGGGTGAGTCTCCACAGCTTTTATTTTCAAAACGACCAAGCAAAGCTAAACTTACAAACCCTTGTAAATGATGGGAAACAAGCTTTGGTTTTTCCTTCATTTTATTTACTCTTCTATTTTTGGTTGTCCTCGTTTTCTCTGTAAGGAAGGTTCATCATCACTGAACATAGGCGTAAGAACTAGGGCAACTTCAGATTCTGCATGGTTGACCCTCAGGGACATGAAACCCTGAGGAAGACCTTGAATCTGTGATATCCTTATTTTCACAGTTACTATTTGAAAGAATGAAAACACAAGCTAGTTATTGTGCTAAATCTTCTTTCGTTGTGAATTTAAAACTTGCAATATCAAGATATTCCTTTTCATTTACCTTGTAAGTACACTTTGATTTATTGCTCTGAAGAACATTTTAAAACTTCAGGAAGATTAATCTTTAGCAATTACATTTGTATTTCTCCTAGGTTTGGAGTGGAATTAAACAACTAAGCACATTTTTCTCTTGTCTACCTTTACAGAAATGTGATGAACTTTGGGAAGACTTCCATCAAAAACTGGTGGATGGGTCGTTGTTGACCTTGGATACATATCTAGGACAATTTCCTGATATCAAAGTACAGTACTGATTTCCTATAAAGGACAATTTGTAAAATTACCGTTAAGTCATAGAATAAATACAAAATTAGATTACAGGCAAAGAAAAATCAAAAAGGAGGGAAGGTGGAAGTCATTCTCTTTTGCAATGTAAACGACGTTGTTCTGTAAGTAAATCCCTGACATTAGGCTGCACTGATTTTCCAGGTGAACAAAAATATTTTGCAGGCAGTAGTACTTGGAAATAAATTAGCCGTTGTAGATAAAACTTTTTTATGTTTTTTTCCTGGTCTTGTTTATTTGGTATGAGATCATTCTCACCAGCTTCAAGAGGGACACATTAAACTCTTCAGCTGATAAATGCTAGACAAATTAGCACATGAAAAGCAGGCCTTTTGTTATTGGCTAGATGCACCTGTGGGTATCTAAATATCTTTCTCTTGACCAAGCCACGGTTCCTGTCTTTTAATTAGTTATAAAAAGATTTTTTTAATACACATCAGGAGAGACTGTTGTGCAGATTCCAGCCTCTCCCAGCAGCTTTGTCTGGTGCACAGTCCAGGGAGGTGGTTGCTAAAAGAAATGTGTGGGGATAAAGAATCATGAGAGGTGAGAGGTAGATACTTGCATGTTTGAATGTGACCGTGTGGACATAACTAGAAGTTCTTTGTGATGGTTTATAACTGAGTAGGTATCATGCAATCATCCCCTTTGTCATTTATCTCAGGGACTAAAGAAAAAATAATAAAAAACATCCCAACGTTACTGACGTTCGGTCTCAACCTTGTAAATAGAACTGTCCTTACGCCCTCTCAGCATGTGGAATTTACCTGTAATGTATAGCTTTGTAAAGTCAGTGCATATCAAAGGACTTTTGTTTAGTTTTAAAAGAATTATATCAGGTAAATTAGCATTCCTACTGTATGTTGAACACCAGTTATCCTAGTTATGTGTCAGAGAAACTATACTAAGAAGTATATTTGAAGCTTTTTTCCAACTCTAGAAAAAAATTACGTTAATTATTTATTAAATTTGCACACTATATATAAGGGAAAAGATGGTGTTACCATGAGTTTAAAAGGTCCACTTATTCTGGAGAATGAGACAAGGCTTGTATAACATTGGTATCTCAATTCCAAGGCCTGTAAGCCCTATGCCCACAAAAAACCCTTCCAAACAATCTGTAAATGGATTCCTTATTGAAAATAAGGTGATTAGTTTGTCTCTTCTAGTATGTTCATGTTCCTGCATGATACAGTAATTCAGATACGAACAGCAGATAAGGGAGAATAAAAATATGTCAAAAACTTAAATGACAACGTAGGTAAAATAGCTTTTAAAAAAGTGCTGTTTATGCTGACTTTCATTTCTACCCCTGTGCAGACTCGGATTGCAAAACGAAGCAGAAAGCTTGTGGACTACGACAGTGCAAGGCATCATCTAGAAGCCCTGCAGAGCTCTAAAAGAAAAGATGAAGGCAGAATTACCAAGGTAGCACAACGGGGAGGATGCTGGCAGAAGATTTCGGGGGCTCCGGTGGCATTTGTTTTTGTGCAGAGACAGAGCACAAAGTTTGTTTCTCTTCTTTTTCCTCTCTCAGAAATGGAAATAATGATAGCCTTAAGCATAAATATGCATTGAGCATTTTGGTGCATGTGGAGGACATGCTGGGCCTCTCTCAGGAGTGCGTCCTGTTTGAGCCCTAACTTTCTCTTTCAGTGAGACTGAGGGGACACCGGGTCCTGTGTTGGCCTGCGTGGTGTGGGGCTGAGTCACATCCTTTGTTAATAAAAATTTTAAAAGACCCACCAAAAAAAAATATGCACAAAACCAATTTCGGCAGGTTTTCCTATGCCGTAGTGATTGCAGAAGTCACTCTGTCTCATTTTGTTTTAGGCAGAAGAAGAATTTCAAAAAGCACAGAAAGTGTTTGAAGAGTTTAACACTGATTTACAAGAAGAGTTGCCATCTCTGTGGTCACGGTAAGCCCAGGCAGATACTGGCTGGAAGGCCTAAAGGGGGAGTTTGGAAAGGGAACCAGAGGATTTTAATGAGCTGATAGAAAATGGTTTGATGGCTCCTTGAAGATCCCATCCATTATCTTCTTTAAATAATAAAAGGGAAAATGCCTGCAAATGATCCAAAATTATACTTACTATGAGTGTATTTATGCTTATTTCTTTCAGTCTATCTTGGCACTTAAGACTTGTTATCATATCTTCGTTCTGAGGTGCAAAAAGTCTCCATTTTATGGGTAAATAACTGCGTCAGAGCACAGAACAGCAGATGGTGCCTACGACCCACTGCTTCCATAACCTTTCTCAGATACCTTGGCGGTGGATACCTGATCCTTTCAAGGAAAAAAAAAATCCAATTGGTAATAAATAGGATCAGATATTTCCACTGTCAAAAGTAATAGTACAGAGCAGCCACATGTTTTTCTAGATTTGTAATGAGTCTACTTATAGGTCATTTTTGCCATTTTGGATGGCTCTTTGAGCAACCTGCTCTAGTGGGAGGTGTCCCTGCCCATAGCAGGGGGGTTGGAACTCGATGATCTTTAAGGTCCCTTCCAACTCAGATGATTCTGTGATTCTATGATTTTTCTGTAAAAGGTATCGAAACAAAGAAACCTTACAAACGTATACAGATTTTATGGCAGTTGTTGTTTCTGTGTTCCTATAAGGACTGCCCAAATGGTACGAGAAGGGACAAACAGCATTATAACTAGATCAGCGTACACATTTGTAGTTTTGCACTGAATACATCTGCGATGGAAAAGCATTTGATGGCATAGATCATTCCTTCGAGATGTTTAATCATGAATTGTGCTTATATAGAAAATATAAGACAAAATGAACAGGAGAACAAAAGCAGTAGAAAAATAAGAATCTCATTAGTGTGCCGTGTTCTTTAACAAAGGACAGGCTGGAGTGGAAATGCGTTGTGAGTCACTGAAGTATCGTTTGTCTGCTTTGCCTTCTAAATTAATTCCTGTTAAATTTCGTCTCAATGGAGGCTTCTCCTGCTGTGTTTCTGCCTATTTCAGTTGAAAAGCCTCTTACCAGTTCAAGATATTTATTTTATGGGCTTACTAAAAGTAAAACTGCATATGAAGGATTGAGAGTAAGGGCCCTTTTATTTCAATATGTGTGCTGCCCACTGACTAGTCTCAGGGAAAGGCAGAATTCCATTTGAGCAATAGGCATAATTTAGAAAGCAATTGCTTTCAGAGTCCTCTTTTTTTTAGTTATTACAATTCTTCAGGGAGTAAAGAATCCATTGAGTTGACATTTTGCAGGCTTATTCTTATGCAAAAGATGATTTTTTTTTTTAATAAAAGTTTGGAGAACTTACGCGTGGAAGTTTTAAATAGGGAAAAGGGTAATCCAAAACCTAAGAAAACCCCACTTACTTTTGAAGTATACGAGAGGTATTTAATCACTCACCCCAAGCAAGCAGATTTTTGATGGCGTCCAAAATTGCCTAGTCTATATCAGAAATTATTTTCTCTTATATACGTATGCATGTACTTCAGGGCTGATTTCTTTACGGAGGGCTGAGCATGAGACACCCACCTTACCACAATACCTTAAAGCCACTTCCAGAGGTGCCTGCATCACCCAGGTGCTGCCCTGCCGTCTGGTGGGAGACAGGGTGCCCAGAGCACCTTGCCTTCCCTGCGCTGGTGCCGCACTCATATAACAACCCTTTTCCGATCTTCCCCTTCTCTAAAACAAGCTGCAGCCCCCCCTCCCCCCCCCGCTGTGAAGTAGTCTCGACTTGGGTTCACTCTGCGCAGCGTGGAGTGTGACAGTTCTTAACACAAACAGAAATAATCATGAACGAACTACGCCTGAAATTGTGACATTCGGTCCAATTATTTGCTTTGCTGAGAATAATAGTCAAGAACGTTGTTTGTAGTCCGGAAAAAAATTATGAATTTGCCTTTGTGGCCCTCCCACCCCTATCTTTTATTCTCTCTTTCCTTTCTTTGTGCCATCCTCTGTAGACGAGTTGGCTTCTATGTGAACACCTTCAAAAACGTATCCAGCCTGGAAGCCAAGTTTCACAAGGAAATAGCTGTAGTGAGTAAAAATGAATATCTCATGTATAATGGGTTGTGTGATACGCGTAACAGCAAGCAAGTGTCTCGTAATGCAGCTGTAAAAGCCTCGCAGAGGTACACATGAGAATTTGCCCTAGATCCAGATGTGTAGTGTAACCCTTGTATTCATTTCTACGTGCCTTTTTTTGCACTCTCCTTAAGGGAAGGGCAGCCCATACAATTTGGGATTACAGGGCATTACCAGTTGTAGCACTAAATTCACTTTCTGTTTTGATGACTTCTCCGTTCTTTATAGTGTGCTCTTGCCTTTAAGTATTTTTTCCACGTCCAAGGGCTGAGCATCTCATTGCTTTAATCAGCACAACAGAAACATGTTAAGCATTCCCTTCAAGGCTGCGATACGCGCTGTCGGCAATGCAAAGCTCTGTCTGTGACTGTGAGGCAAATCGAGCAGTTTCCATGAGGATCTTTTCCCGTGTACCTTGCTAAATGGTAGCGTATTACCTATAGTGGCCTACTAATAGGAACCCAAATTGTTTGGAAAACTTGCTTGACTGAAGTCCCACGTAAATTCGGATTAGGCTTTTGAGGGGAAAACACGAGTCTTCTCGGCTACCCGTGTTGCTTTAAACATGAGGCAACCTCCTTCATCGGGGAAAAGGCAGCAGTCAGACACACAAACTTGTTCTCTGAAAACCAGCCTATGTTTTTGAAGAACTGCTGTTATCTTTGATTCTGTGGATTTTGATAGGTTTCCACTTAGGCTTTTGATATATGTGGCACAGAGTATTTTTGGAAGGACCTATATGCCATTTTAAAGTTATCAGATTTTATATTATCAGGTTACCATTTCTCAGGCCGTATTTATCACTTGTGTTTTTAATCATGACTGTAGTGCTTCGTGTAAACTCAGGCAAGTGTTTTGTTTCCTCAGCTATGTCACAAACTATACGAAGTGATGACGAAGCTGGGAGATCAGCACGCAGACAAGGCCTTCACCATTCAAGGGGCACCAAGGTGAATTTACTGCTTTTTTTAGTGAATTGCATTGCCATAGGCTTTGTGGGTTCCAGCACGTGTAGTAAACACCTACACCATATGTAGCGGTCGCTGCACAACCCCATCACTGGGTCTTCTCATTTAGGATGGTGGATGAAGGTACCTTGGTTGGAATTCTTTTCAACATGAGCATAGATGAAACCTTCTTCATCACCCACTTATTTTTCCTTTCCAAAAAAAAAAAAAAAAAAAGAATAAGGGCCAAATTCTCAGCTGTTGCAATTTAGCCTAGTTCATTGTAGACTGTTAAACCAATTTGCACCAGCTAAGTCTACAGCTTATTTATTCTTAGAGGCTTAGTGTAGAGCAATGTTGCTAACTCTCGTAATTTTTTTTAAAGCCTTGAAATGTTTAGATGTGGTTTTAGCTCCTAAAGGCATATGGTTTAAGTGAGGATCCCAACCTTTGTAAGTCAGCTTTTATCTCTTCTGCTCATGTGGAAAAGGCAAGAAATGTGATCTGAGAGTGCATCACAAAAGCTGAAGTAAAAAGAATGTCACAAAATTCTGTATTTTTAATGACTTTCAGGAGAGATCTTTTCTTAAAAACAAAAGCAGAAAAAGTTCAAAATCAGATGGTGCTTTCTTAAGGTCATTGGATGCCAGTGCAGTATTTCTGACTTTTTGCTTGCAACAAATGTAGCCTTTCTGCCATAATTTGATCACTCAGTACTGTGACAGTCATAGGCAGCAGAGTCTGAAATTATAAAACAGTAAGACTTGGCATAACGCAATGATATTTAGAGTGAATGCATAAATCCTGAATTTCCAGCCAAACACAGCTTATCAGAAGCAATTAGAACAGTGTTATAACTACTGCTAATTTGCCCTCAAATTGGACTCAGATTAGCAATAATTAAGACTGACTGGACAACGTAACATCTGCCTCAAACGTATGGCTGATATTTCTATGTTTATTTTGATCTCACTTTGGAAGAACAAAGAATAAAATATTGAACCTTCTGACCTAGTGCAAAATTCAGAACTACTTTACTACGAACATGTTCAAAAATCTTGGTTTGGATTAGTTCAGTGTTAATCCATGCTCCTATGCTCCTTACACACTGCTTCCGCAGTTGTGAGCTCACGCATCACCACTTCCAAGCCCTTTAGGATGGACTCACGAGCTGGACTATGTTTCCATAAAGGATTTGTAGGGATGAAAAATAGTGTAGTGTTGGAAAACTTCAAGCATTTTTTCTAATAAAGAGATACTAGTAAATAGTCCACCTCTGTCTCCTAGACCATGTCCAGCATGCACATGCTAATTCCCACTGAATTACTCCTACCATCAATGAGAGAAAAAAATAATTATTGCTGTAAATCTGTAAAAATAGATAATGTGGTGTCTTCTTAACTTTTTTTTAGAAATGCTTTTTAAAATTACTTTTTTTTTTTTTTTTTAGTTACCATGTTACTTTTTTTTTACTGTACAGAGCCTTGTGTGAAAATCTGGATAGATCTTGACTTCCGTTATTAGTTCAGATGCTCTAAAAGATTACTCAGGAGTGGGTCTTTGGAAGATAAAACAGCTTTCCTTTTTAGATGCATGAGAAGTAGATAGTAGATAAGTGCAGTACCTAATCTTTCCTTTAAAGAACTATGCAAAAAGAAACATCTTAAAGACTTGTATGATACTGAGTGCTCTGTCCTGAAGGCAAATATTGTACCTGGGAAAGAAATTTCTTAATAATTGCTTATTTTTTCTTTTTTTTTAATATTTCCACAGAAAGAGGTGGTGAGTGTGAGCTAAGTCTGTCCTTTGCAAAGAACAGATTACTCTTGTGTTGGCATTAGGAACCTATGGATGGTGTGGTCTCCTCAATCAGTTAGCGCTTCTGGTCTCCCCGAAGATGTGTAGGAGTCGCTCTTCTCTGACAGAGTGCTGTGGCTGTCGAGTGCTGTAGTTTATAGCCTCCCCGAGTTGTAAGCTTTCAGCATTTCTAGGTAGCTGAATATGTCTCGGTGTTTGCACCAGGTCCTTTTCCCGGGAAGGGCAAATCCTTTCTCAGGACTTCATCAGATCTTTTCTTAGTATCGGCAGAGCTCTGTTGAAGTCACTTGGCTACTGCTTGTTAATAGTTGTGGTGAGTTTTCCCTCTAAATAGTGAATTCTTTCTAATAGTCTTGGTTGTGTTTTATTTTACTGAAACCTCTCTGGAATTGCTGAGCTTTCAAAATTACTTGCGTTATTCATGGTTATGCCTTCCCCTGGGGTTTTTTGTCTTTAGAGCCTTTTATTCTGACAACTGTGTGAAATGAAGACAATAATTCTATCTCACATTTTATGATAGTTACAAACTTATATGTAAAGCATCATTTCAAATACAGAATCTGAAAAAAAATGCAGGTGCTCTGTTTCCCACAAGTTATAATGATTAGGTAAACAGATGTTCCAAAAATCAAGGCCACTCAAAATTTAAACTTCCTTCGACACTGTAGATCACTGAATTTTAATTGAATTTAATTACAGTTTTAGTTCTAGTCGCTATATGATGGCTCAGTTCATCTCCAGTGAGTACTGCCTCTGGTGGTCTCTGGCATTACATCAGGGATGCAGGTCAGCTATGGCATCAAATTGCCAAGGTGGTAAGTCAGCACGATATGTATGTCCTTGCCATCCCTTTGCTTCTGTTTAGTGATTCGGGTCCTCTCCGCATTGCAAAAACGCCATCACCACCAGAGGAGGTGTCTCCGCTGCCTAGCCCTACTGCTAGTCCCAATCACATGCTGGCACCAGCATCTCCGGCACCAGCCCGACCTAAGTCACCCACACAGGTAAGCAGAAACCCAGCAGGAAAAACTGGCCTGGCCGTGCAGTAAAAGACTGCTGAGATGATGTATGTGGTGGATTTTTCATCTAGGCTGTGACTGAGAGGTGACAGGAAGGCCACTGGCCACTGTTCTGTTCACTGGTTGCTCATCCCTGTGTCACAAGCATGGGTGGAATGTGGTTTTTATATAAGGGGGAATGAAAAAAGTTTAAGATGCCCTGTGAACTGGGGGGACTTGTGGTGACAAAGCAAAGCACTCTTTAAAAAGTTGCATAGTCTGTAAGGACCCGTATCCCAGCAGTGATAGTTTGAAAAACCTATTTCTGAACCATCCTTGTGAATTTCAGTAGGTTATGTATTTCTGCTCTTCATTCACCCTCAAATTCATGCTTACCCTGCAAAAAAATTGGCCAGTGAGTATCACTGGTCTGACCAACCTCTAAAGCAGTAAATAATAGAGCTAGCTTAAATACTGATGTGAAAATTACTGACAATTAAAGGCTTGATTGTTGTCATTAATGATAATCATTTAATTATTATCTTCAAATAACTCTCAATATTCTTAAAAAAAGTTATTAATAGGAATATTCTCAGTGTTATTAACACTGGATTGAGAAGTTTGACGCTGTTGGAGTCAAACACCAATATACTCACCAGTAGCAGTGAAATAAGAATCAGTTTCATCTGTGGCACAGGAGTTGTACGTGACACTTGGTGAACACATCGAGTGAAGACTTGTGTTGATGTCACTGATGTTTTCAGAATTGGGATCGCTTTGGTGCTGATTGCTATTTCTATGGTGGGACCACATCAGAAGGAATATTTTTTTGTGTTTAGTTATATGTGAACACACTTGTTTTGTCTGGTCTCCCAAAATGTGACACCTCACTGCCTGAATATTCATCTGACAGGACTCAGCTTAGTCTTACTGGTGCCAGTGGTGTTGGGTCACTATACCACTTGAAGGGTTTTTGTGGATTTTTTTTTAACTTGGTATTTTGACAGATTTTAAAATCACCCCATAGCATTTGGCGTTATTTGAAGCAATTAGTTTGTCACAGTCATGTGAATCTCTGGAGAGGAGGGGGAATTAGTAACCTAAGCACCTTTGAGGTGCTGTGGTTCCCAGAGATGACATGGTCTTAGCTTTAAGTAGGTTTTAAAAGGTAGCGACAGGTGGGCAGGCACAAAATCACAAAATCCCAAAGCTAAACAGGAATGAACTTAAGAAGCCAAAAAGCTGCAGAAGCCTGGTTCTGTGCAATATCACCCTTCCAGCTGTGGGCTGCATAGGAGAGGAAGCGTCTTGCACGGTGTGCCTGTCACAGCAGAAAAGAAGAATCAGCTAAGAAATGCTTTTGGGTGAAATCTTAAACCCTGAGTTGGAACGAGTTTGAAACATAGAGTTGTTTTGGTTTTCCCCGCAATGTTTATTTCAGGGTGTTTGGTGGTGAACAACCAAAACACTTCCTTTCAAACCGTGGCTTATTCCCACGTTTGAGGTGAAGCAGCAGAGATAAAAACTTAACACAAATTGTTCAGGCCTAGCTTGAAGCTCTTTCTTTTATCCCTGAACTAGTCTGTGACATTTTTGCTGTCTGCCTAGCTGAGGAAAGGTCCGCCAGTCCCACCGCTGCCCAAGCTCACACCCACGAAGGAGTTGCAACAGGAGAACATCATTAACTTCTTTGATGACAACTTTGTCCCAGAAATAAATGTGACGACCCCATCACAGGTAAGCTCCAGAGCATGGTGTATGGGTCCAACCGTGCAATCGCCCTAAATTCTCCGAGATGGTGGCCCTTTGGCTGATCTCTGTGGGGAGGGAGGAGGCCCGTGCGGGTGGAAGACAGGAGTACAATCGCCATTTTATGTTATCTTGAAAGGGTCACACATACAGTATTTTATCTTTGAATAGATCTTTGAAATCACTCAAAAGGGCTAACATTGCTAACATATTGAAAAAAAATGAGAGATTTCCTGAAAGGCCTGACCAAAAATACTGCGAAGCAGCCATATTTGAGGTTTAACTGCATCCAGATTGCATTACAAGCTGAGAGTTCATCTAAGATGCTTTTTTTCCTAATCCTAAGCATTTCAAGTGGAACTTTACAGTGATGTTTCAATTGCTTCTGTTTTTTTCATCGAAATCATAAAAAGTATTCATTTTTCCTTTGGAGTGATTTTTAAAAAAATGGAACTTGGCTGTTTTAATCAACTTTTTGCAGGTATCAAAGGCTGCCCCAGCTAGATTATTCATTCACTTGGTTTTGACTCAGAGAAACGTTACATAGCAGGGAAGTAATCAAAATTACTTTTATCTCATTATTATGAATTTATTTAAAATCGTATATAACAAACAGGAAAGCCACCATTGTGTAAAAATAAGTTTTGTATAATTTGTATTCAGTTATTCCAGGTTTTATGGTGACTGCTGGTTGTTCAAGAATGGAACAGTCATTATCGTAATTACAACTCTGAAATCTGGGCCTGTGTCTGATAGACTGGGGAGAAATATGCAGATCTGAAGCTTATGCAGAATGTTTATGAATTTTTCTTTTCATGTGAATTATTGTTTTTGTACTAAATCATTTGACAACACAGGAGAATGCAGGCACAGCAATGAAAAACAAAGTTATTTTAGAGAATTCGAACATGTCATGTTTTGTTTTCTTGTGGAGGGGAGAACAAGGCACTGCCGTCCATAGGGATCTATTTGGAAGAGAAAAGAGTTATTTATAGTTAAGTCCCCATGCAATTAAAGAATTAATGGCAGCTCCCAGTGTGAAGCCACTGCTGGGCCTTCCTGCTGAAGGGGGATTGCAGGTCTGTTGCATCATTGTACCCTGACTTCATGGGAGTTATCCCTCTGGCAACGTGAGCCTTCACATCAGTGGTAAGAGTCAGCATAACGTGTGCTAGATGTGTCCCCCTGCTTTAAATGCTGTATTCACCTTACCCTCACCTGTCAGGCTAGCCAGGCTAGCAGGAGTGGAACCGGTTTGCCTTTTCCATTAAGAGCTGATACTGCAATGGGACTTTAAATGAGTGTAAGTCACATTTCCAGAACCTTTACATCCTTTCTACAAGAGATTGTTATAAAAATGGAATGGCATAATAAAGGTGGGGCGTGCTCCTGAGAATGAAATCTTTCCCTTTTCTCTCAAGGAAAAATTGATTTTGTTTCAGTGAGTTATTTATGTCCCTCCCTCCTCTGCAGTTAATGACCTGGGAACGACCTAAGCTATTCCCTGGCCACCTTCTCATGAATCATCTGCACTTCTCCCTCCACAAAACCCATGCCTGTGATTAAAGCATCCTTAATGTATCTGAGATACCTAAGTATGTACAGGGCTACCCAAGTAGTATGATGTGTAGGTTTTATACCCTTCTATAAGAGAACCAGTTATTGAAAATATATTGCATGAAATCCACAGGAAACAAGGACTTATTCTTCTTGGTGTTTACGGTATCTCCAGCACTCCCAGAGCCCTTGTTGGGCAGTATGGAGAAAACTATGGAGCCTGCATAGCCCTCTAATTATAGAATCATGGAATGGTTCAGGATGGAAGGGACCTTAAATATCATCCAGTTCCAACCCCCCTGCCCTGGGCAGGGACACCTCCCACCAGACCAGGTTGCTCAAAGCCCCATCCAGCCTGGTCTTGAACCCCTTCAGGGATGTGGCAGCCACAGCTTCTCTGGGCAACCTGTTCCAGTGTCTCACCACCCTCACAGTGAAGGATTTCTTCCTGATATCTAATCTAAATCTCCCCTCTTTCAATTTAAAACCATTACCCCTCGTCGTATAGCTCCACTCCCTGATCAAGACTCCCTCCCCATCTCTCATGTAGCCCCTTCAGGTACTGGCAGGCTGATATAAGGTCTCCCTGGAGCCTTCTCTTCTCCAGGCTGAACAACCTACATGGTGTAGAACTTCCCAGAGGACCACTGCTGGTGTCCCTGGCACTGTCCTCGCGCAGAGGCACAAACCCAACAGGCTGATGAAAAGAGCTTTGATGCTTTAATCCCATGTCTCGGAGAGGATTACGAACAGGCCCAACACCTCTCTCCTCTTGGACACAAAAAGCCCTGTTAATTGTTGTTGTCCATCTTTCTTTACCGAGTGGTACTAATGCATTCGGTGCTGTGCAAGACGCTGAAAGACAGTTCTGCTTGATGCTGTTGAATATTTTGGCCCTGATTCAACAAAGCAGCTCACACTTCCAGTTTATTCGTTGTCGTGAAGGGATTTAATTACTGCTGCGTGAAAGAAAGATGTCAGAAGATGTGATATCCGGGTGACGGGATGAAAGGACCGTTTAAAAACGAGTGTTTTCTTGCTTTATTTCTTGTTTCCTTGACATCGCATTGCTCCCTAGTGTCCAGTTACTAGCTGTCCAACATTGTAGGCCTTTATAATCTGCCCACTCCGGGTGCTTAATGTGTCGTGAGTGTGTCCGACAGCTCTGAAGGGAACAGCCCACATCTGCTATGGCTCTTTGAAGGCTTGTACAGGCTGTGTGCAGAGAGGGGGTGGCATTACTGGTTGTCCTTGCAGGTTTCTTCTGCCTTTTACATCCCTTGTGCATCTGTGTCCTCTGAGAGGTACAGCCTTCCTTCTGCCACAGCCACCTCTTTTAAATATGGAATTTCTTCGAGACTCGTCATACCATGCTGGAATTAACTCAGGATGATTGGCAGGCCTACCTGTCTCAGCTTTGTCGCTTATTGAGAGGATTTCCTGAGGTTCCCGTTTCTCCTAAATCTCCATCTAACATGGTATCTCATTTACTCTGTATGTTTATTTGGGCCTTTGTTCCTAAGGTGTCTTCTCTTCATTTTGGTCTGAGGGGAGGGTAACAGGTAATGTCAGCGATCGGTACCCTGTCACTACAGACACTTCAGCTCTCATCGCGCATGGACGAAGTGAGGCTCCTGCTCATTTGATTCAGTCCTCATAAATAACAATTTCATCCTCAAACCCCACAGAAAGATCATTACCTTTTCCATCTCCATTCATTTCTGGTTATCTGCTAGCTAATGTTGTGTTGTTTCATCAAGCTGCATGGCCGTATGAGTTCTCAGTGCCTCAAGGGCGTATGTGATGAAATCTAAATACATGAGATGGAAGGCATGATGGAATGAATGTAATGCTGGTTACTGGTGGGAAAGGGCTGGTTTGGTTTTGACTTTTTAAAGTGTAAGACCATAACAAAGGCTTCATTGTGTCAGACCAGTTATCTGTCATCACCGGTGACCAAAAGCAGAGACCAAGGGAGGAATATAAAACAAGGCAAGCAAAGCTGGAACTCCTTACACCCCTTTCTCCTGTGGTCTCCCAGCTTCTAGCAATTTGCAGCTCAGGGGCTTCCTCAACATGATTTCTACCTGTTTAGTAATCCACAACAGACTACTTCGCCAAAAATTTGTTCAATCTTTCAGCACGCATAAATTTTTTGCATTCACACTACCCGATGGCAAGGAGGTCCCCAGCTGAACTCTGTGCCATGTGGAGCGGCCAAACTCCTGAGCCTCTCATGCTGTTGTAGACCCCGCTCACATCACCCCTAGCACTCGTCATCCAGACTGAAGACTTCCAGGTCACTCTGTCATTCCTAGCATGGGAGCTGAGGAGCTATTTTGGCCACGTTCTCAGGTGACACAGAGAGCTCGGATGTCTTGTGACATGCAGGGGCCCCATCCCTGGAGGTGTTCAAGGCCAGGCTGGATGGGGCTTTGAGCAACCTTGACTAGTGGAAGGTGTCCCTGCCCATGGCAGGGGATTGGAACTAGATGGTCTTTAAGGTCCCTTCCAACCCAAACTATTCCATGATTATATCTGGAAGCCATTAATTACCTACATTTGAACATCTCTTTACCAGTAGTAACACCAATTTGGAAAGTTTACACTCTTGAATGTTTTAATAATAGAAAGGCTTGGTTTATTTTACTATCATCATCATCATCATCATTATTATTATCTCCTAGTTTTGCTGTCCTTATGACTGCTCTGTTGTTGTAGCCTTCCCCTAGCTTACACTTTGGTCACAGTCAGGAACAGGAGATTGGACTATGTGGTCTGACCCTGTCTTACTGTTCTTACATAAGATTATATATGAATGTATGTGTACAAATAATTTCCCATGGTACTGTTTCCAATCTGAACACTTTTCAAAATAGTATTCTAATGAATACTTTACTACCCACATACTCTGTACATCAAAAGACAAGCTTCTCTCCTTATTTAATAAACACTGAACAGCTAGCAGTAGGCAGTACTAGCCTTGTTTCCAAACCCAAGATGCTTGCCTAGAATATTTATCATTAGTTATAATTAAATCTTAGCTACAGTTTCATGCTAATAATAATTAGCATGCTTCAACATAAAATTATTTGTTGGTGTTACTTTACAGTGGGAAAGACCTTTAGCCCATTGAACCAGTATGAATCGTAGAATGGTTTAGGTTGGAGGGGACCTTAAAGATCATTGAGTTCCAACCCCCCTGCCCCTCCACACCTCCCACTAGACCAGGTTGCTCAAAGCCCCATCGAGCCTGATCTTGAACACTTCCAGGGATGGGGCATCTACAGCTTCTCTGGGCAACCTGTTCCAGTGTCTCACCACCCTGATAGTGAAAAATTTCATCCTGGTATCTAGTCTAAATCTACCCTCTTCCAGTTTGAAGCCATTACCCCTTGCCTTATCACTCCACTCTCTGATGAAGAGTCCCTCCCCATCTCTCCTGTAGCCCCCTTCAGATACTGGCAGGCTGATATAAGGTCTTCCCGGAGCCTTCTCTTCTCCAGGCTGAAGAACGCCAGCTCTCTCAGCCTGTCTCCATAGGAGAGGTGCTCCAGACCTCTTATCATCTTCCCCTCTAGATAAGGGGATTGAGTGCGCCCTCAGTAAGTTTGCAGATGACACCAAACTGGGTGGGAGTGTTGATCTGCTTGAGGGTCGGAAGGCTCTACAGAGAGATCTGGACAGGTTGGATCGATGGGCCAAGGCCAATGGGATGAGGTTCAATAAGGCCAAGTGCCGGGTCCTGCATTTCGG
>JAOXNO010000013.1:53011339-53028595 GCA_028565335.1 Limnodromus scolopaceus | reverse complement strand
GGCTGAGGGAACTGGGCATGTTTAGTTTGGAGAAAAGGAGGCTGAGGGGAGACCTCATTGCCCTCTACAACTCCCTGCAAGGAGGTTGCAGAGAGGTGTGTGTTGGCCTCTTCTCCCAAGGGAATAATGAGAGGAGCAGAGGAAATGGTCTGAAATTGTAGCAGGGGAGGTTTAGATTAGATATGAGGGAGAATTACTTTCCTGAGAGAGTGGTCAGGCACTGGAGGAGGCTGGCCAGGGAGGTGGTGGAGTCACCATCCCTGGAAGTGTTTAAGAAACGTGTAGACGTGGCACTTGAGGGCATGCTCTAGTGCCCGAGATTCTTGGTTTTTGTCTGTTTGTGGGTGGGTGTGGAGTTTTTTGGGGTTTTTTTTTTTGTTTGTTTTGAGGTTGGACTTGATGATCTCAAAGGTCCCTTCCAACCGTGAATATTCTGTGATTCCCTGGACCCCTTCCAACAGGTCCATGTCCTTCCTGTGCTAAGGACTCCAAAGCTGGACTCAGTACTTCAGGTGGGGTCTCACCAGGGTGGAGTAGAGGGGCAGAATCACCTCCCGGGACCTGCTGGCCACGCTTCTTTTGATGCAGCCCAGGATGGGGTTGGCTTTCTGGTCGGAGTGCGCATCGCTGGCTGATGTCGAGCTTCTCATCAACCAACACCCCCAAGTCCTTCTCCTCAGGGCTGCTCTCAATCCGTTCTCTGCCCAGCCTGTATTTGTGCTTGGGATTGCCATATATTTATAGTGACCTCAGAGACCTTGGCTAATTCATTAATTGCAAACCAAAAAAGGCTCTACCATGTAATCCAGTTTTGTAAGAGCAGATCAGTGTAGCAAGATTTAGTTAGCGTTACGTAAGATATTTCCTAAAGTTTAGGGCTAAGGACAGCATTTAATGTAAATTGGTATTCATGTTCAGAATTGAACTTTAATCCAAATGCATTTATGTGCTTGTATATTGGCTTTTTACTAATGTTTGTGTTTGGGGAGAGATTCATTTACTAGAATGTATGGACATCGGGTGCCATTTGTGTAGTTTTTAATTTTGGTGTCTCTCTCAAAGCACTTTAAAAGGGCCTTACCTGAAAAGGCAAAGCTGTAGTACAGAGAGAAAAAAAGGCATCATAAGAGAGAAGCTCATAAAAATAAAATTAAAAGTTACAGTAAAGCTCAGGAAGGTCTTCAGAGCTTCCTCCCCTCCTGGCTTGCACCACAGCTAGAAAGTATATATGTGATATAATATTATTTTTTTCTTGTACCTCTTAATATTTTGCTGCCTGGGGCAGGTTTTGAGAGGTGAGTTTTTCAAGAGTTGTGTTTCTCTTCTAACAGAATGAAGTTCCTGAAGCTAAGAAAGAGGAATCTTTGCTAGATTTGGACTTCGACCCTTTCAAGCCAGAAGCTGTATCAGCAGGAGCTACTCATTCACCCATGTCTCAGGTATCTTCCTGCCTTGAGGTGGGCAGAGCGTATGAATGCAGTGTGCTGTGGTTCGTAGCAAACATTTGTCCTGTGTACTAATGGGCAGTATATCTGCGGTGTCTGGAAAAACTTGATCTTCCTGAGCAGCTCTAGTCAGCCATCTCTCTTTCCCCTTCAGCAACCCTGTTCTTGATGATGTCCTGGAAGGAGAGGAAATTGTGAGGTGGTAAAATGAGATATCTGCCAATGGGAGTGGTTGCTGGTATCTTGCCCTTGACTTCGACACACTGTTATTTTCCACCTTTAGAATCACTCTTAGTGCCAACATTATAATTCTCCAGTGCCTGTTTTTTCGGACAATTTTTCTGACCTGGCTTTGACTCTTCATGTCTGGAAAGATGCCTCAGGGGACCTCGGTCTCGTGGAGTCAGCATGCGATTGCTTCTGTACCAAGCAGTGGATATGATCTGAGTGATTTTGCTTTTATAAATCTATTTTAGACCTAACCTCAAGGAAAATGAGAGGATGGAATAGGATGTTTTCTTGCAGCATGTTTTGTTAAAGAAATTCTGCATTCCGTGGTAATATTTTTCATGATAGTTTCTTGCAGCAATATGAAAAAAAGAAAGGAAAAGAGGAAAAAAAAAAGGCTTCTATGTCGAGTTGCTGATTTTCATTGGCTTACTCTAGGGGACCTGCTATTTTTTTGATCCGGAACTTGCCCTCAGTACCCACAGGGCTTATAGTACAGTAGGGAGGTTCTCCTGGCCAGCAGAGCTGTAACTCCATGTTGTACACAGAGAATGAAATAATATTAACATGCTGTTAGCAAAACCCGTTATTCCTGTGGCTATCGCTAGCCTGGCTCATACAAGTGAGACATGAGAGGGCTAATCAGCTGTACAGGCACGCAGCACTGGGAAAGGAGTGAGAAGACAAGAAGCTTTAAGGCTGAGATAGTCCTGGTTCTCTGCTGATCTCTTCCTCGGTTAATTAATGTCTTATTTGGTGTGCAGTCCTAGTTATGTAATGAGATCTGTAGTCATCTCTTACGGGTTGTGCACTGTCAGAAAAACACTGTATGGTCAGCACTCTGAACGTTAGCTGAAATTTCTTTCAAATTGTGGTTTGCTAGGAGAAGTGTTTTAATTATAGCAGAGGCTTTGTGCATCTCACTTGTTATTTTTCTTGCTCCCTCTAAACAGGAAAAAGGAAGGGAAAGAGGAAGGAAATTTCCTGGCATTCAGCCGTGACAGAAAACTCTAGCCTGTGACTTTGCTAACTGTACCCATTAGCTCGTCTTGTAATAATGCTGATTAGAGCAGTGGGATCATTAAACCAAAGACGTTTAACTTTTGTGATGGAGCGCGTTTGTCCTGACATCATATTGTGCAGATTGTAGGGGAGTTTATTAGTTTCATGAAAAAGAGTTTGTTTAGATGCAACCGTACTGTGAAATACAGAATATAATTCTGTGTAGAAAAGTACAGGGTGGGTTTTCATCGAGGCACATAGGAAGCATTCACTGAGCACCTTCAGTCTCTCCTCTCCTTTCACCTTTCCTCCCAACACACGTATGTGAGAAAGGATGGTCCACATCCGCGAGAGCATGTGGATGAGTCAGAGCACCCTGTTTTTAGAAGAAGGGAAAGCAGCCCTGCGGTCTGGCTCTCGGTCTCACTGGATGTGGCAGGGTCATTCCTATGGCAGCATAGACAGAACGAAACCTGTTGTGGCAGTCTGTGGAGAGCCCTGTCCTACCTTGCAGGGAGATTAAGAAGAAAGCCTTAAGAGGCGTTTCTATATGTGTATAGTTTTTGCCTCAGTCATGGATGTTTTCCCCTCAGCGAACTGCTGGAGTAGTGATGTGGAGACAGGAGTAAGTCATCTGTGCCGTGATGCCTCGGGAGGCCTGGCATGACTTCCCTGGTGATCATTTCATTAATTACCTCCCTCCACTGCTCTGCCAGGGTAATCAGACCACAGCAAGTGAGCCCCAGTCTGCCCTTCTGCACTTGCTTGTCTGTTGTTGTGGCTTCTTCAGAAGTGACCTTTCTAAACGTGCCTGGCCCTCACCTCTGCTAGCTGGGGTCTGTCTCACTTTTCCCTCAATTTTTTCCTTCCCCGTCCTGCTCAAAGTCTCACGAGCAATGAAAGGAAAATGAAAAAAATGAAAAATGAGCAATCTCTCCTTCCATGGGAGTCAGTAGGACATCCAGGGTGTGTACCAGTTAGCACTATGAGAGCAGACCTATCATTTTTCCTTAAAGCTTGAGTGTTCGGCTAATAATGTTACAGCAGAGTAAACAGGTACACTTGTGAACTACATCCACAGAAGAAGCAAGTCCCTGGACTTATACCAAATTAAACTGATTGAGAAATGGCTGTTGATGTTAATTTGCTGTAAACCTGAGCAGTGAGTTATTACCATGTCTTTTGTTCAGGAGAGCAGAAGTTGTTTAGATTCTGTCCTTCTAAAATAAGAAGCGGACAGGAAAAGAAGCTAAATGGAGCAATCCTTTCTTGCAGGCAAATGTTAGATGTCACATTTAACATTTGCAAATATTTCAGGAACAGTTTTACATTTTAGTTTTTGAGCATCCTTAGTTTTGTTTTTCATGGACTTTAAGCTAAGTGTGAATATAGTAGATAAGCATCTCCAAAAGCTTTTGGGACCAACCAGCAGAGTTCCTTCCCATGTGGTGGGCTATTAATATTTGACAGGAAGTCTCCTCCTTTTTTTTCATCTGTCCATTCAGCTTTTCTGCTGAGAGGTCACTAACATTTATTACTTAACAGACTGGACAAGAAAATGAAAACATCGGTCAACTTTCTTGTTTTCTTTCCCCAAAAGCACGCCATTTTCCTTCCTGGTGTCAGCGTTAGGAGAACACCCGTTTGTTCTCAGTGAACAGCTGGAGCATGTTTTTTTAACTAGCTAAAAAACCTGACCTATATAAGCCCTTTAAAGCTTACGCCTTGCAGAGACTCCTGTACCTGTCGGAAATCACCAGCTCAGAATCTGGCTGTTACTCAAGCGTGTTACTGTGGTGTGGGTGTTGCTGGAAAGCAACAACTGCTTTGAAGTGGGAGATACCACAGTCCATCACATACTGCCCGTCCTATGTAAGGAAAAAGCGCATTATGCAGCTGTCTACCCACACACGTGCTAATATGTAAAATATATATGTATTATAAATATGCATAAAAATAAGTTTTCTCTTGTTAGTTAATGCACACAGTTATGTAGCATGTTGAACATAGAGTATATGAAGAGTATTTTTATAAAACTCTCTTTTTTCTGCCCTTTTTTTTTTTTTTTCAGACATTGCCATGGGATCTGTGGACGGTAAGCCTGTCATTTATCATTGTGAATTGGGATATTTCTGTGCCTCTGTTTTTGTAACACCCTAAATTCAGATTTACAATGCTATTACCAAAAGCCAAGATAAATGATACAGGGACTGTGACAAACACTTTTGAGTATATGAAGCCACTGGGGATCTTTTAAAACCACCACCACCAAAAAAATCATCTGGGTTGCTTGGCCTACAAAGCCAAAGTGATGTCAGAAATCTAGGCTAATAAGATTAACAATCGTTGTAGCTGTGTGTTGCTTTTATTCTCATGCCTGAATTACAGCTATTAGAGGGTAGGAATGGATGCCAGTCACCTGTTTTAATTATCTGAAAATGTAGTTCCTCAGGACTTTAGATGGAATGGATGCCAGTCACCTGTTTTAATTATCTGAAAATGTAGTTCTTCAGGACTTTAACCCAATGGACAAGCATTTTCTCAAAATTCAGAAGGGAAGAAAAAATTTAACTTGCCTTTGTGGGCATCCAGTGAACTGGGGTTCCTCACAAAAGTAGCTGCTCTTTTAGGAGAAGGCATGAATCCTTCCTTCTTTCTCCTGGTGCCAAATCAGATACAGTGATCTACAGGAAGAGAACAACTAATTTTTGTGAGCTTTCTTTTGAATTGATATCACGGAGATAACTGGCTTGACTTGACGTGGAGCTTGCTGCGCACAGTTTTGACCTGTTGTGGCTTCAGCCAGCACAGAAAACTGTGGATGCTTCTCGTGCATTCAAATTTGCAGCACTGTTACGTGAACACATGGCGTATGTGATGTATATTAAATGCTCATCTCTTTCTATTGGGAAAGGTTAAATGAAGCCTGAAAAAACAGTCATGTATGTAGGCCAGCCAAAATTTCAAGGCTGCCAATCTCTAAAGACCAGCTAAAATAACCCAGGAGTGTTTGGAGTTTGTTGCTCTAAACTTATAGTTTGTCAATGTCTCTCTTTCACATGGTTTTAGTTATCGCTCACTAATATTATATATGTGTTCTGTATTATAATTATTTTCCTCTTTGCTCTAGTTTAAAAAAATAATAATGAGCTTCACAGCTAAAGGTTTGAAATTAGGGATACTCAACCTTTTACTGAGTTTGTCTTATAAGTTGAGCGCAGAGTGGTTGTTGTTCTTCCTTGCAGCGTTTGTATCGGTTCAAAGTGGCAGTGTAGGCAGCGGGCTTTGCGACTCGATGCCTTACTCTGTGTGGACGTAGATGCCTCTGCGTAGCGCAGGGTGATGGAGGTTCAGAGCTGCACGCTCAGGGCCCTCTGCGCTGCCGGAGGGATGCAGCGATGCCTTAGTGCAGATACGAGTAAGTCCCACTGCCACTTGCCTTGGTGTCTTCCTTGGCCACTCTCTCCCAGAGCAACTCCCCTCTTTTCAATTGAGATGTAATAGGGTTCCCATGATAAAAATGTCGGTGGCTCCCGGAGGAAAACAAGATGTGATAAATATTCAACATACTATAGAACTTTTATAAAGTAATGCAGAGGCTGGAAGCGTGGCTTAAATTCAGGGGTCCGGGGTTGGTCTTCTGTGGAGGGGCAGGAGAGGACCTGCTGCTCCTTATCGACACCAATTTGGTAACTGCTGCTGGTTAGAGAACTCCTGATTAATGGACTACTGCTGTAAGCAATTACATTGTGGCCTTATTTTCTGTGGTTTTAATGTATGATTTTCTTCTATACAGACAAGCAGCGAATTGGTGCAGCCGGTAAGCAAACCTCCCTCCAACATTGCAACCAGTCTAGAGGTGCGCTTTAATCAGCGTGGCGTAATACGTAGTTTTCTGGGTTTGTCTATTGGTGCTGCTCTTTTACATTGCAATCTATTGCTTCCAAATGTTGCAAACCACATAGCTTTTCCTTAAACAGCTTAATTTAGTCACTTCCATTCTTTAAATTAAAATTGCTCTAGTAAAATATAAATTTTGTGTTTTCTCATCAAGTCCGCCTTTATCTTTTTCATCTTGTGTTTTTTCTTTGCTTTTCTGTCTGCTTAAAGCCTGATTCTTCAAAAAGTCTTTCCCTGTGTAACCTGGTCATGGAGGAAACCCCAAACAGTGGGCCATCAGAAGATATTAACAGATCTCAAACTGGTCTAGGTTCACTCAGCTGGGGCCTAGCTGTTAGCACACCCAGTGTCAGCCAGGAAATCGCTGCAGGCGGTTCTTTGCTTTTCCCTGGGGCAGAGCAAACCTCAAGCGAACCCACGGGTGCTCCGCCTGCTGGCGCTTGGCCTGCTGTAGGTGAGCGGGAGGATGCTGCACCAGGGTCAGCTTCTGTAAACGAGAACCAGAGGACTTCACTGGAGGACCGGTGGGATGCCAGACGTGTCCCATGGGAAGATGCGGTGACCAGTCAGCCTTTAGAGAACATAAGCGGTTTTGAGACACCCGTCCTGGGAACTGATAGCTTGTTGGATGAACCTCTCCCGTGTGATGTGCAAAAGGCAGAGGAAGAGCGGGAGGATGAAGAGTGGGCAGGTGTCGAGCCAAGTGAAAAGGTAGACACCAGAGCTGTTAACTACAAGGAGGTAGAAGGTACAGAGGAACTGGAAGAGCAAGGTTGTGAAACCAAAGGAGACAGTGAGGCAGAACTTCAAAAGGGTTTAGCAAAATCAGATCTGGAAATTTTGGTCAGCACAGAGGTAGAAAACCTATCTGAGTTGGAAGGTAATGATGGGGATGCTGGGAGAGCTAGTGGTGCTAAGCAAGAAGAAGAATTCAAAGGGGTCAATGTCATTGAGGAGGCAGATGGAGAAATACCATTGTTGAGCACAGGGCTGGAAGGTGGGGACAAAATAGTAGCGGACAGCAGTAAAACTGTAGAAAACACTGGCGCTGAACCCGAGAGAGCCTTTGGTATCTGGGATAAGGACCATGAAAGGACATTTGAGGATGGCTTAGACCAGACTGACAGTACTGGTGAGAGTACATCTATGGAGCATATAAACATGACGGCACATGTTGACCTAGAGGTAGCTGACCACACAGAAAAGAACCCTACGAGCACTGGAAATGTTGTGTGTGACGCTGAATTACTCAGCGCAGAAGAGTCCGGGAAAGGAACCGAAGACAGTGGCATCAGCCACCTCCCGAATGGTAGAGCATCTGCTGCTGAAGGTCAAGCTGCTGCTGCTGCTAAAGAGTGGGCATTGCTGCCCGAGATGGCTGATGCTGGTAGCAAAAGCTGTGGTGGTCCTTGCCTAGATCATGCAGAAGACCAAGCGACAGGTAGGGCGGCAGCAGCAGTCAGAGAAGAGCATCCTAGTAGCAGTGGTGTTCCTGAAGCCTTGGAAACAGACCCCTGGCTGGCAAACTGGGATCCAACAGTTACTAGTGATTCCTGGGGGTTTTCTAATCTGTCAGATGGCCAAGCCAATGGACTGGATAGTTGGCCCTTTTTCCCCAAGCAGCAAGACTCGGAGGAAGGTAGCGCGGAAAATGCGTGGTTAGGCTTTAGTGATAAATGGTCCACGCAAGACCTAGGAGGGACTGGTAACAGCTGGGGAGAAGTAGGTGCGAGGACAAGCAATAAAAGTCAGGAGGCACCAGTGAAGCAAGGCTTGCCCGGGGAGCAGGCGGGCGTTAGCGATCCCGGACCGAGCAAGGAGATAGCGAGGCCCTTGGCTCTGTTTCAAATGGGGAATTCCAGAAATGCTAGCGCCGAGAGTTCAACTAGCCCTAAAGACAATGAGACCAACAACTCAGATTTATCTGAAGATGAAATTGCTAACCGGAGATATGGATTGTTGTACCAGGAAATTGAGGCTGATAAAGAAGAGGTACCTACCCCAGTGTGTAGCGTAGTCTAGACAAAGAGTTCCTTAGGCCATGCATAACCTTGTCGTATAAAAACAATCCATTTGTGTGTTTCCCACTGCCCCTCCTAAGCCCGTGCTGTTCTTTTTGGTTTGGTTTGTTTTTTTTTTTCTTTTGGAAAAATTGCCATGCAACTGCTCACAGTGTGGTCCCCTTCAGCCCTGTCATGAAGCAGGCTGACGAAAATGCGTTTCGAAACGGTGAATGAAGCTCTGAACTGTGAAGGCACGTTGTGTCTCACAGGTTTTGTGTTTTATATGTATAACTTCAAATGCACCTAGTCTTTTTTTTTTTTTTTTTATTTTATTAATAAATACTTAAGTTACTCTGCTTTTTGGTTTTGATGTTTTCTTTGAGCCTGTGACACCTGTTGTCAATAGCGCTGTCGTCAAATATCTTGCTGCCTTACCCTTAATTTTATTTATTTTTATTTTTTTTAAATGTCTGGCCTATTTTTATTTTTCAAATAAAATGTTTTGACTCATGTCCTGATTTAGTAAACAAATGATAATTTTTTCTGATCTTCACTTCTACTTAGGCATCCAGCACAGCATTTAATGGATTTGCACAGGTAAGAAATAAACATGTTTTGAGGGTTTTTTTGTTTTATTTTTTTTTTTCTGGGCTGTTGGGAAGGGATTAGGACTGGCTGTACGATTTCAGGAAATCTGTTCTACACACGAGCTGCACAACAATGTCATACTGACTCAAACCCAAACCTTGTCTCTTTTTAGAAATTATTCCTAAACGTTACTAGCATGATGCTAATACTCTTGGTGCTCTTGGCCTGACTGAATTTAATAGCAACAATCGGACTGTCTTAGCAAGACTGATTTATTATTTTTTTTTCCCCCTCGTAAAAGGACTGTTTTAGCTTTTTTATTGTGCTCTTTTGTGGATTTTTCTCACAATCCCCAAACCGTGTAAAGCATGGTCTCTTCAGTTTCGCATACTTTCAGTGACTTTGTGCGTGTGTATATAAAATGAGTTGTATTTGTTTCTGCATCTTTATTTTCATTTAAGATCTATTTTAATCTGAAAGTTAAACATTACGTATTTTTTTTTTACTGCTGATAGTGAGGCTCTGTGTTAGGCATCACAGAGATGCAGCGCATGAAGATAACACGTTTATGCTTTCAAATTCCAAGGCTGTGCCATCATCCCAAGTTTAAGGTGGATAATCTGGGGCCTCATTAAATTCCAGCATCCTTTTAGAGACTGGCTCATCCACAGCACACCCTGTGCACCGTTTTCAAAAAGCACACACAAAAGCTGAGCTTATACAAGGCTGAAAATGTCTCTTTCACTGCTTATTCGTTTTGCTCCAGCTCTTTCCAATTAGTAATGGATCCAGAAGGAAGGGGCAAAGCACAGGGTTATCCCCCTTAATCATTAAGGCAAAATGTTTACCCCAAGGAAATAAAATCTGATGCCCCTACTGCAGTAGAAAAAGGATTTGGCCCATCAATATTTTGCAAACTAATTGTTTCTGAATGTCTAAGGTACTGGAAAACCTGTTCTCCACTTTTGTACCCTCTTAATGAAGGTAAAATTCAGTATCCGTAATTACTATAGCTACTATTCAAATAAAATCCCAGGATCAAGAGGATGTGCAAGTGGCTTAGAGCCAGCGTATTCCCCAGGCACAGGCACGTGTAGTCTGCAAAAAGGATTCTGAGTTTCTCAACTTAGAAGTGCATCGTGCCTGAAACAGTCTTTGCAATTCACGTGTATTTAATGAAGGGGTTTTCGCTGCCTTCAGTAACACAGCACGGTTTAGAAGCATAGACTGTATATTTGAAAAAGGAGTATCTTTAGCATTAATACTGCTTAACTAAAAATTTTTATTAATGCCTATTTAGATGATCTGTTTGCTGTGTTATTCTATGTGAAGTTACTTTTGACTTCACCTGAATAAGCGATGAAAAAAGCCCAGGTCTTTGATAGACACCGGTAAACAGCCCGTCTCAAATATTTTTACCTCATTGCTTTTTATTTCTATATCTAGGATACCTCTGCATTTACAGTGCCATCGAATGAGAATGTGACAGAGCCTTTGGTAAGTGATGGCTTTTACTTCCTTTTTGAATGCCCTGTAAAGAATGGCACCTTTTTTTTAATTTTATTTTCCTTTGTGCAAAGATATTTGCTCTTTTTTTTTGTGTTTTCTAACCTTGAACTCACAAAACCTTAACCTGGGAAGAGTTGGTGGGTGGTGTCGTTGTAGTTGGAGATGCGCACTCGCTGCGACAGTCTTCCCCAAAAATAGCCCAGAGAAAGAGAGAAGGAAAATGGGACGTTCTAAGATATGTTTACTTTTCAAAGGTATAGTCAAACAGTTTGTTTATTTATTTGAGTTAAGAAGTGGCAAGAAGGAGTACTATGGTCCAGGGTACAGCAAGCACGTGATAGTACATGATGGCTGTTTAAATATCTCCAAGTTTTTTCTCTCTCTGGTTTTATCCACTCTCCACAGATTAGTAGTGGGCACAGTCTGCTTCCAAGGGGTGGGGAAATCTTTTGGGAAAAAAGTGATCGTATCTGGGCAGTTTCTTAGTTTCTTTTGCAGAGGAGTGTTTGGTTAGCCTGGAGTGAGGATGTGGAACAGTGGCATTGCTGAGTGAGTGCTATAGCTACTTAATAGCGGCGAGGTAATACTCAGTATTATTTAATGTGGCTTTTGTATAGTGCCTCTGGTGGCGTTCAGAACGGTTGCTGAATATGGTTGCGAGTACTTTTACTCGTAGCTGAAGTGTGGTAACTAGTCTGAAGACTGTTTGTCCAAAAGTGACTTGAAGCACATCAATACAGTCTGCGTTATTTCATGTTAGCTGTGCTTTTAAGCCTGAGAGTTTCTTCCAGTATTAAACCTTAGGAACCTCGTTAGTCATCTTACCTGGGATAAATCTGCTTTGTGTTTCTCGTTTCAGTCCAATTTCTTCTTTGTGAAATTCCCTAGAGCTGGCATTAACACACTACACAGAGAGATTTCTGCACAGCATGGTATAATATAATGAATGTTTCTTTATGCTATGCCAAATCCTGAAGGTCTTGCTTAAGCAGACTTCTCTGTACCTCATTAAAAATCAGTCTGCTTAAGGAATACGTGAGAAAAGAAGTGAGAGGCTCTCTTTTTTTTTCTCTGAAAAATGTCAGGGAGGAGAAGATTTTGGTATCTTTAAGAATTTCATGGAAGCTGTGTCTTCATCACGGGAGACCTTCTAGCCAGCTGCCTGTTACCAACTGCAAAGCAGCTTTTTGAGCTTTGTGTGATGCTGAGCAATTTGTTCATGGCAAATTAATCTACTGGGGTTATTTTTTGTGGTTGAGTCAGCCATCTTTATAAACGGAATCTGCTGAGCACAGCTTGCAGCTCTCCCCTTGTACGCGCGTGTATTTGCGAAGGGATGTCCCCATTGGAGGTGACGCTTTTGCTGTGAGGTGTTTTGCCCCAGGACTGAACGTGTTGCAGGGCTGGTGATACTTGCTAGGTCCTCTTGCTAAAAAAACAAGCTTAGGCCAGAATTTAAAAGGTTGGAAATCCCAATAGTGAGCTGACAAATGCCTTGTTAGGGGATTGAGAGCTCCAGAGGGAGTGCGTTTTAATAAGAAACGAGGGATGATTTTCACACTGCCAGAATTCAAGCAGTCACTGGTTGCCCTTGTGCATATAAAAGATGTTTGAGTCTCTGCTGAGTTGCTTCTTACCTTCACCGGAGAGGGGATTACATCGTCTGAGAACAGACTGGACTAGGGAATAGGGGATAATTTTTAAAAACTTGTATTTGAAGCCCAGGGCGGGTACACACAAGTGCCGGTTTCGACGGCCTCGCCATGGTTTCTGGAGCATTTCTGAGCAAACTCAGTGCCTTCCTCCCACTTCCATTGCCCCTTTCTGTAACTCAGAAAGCTGATTGCGTTCCTTCCTTGCAAGGGGGTGTGTGTGTGTGGGACTGGCTCAGTTTACGTATGGGACATTGAGGATGAAAATGGCATTTAGATGCTGTAAGGCCAAGCGGCAAAGCCCGGCAAGATTGAGTTCCCATTCCCCTCTTCCCTCCCCACTACCATGTGCTCCTCAACAATTTTTCCGCTGTCTACTTAAAAATCAATCAAACGAAAGACTGAGGCTGAAGAAGCTCCACCTGGGGAACCCAAGGTCGAGGAAACCCCTGCTGCTGCTGTTGTGGAAAAGGAGGCCGTCCCTGCTGAGCCAGCAGAGCAGGCTGCGGTGAGTGACCTGTCCCTCATGCTGCTTCCCGGGCCTCAGCCGAGCCGCCTTTCATCATGGTGAATGTGCCTGCTGCGTTTCTGCCATCCTTTCCATCCTCACCATCCCTCCATGGCTGGTTTCCCCAGCGCCCGGCTGGGTCACGGCATGCCTCTCCAGCACGCCCTCCCCCTTTCAGCCCTAAAATGTCATTCCTCTTACCTGTGACATTTTAGAGTGAAGTTCACCTGAGTGATTGCGGTTTCACAGGTGGTTTGATTCCAGATGAACTTCAGAAGGGGAAAGAATTGATGCCATTTTTAAATGACCTTATTAGCAGTTTTCTCATTTCCTTTCAAGCTGAGCTGTAAGCACTAAACCAACGTACGTCTTGGATGGTCCTTGCTGTAGCATGATAATACCAGAAAAAAAATGATTGTGATATCTACACATACGTAATGTCTACAGGGCTCATGGTATTAGAAGCCAACTGTGAGCTGAAGAGGGAACTCCCAAGCGCCACTTTGGAGATTTTTACATCTCAGCATTCAGGAAATGGTGGGAGGAGAAGAAATGACAGCTCTGCAAGGCAAACAAAGCAGGGCACCTCCTATCACTACAAATTAAGAGGTGGTCTGAGAGTCTAGGCGTGGGGTTTTTCTGCTGACTAGCATCCCTTTTTGTAACAGGTATCTCACTGAATATCCCTTTTATCCCACTGAGGTTTCCTCTTCTACATACTGCTCTCAGGAGGTCTCGGTGGAGGTTGATACCCACAGGTTTAGACACCTGGAGGAAAAATGCATCTCTTTTTGTAGGCTGACAGTTTTCCTGCTTCCCTCGAGACAATAGCATGTTCCAAGTCTCTAATGAGTGTTTGTTGCTGTTAGCATATGCAGATTACTACTGGAAAATTGGACAGAAAAAGGTGTTGTGTGGTGGGTTGATTCCTCTGCCGCAGAAGCCAGTGGAAGCTCTATAGCTGTGCTTTTTTACCATCAAGTGCCCTAAGGGTTCCCAGAAGAACAAGGTGCAGCTTGCTGAACCCCTCTTGGCCTTGGGTGAGTTCCTGTGTATCTTAGTCAGCTGAGTAGGAGCAGTGATACCCAATTCATCATAAAATTCGGTGGTTTTCAGTAAGCATTGGATACGCTGCCCCATGGGAAGCAATATTAAGGTGATGTAGATGCAAATTAGCTGACGAAAGTGAAAGTAGCTGGCACCTATAGATGTGGCAGCACAGAGCATGGACAGAAGACTTGTCAGATACGCAGCTACTGTAGTGTCTCATGGATCTGGCTCTGGAGCTGATCTTGTTTATATTTTTATTCAAAAATGGCTCGGACACTACAAGCCTAATGGTAGCATTTACCAATGGCTCCAGGTTGGGTAGCGTCATTAATTTTGGGAGATAGCATTGGGCCCACTAGCTCTACCAGCCAAGGACAGGCTGGTTATCTGCTGGTGGTGCAAAAACCGTGGGTGATACTAAGCAAGCTGTCTTCAGCAGAAAGAAGGAGGTACTAGTGTTGGTGTGCAAGGCTCTGGAGTACAAATGTAGTTTATTTAAGACCTTAAATATGAATAGCTGAGTTTGCCTGGGTGGTTCCGGCGGTACGCACCGTGGGATTAAAAAGTGGTATCCCACACAAATGATACAAAGAGGCAGGTTGAACTTCAGCTGTAGCACCTGCCTAATTCATTCTTCCCTTGCTCCCATCTTCTGAAGAGAGGAAAAATAATTTATTTTAGAAGAAATAGGGGGCAGTGGTGGGTGGGCTGTTCTGGAGGCCTTTGAGGGGAAGGAAGATGACCCTGGTCTCTCTCCAACTCTTCCCGTTCTCCATGGTCTCCTAGCAGCATTGCAGCTATGAAGGGAAGCAGCCCTGGTGTGTTCCCCACAGCTATGTTTAGGGTTTAATTCTGATTACACTTGCATGAATTTTGAGTATTCATTTTTGTTCGATTCCATGTTACACACACTGGAGCAAGTGACTGTAGGATCATCCCTTTCCAGTCACATAACTGAACGAAGGAAGCCCCACAGTCTGTGGAGACCAGGCTCTCCCCATCCTGTGTGTTTTCTCTTCAGTTGATATAAATCACAGTAATAACTTCTCAACTCTATCGTAAGGCAGAGAATGAAATTGCCTGTCTGAGACGCCGTTGTTTTGTCGAACTCTTGTCCAGAATGCCTCACATCCAGCCGGAGTAAATTTGATAGCTTTGAATAAAGAAGGAAGGAAGGTGTAGAGAGGAGTGATGGAAAATCAGTCACTGGTGTGGAGCTCTCCTCTTCCCATGAATGTCTAGCAGGGAATAATGTGGAAGATCAGATATTTATGAAGCTGAAAAGGTTTCTAGATGGTTTTCTTTTGATTATCTGTAAGGATTTAGCAAAGGAAAAAATTGTAAAAAAATTTCACTATTTTTTCTAAAAGGGAGCCAGCTCCTCTGCCTCGCACTAAGACAAAGCAGTGCTCTGAAGGCTCTTGCATGTCTTAAGCCCTAATTAAACGCCAGGCTGTGACCGCAGCACCAGGCATCCCCTCGTTGGTCGCCGTGACCTTTTCAGGTGATCAGTTTTGCTGCCCGACTGTCCACGAGGAGTTCTGTGTCCACGGTCTGTCGGCAGCCGCTCCGGCCGAGGCAGAGGGCGGCAGAGCTGTTGGGAGAGAGAAACGCAGCGCAAGAGCCAGGCAATATAAGAGCAATCTGGGAGGAAGACCGTAGGCATTAAAAAGAAGTTAAAACAGTTTTGATTAGTTTTGGGCTTGTTTTTTTTTTTTTTTTGATGCTTTTTGAATTTGAATTTGTCCGTGCTAATTTGGGGGAAAAAAAAAAAAGAAAGCTTTAAAGTGTTGATTTTAAAAATGCCCAAATTGGAGTCATTCTACGTTTGGCTCTGGGGGGTTGTTATTTCAAGAAGGGCTTTCCAGGACTTGCAAAGAAGAGTTTTGAAGATTAGGATTAATGACAAATATGATCAAAGCTAAGGAAAAGTACACTGAGTTGCAAAAGATGAAAAGATGTCATTTCTCAACAGGAGTCCTGCATTCGTTTGCTTTATGAGTGACAGTTTACTTTAAAAGTGGAGTTGTAAAATATGGATAGGTACTTTCTTTTTGGGAATCTTTTATCGAGTTTAGTAACGTCCAGTTTGGAGTGACAGCCACTCATCAATTACATTTTCCTGTGGTAAGTTTCCTGTCGTACCCCATTAATCCAGAAAATGCATGGCATGCATTCTTTATTGTAGGAGCTTCACAGTAAATTTTCTGGTAGGGTTTTCATTTAAATTAGGGAGAGAAATTAGGGACCATTCCAGGGGACAGGGTACCACTTCCCGCTCAGGGACTTTCGGATTGAGTTACGTGTTGCTCTGTATTCTGCCTGAACAAGATTGCCACGACTTCATTACAAGAGCTCATTAGGAATGCTGCCTGGCATCTCATTACGTGTTTTTGTCTTGGTCCTTCAAGTCTCAAATGCCACAGAACAAATAAAGTCTTTATTAGTAGCTGTCAACAGTTGATCCTTTTTGGGGAGGGGATAAAATATTTGGTAATTGAAGGGACAGGGTGACCATATGCACCAACAGAAATGAAGTTAACCATGGTAAAAAGTCCTTGCGTGGACTTCTGCGCACCGAAACAGTTGTTTCCCTATTTCCATAGTATTCCCAAAGGCAGCTGTAAAGTCCAAAGGATACAGTCTAAAGGATGTAAGGCATTAACCGCTGATTTATTTCTTTTTAAAATGACATTACCCCTCAGACCACATCTATTTATTCACATTCAAACGAAGATGATGTGATGAGAGCATTATACTAAAGTGAAAGCTTCTGAAAGCTTGTCAATTCCCTTTCTTCTTCTCCTGCACGCGAGACGTAGTGCTTGGAGTTGAGAGCGCTGCTCAGAGATGAACTTTTTGACTTCCGTTACGCTCATTAGTTTGGAAAGAGCCTTTCAGTGCTTTGGGTCTGATGCCCACCTGGATTCTGATGTTCTCCCATTAAAGCAGTCAGACACTCAGCTAAATACTGCGGTTTTCAAAGCTGTGTGTAAGGATATATGAAACTACCTCTTTGCAGACACTGAGCAAGTACGGAAGAGGCCGGGAAGTAGCCTTCAGCTTTGAGGGTATCTCGTTGGGCTTGAATCCCGGGTACGATTCACGGCACCCAAATGTCAGAGCGTGTCATCTGGGAGAGCAATGCAGCGGTTAGATACAGAAGAGTGGTCAAATGGCTCCAAATTCTGAGTGTGCAGCTGAGTGCAGGCGTAAAGTTGGAGCATGAGGCCATTGAAAGACATGGCTGTCGTGTACAGGAGAGACCTGAAGTGAAATAGTGTCATTCTGTTGAATCTTATGAAGAGCGGTTGAAGGAGCTGGGACTGTTTAGTTTGAGGAAGAGGAGGCTGAGGGGAGACCTCATCACT
>JAOXNO010000013.1:52995687-53006241 GCA_028565335.1 Limnodromus scolopaceus | reverse complement strand
AATATGGTTTAGTGATTTTTATTTCTTATTTATTTTTTTGTCAGAGTTAGGTTGATGGTTGGACTAGATGATCTTTAGGATCCCTTCCAACCTAGACGATTCTATGATTCTATGATCTGTCCATGTCTTTTGACGTTGCATCTTTTTTACAATAGGGCATCCTTCAGCAGCAGCATTTTCAAATTAAACCAAAGTTTCTCCCCTGGTTTCTACAAAACCCCAGAATATTTTCTCCGTTCAAGGACTCCAGGAGAATTTCTTTATTACCACCTCAGTTAAGAGCAGCGAATAGGAGTAGTGCTGAATATTAGATATTGCTGAAAAACAGCCATGAAGAATTGCAGGTAGTTCAGGTTGAGTTCAGGTAGCTGAATTAGCCTCATTCATAGAGGAAAGATCAAACTGAGGAAACAAAGAGCATCAGGCTGTTAACTGAGAACCAGAGATCTCTCTACTAACTGTAGCTTGACGTTGACACCTAGAAAACAATTTTTCTTCAGTGTTCTTACTTTATCCTGGTGCTATCTGCCGTACGTTAAAAGTGCCACGTTGAAATTAATTGGATTAACAGAATGAGTTTTCCATTTACCTTCCACCCTCCAGCCTTTAGGATTAATCCACTGTAAGTATGTATCCAATAGGCTACTGTGAGCCCATACTGGTATATACCAATACAAATATGAGGGTGATCCATAAATTACAACAGTCTCTGCTGGATGAAAGATTCAACGTTGTTCTATAGGCAGGTAATTTTCTATCCACCTTTCAAGAACTGGAACAAAACATGTCTTAACTTTTCTACATGGACTGATCACAAACAGTTCAGTCATATCCAGCCTGGGTGGGCTTTTATGTATGTTTCTTTTGTTTTTTATACTGACCTAGCTGTAGATCTTTACGGTTATGTGTTTTGGTTTTTTTTCTGATAGCAGGTGGAATCTGAAGATTTCTGATCTTTATCCAGCTGTAGAACGTATTTGCTTCTGCTGATATAGCCTGATTTGCAGTTCTCTCTATTAGAAAGGAGTCTGTAATTAAGGCAGTGTTTTTGAAACCAGCCCAGGTCTAGAGGTAGGTGACAGTAGCAGGAGAAGGCCTTACAATAGCAGGGTCCTTTGGACCCCTGAAGAGCTTGCAAGCTCCTCCTCTTCAGCAGAAACCTGTGGAGAATTTCTTCCACAATGCAGCTGGAACGCAAGAGGAGGAAAAAAACACTAGAGCTGTGGCAAACTGTTACTCCAGCAGTAATACCTGAGGACTCTACTAAGCAGTGCCCGGTGAGGTTTCACGAATGTCTCTCTCCCACCTGTTCATCAGCTTCCCTGCACAAGCTTTCCCCCCCAAAATCAGGAGGAACCCCAGTGAAACCAAGGCCATGGGTTGGCACCACCCAGGGCGGTCGCAGAGCAGAGGCTGGTTCATGGTCTCTCCAGCAGATACCCTGAACTCCTGTCCTGAAAGGTCCCTCCCTCCTGTTGTTTGTAGGTGGTACCTGTCACCGAGGCAGCTGCGGCAGCAGAGGATGGTGCGGCTGTGACAGCAGGAGCTGGGAACGGCGCTCCTACCACCGAGCAGGAGGGTGTTGCTGAAGGTGACAAAGCTCAGGAAGAAGAAAAGGAGGCTGATGTTGCTCAGGTAACTCCCGTCGGTGCACCGTCGAGTGCGTTAGGGGAATTGGGACAGATTCGGCAGCCCGAGAGAGGCAAGGCTGCTGCAGCTCTGTGCCCCCAGGTCCAACCAGATGCAAAGCTCAGGCTCTCCTGGGATAACCCTGGGAGGGGCACACATAGAGTTTCTCTTCTTCCGAGTCCTTAATTTGGGCTGTGCCTGCCTTTGTGCCCCTCTGCTCCCTTGGGCTTGCGGAGATGGGACTTGATAGGCTGGTGGCTCCTGTGATGGGCCAGGGAGCAGCACGAGCAGGGTGGTGTTTGGGCTCCCCCTCCCGCTGTTGTGTCTCTGTGCTCCTCTGTGGAGATGAGCTTTATCGTATAACCTAACGGGGCTTTCTGGAGAAACAGGCAGAGAAAGTAATGGATTTTTCTTGTGTCATGGCACCGTGTCCTATCCAACAGCATTACTTTGTTTTATGTAAATCACGGTGGTCAAGCGATGTACCTGCATCTGGCTGGCCTGCTGCCTTTTCTTCTGCAACACCTGAGGAGCTGGGGAGCAGCTGCTAGAGCAAACCCTGCAGCTGGGCAGCCACTTGCCACCTCCTGTCATTGCACGTTGTATGTCTTCTGTGCTCCAGAATAGGACAGTCTGGCAGAGGAATAGTGGACGTGTTCTTTTCAGGTCGGATGCTCCAACAAGTTCCATTAAATGTTTTTTGTCACAGGCTTCATTATCGGTCAGATGGTACCTACTTAGCCTTTTTGCTTTCTCTGCTTCCAGTTACATTGCTGTAAATCAGGAGAAATCCTCTCAGTCAATCAAAGAAATAGGCCACGTTTCCTTCTTTCATCCCCTTTATATCACTGTTATGCTGCTGACTTGAATTCCCAAAGAAATATAGGACAGTGACTCCTGGAACTTGTGGCCTTAGCCAAACCCATTTAAAGAGCAGGGTGGAGGAGAAAGGTCTGTTAATTTTCCTGCGCAAAACGAAACCCAAACTACCTACAGAGCATTTTTATTATTTACTGCAATGATTTGTGGCAATACAGAAAGTAGACCTAGGAGGGCTAAGGGGAATGGTGGAAACAGGGAAGGGATTACTCCTTTGCATTCTTGCACAAGTACTGTTTTCTGCCTTAATGTAAGAATCCACTGTGGAGGAGAAAGAAATCCCTGTTCCCATGTATGCCCCGTGCAATAAACAAACAATTGTGTTTTCCTGCTTGAAATAAAGCCCTAAATACTCTTACAGTGCTGTTGTGGTTTGTTTATGTGTTTTTTTTTCCCCAGGACAAGGCCAGCAGCATCCCTTCAGTAGTAATAGAGCCAGCATCAAACAACGAGGGGGAGGGAGAAGAACACGAAGTTGTCACGAACGAGTCCAAAGATGCTGCAGCAGAGCCGGGCGCTCAGGGCACTGACACTGCTCCCAGTGAAACTTCCCAAGACGGGAGTAAGCAGAAACCCACCGAAGAAATCCAGGCCACACCTTCTCAAGATCAGCCTGTTCCAGCAGAAGACACAGCTTCTGCGATGCCACCCGGCTTTCTCTTTAAGGTCTGCTTCTTCATTCTTCTTTTAGGCATCCCTTCAGATCTAGCTTCTGGGGACGGGTCTGTCTGTGCAGGTAGCGTGATGATTTCTTGAGGCCAAAGGATACTTAGTTTAACAGCCAGATACACAAATACACCTAAACTCAACTTTAACGTTGTGGTGTTGCTTCATACATGAAGTCTGAGAAGATACGTTTTCTGCACGCCGTCGGTGCTGTGCGTATCCTTCTGTAGCTGTAACACTTACTGAAGTACAAGAACCCCTTCATCTCGCCAAATTACTCCTGAAAATTAATATATTGAGCAAAGCTGCACTGCCTCAGAGTTAGCCAGCAATATTGTATAATATATACTAATAATATATCGGAGATACTAACAATATAATTGATGTTTAAGGTCCCTTCCAACGCAAACCATTCTATGAGTATTAAAAAATGGTATTTTTCTGGCCTGAAAAATCTACAGTGGGAGTTTTGGTTCTATTGAAATCCATGGGACTTCTACAATTCACATAAATGAAGCTAAAATGTCATTCTGTGACTTTAGTAATATTATAGTTATAAACTGTTAGGGTAATCAAACAGAAAAGTTTAATGAGGCTTAAGAGAAATCCTCTACTTGGCTGGCAAGACCCATAGGGTTTCCTGGTTCGCAAGGTTCTTTGATGATGCTTCTCACTTCAGAGTCACTGAGCAGCAGGAAAGCTCCTTGAGGATGGATGAACTTTACATGCTTCCTATTATAATTTGCATAGTTCAGACTAATTAGTCCCATAGCACCCCTTAAGCATGCCATTCTTCTTGGTCTGTTCTTATTGCTCGATATTTTCAGCAAACCTTGAGAATAATATTAAGGAGAGGGTGAACGGCATTGCGCAACTGTGACTCAGAGATGCTGACATAGTTCATCTTTTGGTTTTCATCACACTCTCTTAGGTCAGACATAAATAAGGAGAAGCAGAATATATGTCTGCCGTCTGGTTCTTGATGCCATTTTTTCTGTCATTATTGCCGAGTTACCATGGAACTGGCTGTGCTTTGAGAAAATTAGAATAACATCCCTTAAGGAAGTAGAACCGTTCAGTTAAAATGAGCCCTGCACAATGACATGCTGATCCTGCCAATGCTTTAATAATCACCTCTTTAAAAGACAGGTATTTTTGGCACACCCATCTTGGCAGTAAATGGGGGCTCTTTCCAGGGCAAACATTAAGTAGGGTTCCCACTACTCACCTCTTTGATCACCTGTCGAAATGGGTGAAATCTATGTCCCGCTCAAATTTCCACGGATGTTTACAGCAAGAATATAATACCCAGTGGCCACAACAAGAGAATGAGAGAGAGTCTGAAATACCAGTTCTTGTGAGTCTTTCCCAATTCTGTGTGCAAAATCCTGCCATCCCTCTCTCGGATCTAGTAACGGTAGTGGGGAATGAGAGCTAGTTCCTTACACAGAAGGAATAGGGGTGGCAGGACTTGTCCGAGAGCCGGGAGTTGTTGCAGTATCATCTGTCCATGAGATCTTGTGACCTTGAGAAAGAATCTTAGGTTTCCTTTGGTAGTCTGGAGACGACTTATTTAAGCTGTTCCTGCTTCCAAAGATGTGAACAGAAAACTTTGGCATGAATCAATGTCATAGAACCATAGAAAGGTTAGAGTTGGAAGAGACCTTAAAGACCATCAAGTTCCAACCCCCCTGCCCTGGGCAGGGACACCTCCCACCAGACCAGGTTGCTCAGAGACCCATCCAGCCTGATCTTGAACCCCTCCAGGGATGGGGCAGCCACAGCTTCTCTGGGCAACCTGTTCCAGTGCCTCACCACCCTCACAATAAAGAATTTCTTCTTAATATCTCATCTAAATTTCCCCTCTTCCAATTTAAAACCGTTACCCCTCATCCTGTCACTCCACTCCCTGATCAAGAGTCCCTCCCCAGCTCTCCTGTAGGCCCGTCAGGTACTGGGAGGCCCCTATAAATGTCCACATTAATGATCTGACTGTACCTTCCTATAGCCGTATGTTTGCATAAAGAAGGCACGTTATTCTCTTGTTCTTTTTTTTTTTTTGAAATAAAGATTTAACAGAGAATTTTTTAAAGAAAATGTCTCCATTAAGGTCATGTCAACATGTTTGCTGTTGCTTTCTTCAGGTTGAAGTTCTACACGATTTTGAGGCAGCTAACAGCGATGAGCTTAATTTAAAACGAGGAGATATTGTACTAGTAATTCCTTCTGAGACCACGGCTGATCAGGTAAAAACATGTGGTTCTTTCTTTTGTTGACACTTTTCTTTGTCTCAACTTTTTTTCTCACAGATTATAGTTAATTGGAATGTGTGTTCCAAATGTCATTACTGTTAGAAAAGATGAAAATCATAATTTTTCTCTTTGTACTTGGTTTCATTTGAGACTAAATGCCATAGTTGGCTACAGCTGAAGTCCCAGATACACGCTGCTAGCAGGATCCAACCTCAGCATATTTTCTAGGGCTTTTTTTTATGCTGTTTTCTAGTGGATTTTGTACAGGCACACATGCACACAGAGACTTAATATGGAAGCTGACTTACAAATTGTACATTATGTTGCTATACATCGTCTTGTCTCAATCTCGCAGTAGAATTGATAAGTGGTCCCTAGATGTTCAGAGCTTTCACATGTGGATTTGGAGAAATAATACAAATTCACCCACAGAGAGCACGGAGACTGCACGCAAATTGTGCCAAAACGTGCGGAGGTGCTGCTACGCGTGGAGCGCGCCTCTGAAGCGAACTCTGCCTTCTGGAAGCCGAAACCTGAATCATACAGCAGCTTAATTTCATTGAAGACAATTCATTTTGTTTTTAACGCTGCGTTTCAGGTTGAGTTTTCAAATTCTTTTATTCCACGTGTTAAACTGAATTGCAGCGAAGATTTTTGGCCGCTGCTTTAGAAGAGAAGACTGTACTGTGCACTGTTAGCACCAGCCTCTTCGTGGGCATCTGCTGGTGCCAGTAAGTGTTGGTGAAAAGTCTCCCCGGGATTTAGGGTTTGAGAGATGGGGGACTGGATCCTGCCTAGTGAGGCAGGTAAGAGCACTACCCTGAATGAAGAATAGTTCTTAAAATAAGTCGAAATGCTAACACTCTAAGCACACATGAGTGCTGGGGGCTGTATTTGAAATTGTTTCGATGGTTGGTGCTGTCCAAAGGGAGGTAACAACCAGTGTCCCTCATCTCAGCTGAGCTTTATTTTAATACAAGAGACAGGTTTTTTGTGTTTGCTTTTGGGTTTTTTTTATTTTTTATTTCAGAAAAAAATACATTTTTTCAACGGGGCACTTTTCTCTTTTTATAGGGATAATTTCATCTATCCCTACTAAAGTTATGCTGCATTGCATCTCGTGGGCAGTTCAAGTAATTTTGTTATCAGTATTTGCAAAACAGGACACTGCCGTAAGGATAGCAAAATCTGCTCTCTGTCTTCAGTCTGTTTTTCTTAGGATGTTATGTATTAAATATGCTTTATCTTCACTTGGTGAATCCATGAAGTATATTCTCGTCTTGTGGTGTGCATCGAAATTCCATTAGCATTAATTGGAGTAAATTGTGTGCAATGATGGAGAAAATAAACCTTTATGTATTCATGTTGCTGAAACCATTCTGGCCCTATCTTTATTGCTCAGTACATATTTGCCCTCCGTGTTTAACATCATCATAAAGCTTAATCTTTTTGTCTTTTGCCAGGTACTTTGTTGATTTATATAGAGTCTTTTTATCATTGTTACTCTATTCTCCTTCAAAATTGACCTGTCTAAACCCGTAATTCTAATGTAGCTGGTACCATCAGCCTGTGTTCTTCCCACTCAAAGCAAACCAGTCCCACCCAGGGGCTTCAATTTTTCCATTAGTCTTGAGTTGAAGTTATTATCCAGTAAAATTGTTCATTCCTTCACACAATCAGCTCTGCCTGTGCTAGAAAGCTGTAGTTCCTCTTTCCTTCCCCCCAGATATTTCACATGCTTCAAAAACGTGTCCCCAGTGCCGTGTACCCAGCCAGTGCCATACCCGAGACGTATCTGCTATAATGATGCTTATTTTGGGGCAGAGAGTCAGTACACCACCAGATGCAGCCACTGAGCAATCGTGACCTGGTGGTGTACGTGAAAATCCATTCGAATTACTCTGTCTCCTTATGTGCTCTCTGTGCCATAATAATATGGCAGCATTAGAAATTCCCTGTTCGTTACGGCTTTGCTCTGGCTCCTCTTCTTAAAAGCACGGAGTTACTGAATTAGTGAGATGAGAACAGGTTGATAATTTTTAAAAAAAATACCAAATTGATTTTATTCCAGGAAGAATTGGCTCACACCTAAGAGAACCCAGCACACTTCAATAAGAAAACTCTCTTTTGATTGCTTGGACTGTTGGTGATTTGTGTGCAATATTGCATGGCCAACTTTTGGTTTAGGTTTCCAGGTTGTTGTTTTTTTTTTTTTTTAAATAATTGCATATTACCTAAATTTGAGCTTCTGGATATAGTAATTCCAGAGCTTGCAAGAACTGTTATTTCTTCCGAAAGCCAATACGTGAATGAGAGAAAAGAATTCTCAGGGGAAAAAAAAATTGGATTCAAAACTATTTTTTCCTCCGTCTATGGTATTGTATAATGTTTCTGGCCCACTGCTATGCTCTTAATGTGCAAGTCTGCCAAAATTATTGTGGCAACTTTGAAAAAGAGATCAACAACAGAGATTTGGTTTAATACCGGGTGACATGGAAGACTTGATTATCCAGTTTTGAGTTCAGCTAGGGGTTAGATGGGCTAAAGGCCATACAATATGCTCGCGGTCACTTGGTCTCACGAAACTGTGGTCTGGCAGAACAGAGAAGATGGTCTGGGCAAAATCAGAGGCTGCTTTTTAACCGAAGGACCGAAGCTTTTAGCCGCGTGGCTCTGAAAGGGCTTCGGGTCTGAAGCTCGTAGCAAGGTAGGGGGGAGACCCGAAGTTTAAAGAGGCTCTGTCTTTTTCCTTGCAGGAGGCTGGCTGGTTGACAGGCATTAAGGAATCCGAGTGGCTTCAGTACAGAGATGCAAACAGTTACAAAGGACTTTTCCCAGAGAACTTCACACGCCATCTGGAGTAGTGTCTCCTCTCAGGCAGGCGAACGCGGTACGAAGCTCAGTCAGTAGGTTTTTAACCTCTTCGAAACACAGGAGCCCACCTTTTTGTAGTTTAAGCTGTTAATGGTTTACAGACTGGTGCCAGACAAAGCTTGTTGAAACATATCAAAATGAGCATGAATGCAAACAGTTAAGCTAGCAATTTCTGAAGCAGTACGTGAAAAAAAAAAAAAAATTCAAATAAAAAAAGAAATGTCCTTATTTGTTCACACGTATGTGGCAACAGGTTTGTTTGTGCTTTGTCAGAGCTATGGTGATCCTGTATTTGGTCCTTCCCCATGAAATCTGAAATTAGCCTCCTCGATACCAAAACCTTAACTTCTCTGCACTAAGTGTATTGTATTGAGTTGCACTGCAGAAGATTGAATTAGTTATCCTGTAGTAATGAGGTCAAACTATTATAAGTTTCATGTGTTAAAAAAAAAAAGAAAATAATTAACTGCTGCAACGTTTTTCAATGTTATTTTTGGACACGCATAATATATATACACACAGGAACTTACATGTGTATATATAAGTGCATATGGGTATATATGCATTTTTCACGACTTCATGGTAGTTCTCTGACTGTGTAGTACCATCAGTACATGCATTGCTCTTTCACTGTCTGGCATTACAGGAAACAGTTTTGTTCCAAAGCAAAACTGGCTGCTCCGTTGCCAAAACATGATTACAGTATCTGTGTTTGTAATGTGAAATTTTCATTCTGAGATGATGAATAACATCACGTTCAAAGCTGCTAAACCTTCGGGAAGGCATGGCTCGGTCTCCTCTCCCAGCTGCAGTAGTTACAATGAGATAATCTGGAGGGGGAGCTGTTATGATGCTAATCTATACTTTTTTTTATTTAATTGGCTGAATAAATTTAAAAAAAAAAAAAAAAGAAACAGATCTAATCTCTGAAGAAGAAATAAACACAATATATTTTCACTATATGTATTTATGCAGCATACCTTCACAGATCCTTTTAAAATAAGATATATAATGTATCCTGTATCAAAAAGTCATCTGTAACTTATGTTTTCCAGTGCTGTGTCATTAAAAATAAACCTTTGATCCAAAGAAGCTGTTTCATCTGTGGTGCTTTTGAAGTTTTGGAACGCTGAAGTTCATGTAGTTTATAAGTTGTATTAGAGAACCTAATCTTAATTTAATTTCTCTTTTTCCAAAGAAACACAGCATAACAGGTGCACCATCTAAGTTCTTGCTCTCGACCCTAGTGGTGGCTGGAGCTCCGAAAGGTCTGAACCCCAGCTCAGCACATCTCCTGGCCTGCTCCTCCGGTTCCAGACTCTGACCACCAGCTAATAGCTGTCTGCAAGCACCAAGGGAGCTTCTCTGTGCTTGACCTTCACTCAAGTGAAGATTGCTACCTCTTAGCCATTTTTCACTTGTGTGGAAAGAAAAGTTCTCCATGAGCCTGCTGCGTTGTGTTTGCTGGTGCATGGAAGTTGTAAATATTTAGGAACATCTATATTTTCCTAGCGATTCAACTGTTTTTCACAATGTTTTGCTTAGGGGCTCATTTTGTGTGCAATTAATATCTGTTTCCACTCTGTTTCTAATTTGTCAGATGTCAGTTGGGGAAATGGATTTTTTTGTTGCTCTGCAAGAGGAGGAAAATTGGTTTCTTTCTGTCTTTTCAGAATACAGCGACTTTCAACAGCAAGTCTAATGATAGCTGTGTTTTGTGAAGAAGCTGAATGGCTCGACCGTGGTAGCTGGGTGTTGGCTTCGAAATGCCACAATGAGCAATCAGAGTCTAAGGAGGTTGCAGGAAAGCTCTTCAGGTTTCTGTTCATTCCTTGAGAAAGTCTGGCTGTCGTTAGGGATCCAGGGCCAAGAATCTCACCAGAGAAACAACTTTCTTTTGGTTTTGGTGTGCTACAATAAATTGCAGGCTCCAGCCCATCACTTTGAGGTAATCACGATAACCTATTGCACCTGATTTATGGTGGGACTCCGATGACCTCCTAGGTCAGGAGGCTACAGTTTCCTGCTTAACTGCATCTCAACACTTGCATTTCAGTAATAGCTCCTCTACAGATGGCTGCAACAGACCAGCACTGGACACTGGAGCCCCAGTTTCCCTGTGGACACCACGTCACCTCTTCTTTGACTGGGGCCTACAATCAATTGAGACCATCACGTGTGACACCCCTAACCCCAAGGAAGCAGAGGATGCTGTGATCAGCCCAAAGCATTTCTTCACCCAGCGCTGATGGTG
>JAOXNO010000013.1:52962211-52972269 GCA_028565335.1 Limnodromus scolopaceus | reverse complement strand
CAAGCATGCCAGCGATCCCGTTGTAAGGCTTTATTCAATGGAAAGGGGTCGCATTTCCATGTTGTTGATCCTGGAAACAGGTCTACACATGGAGTTCTTCAAGGGGTTTGGCCTGAGAAAGAAAACCAAAACAGAGAGCTTTAGCCTCAAGGTTTGTAAAATTTTAAGCAAAGGAAAAGAATTAGAATTTTTGCTTAAAAGATAGTAGCAGTTGGAGGAGCAAGATTTTCTATTTATTCATCCTGACATCTGAAGGTGGGCATTTTTGTTGTGTTTTTTTGAACTGTGTCTGTCCATTTTCCAATCTTGTTTTCACTGACCCTTATGCCTGAGAAATTAATTCACAGATGTTTTTCTCTACCATCAAGCCTCTCCTTAATATTTTCCTTTACTGTGGTACCCTGACACTCTCCTTTCGATTCATTTAAATGTAACTCATTAGAGAATATTAGTCTAGTGTTATGAAGTGACACAATAATTTCAAATGTGTATTAGATCTCCAAATTGTTATAGTTCAGTTTTGTCCTCCTCATTGCAAGCCCAGATCATACAGAGGACTTGGACAAGCTGTCTGCAATATTCAGTGGTTCACTGTTTCTTCTAATGGGACCTCCCAGCTACTCACTGTCGTGAGCATAATCCAACAGTGCCAGCAACTGTAGGTGAGATGGTGGTGGCCACCTTTGCTGTGTGTCTAAGGACACAGCAGGAAAAGCACTGGTCAGCACTGTTCTCTGTCAACACATTCTTGTCATTGCTTTGTGGTTGCCATTACGATGTTCCTGTCCAGGAGTCTTCCGAGTAGAGGACTGTTTTTGTTACACTGAAAGACCTCCACCCTCCGTCTAGTTCCTCCCTCTAGCCACAAATCATAATTTCTTAATGTTATTTTGCAGCTGGTATGCCACACAAAATCCCAGAAGTGCTCAAATTCAGTTTCTTTTATATGGCAAACTAAGCATGGAGGATGTTTCATCAACCATTGTGGTGACTCCTCTGATACTATAAGAAACCCATGCACAAAGGAAAAGCCTCCTTCTCCTACCAGCTAGTATGTGAAAAGCTGCAGGTGAGCTGCTGTTGCAGAGCCTGGAGTGATTCCAGGAGATGGGCAGACAATAACCATGTACCAGGGGCAGAAAATCCAACGTGCAGCACATGGACGCCTTTGCGATGCTTCTGGTGCTGGCTCTCCCTCCTTTCCCTCTGCTGAATTGAATTAAGACAACTGAAAATGAACTCCATGCTAGTAGTACTTGATGTCATCTAACTGCAGGTGAGAGGGGGTGTACGCCTTTGGGAAAGAGCAGGATCATCACCTGAAAGTATGTGTTCTTTAACATGCACAACCCTATGCACCTATTTGTGTGTCTAAAATTGAAAAGAAACCTTCACCTAATTCTTAGGTGTTAAGCAGATGGGTTATCTAACAAATTCGCAACAGGTTAGGAAAGTGATTTCCTCCAAAGGGCATTTGATATCAGCTGAACAACCAGGTGCAAGTCTGAAATTCCTGACATCCTCCCAGCAGCCAAGGGCCAGGCCCTGGCTCAGTCTCCTGGGGCCGATTGGGAAAAATATGGGATTTTCTTCAGCGAGGGCATAGCAAGAGAACATGCTAGTTTATTGCAAAGTCAAAACATACTGTGGAGCACCTGGATCAAATACTTCGGCACAGGAACCAAGCTAATAGTCTCTAGTAAGTACCATTAGTGTTGATCTGATTTTCACAGTGTCATTCAGGTTCTCAGATAATTAAGAATGAAAGACTGTAGGAAAATTAATTTCTGCTTGATAAATCATGTTTTGTCTGTGAACTGTGTGTAATGACCCAGTTGGGTGGAGTGATAGGCAATAAATATATCGACATCATGAATAGAGAGATTGCCTCTGGAACAATTGGTGAACACTTATTAAGGACGGGGGAATGGAAAAATGCGGAGAGGTAAAAATTTAAATATTAGGGTGGATTCATCCGTGTTCTGGGAAAGAAAAGTCAACTGCTTGAAAGCTTACTCTTAGAACAGCAAGTGAGAAATGCAAAAAGTTTCTTATTGGTAGAGGTGGTTCAATATAAGCTGATTGAGGAGGAAAACTGCCTAGAATGTAATAAATTTCTAGTTCCTGGCCTTACTGAAAGTAACTGGTTTACTTTTTCATTTGTATTATTCTTAATTGTGATGAAACTATGCAATCAATAAGATGAATGCTGTTTTCAATATAAAGCATATAGCAATGCCTACAGTATGTTGCTCAGAAAATACATGAAATTATCAAGGTCACTAGAATTAAGTCAAATCGTAAAAAGCAGAGGAGAGTTACAGAGAATTGAAAATGCTATCCATGCCTCTGACCAAAAATGTTCTCTGATGCAATTTTCAATTAAATTGTGCCTGTAGAGAGGCAGCTGCTTTTGCCAAAAAAGATGACAGTGTAACCACTTGCCAAAGGCATGAACTTAGTTATGGGAGTCAGTAAGTTTTGTTTAGCATATGGACTTTGCATTGAAAATATGGACTTCAAAATACAAGTTTGACGACACTTTAGTTAAGATACTTTCACACAATAAGTAATTCGCAAGATAGGACACTTAGGAAAATATTGTTTACCTGTATATTCAAAACAACAAATAACTGGTAAACTTTCTTAACTTCCTTTGGGAATCATAATGTAATCCCATTTCTTCTTAAAAAAGCAAAAACACATTACTTAGAGAAAACCTAGCAGACCAGAGGCAAGAGACATTTGTTAGAGAAATCCCAGAGCTAAAAGGGTAGTTATAAAATAAGCACAGCACCACTTTCTTCTCAGAAAATGCCAGGTTTAAAAACTTGAACTTTTTACTCATTACTGATAGTATTTCTAAAACTGGCACCCTAGTCAATGTTGAAAATTCACCAACCTCTAAATCAGGGAGTCTTTTTCTGTAGTCTGTGCAAGAAAAGTGCAGTGCAGGAGATATTGCTAAGCATTATCAGACTGTGAGACGTTGATGTCAAAATATTTGGAAGTGGAACTAAGCTTATTGTTTCAAGTAAGTACAAAATGTAAAACCTTACTACTTCTGAAATAGTTTTCAATACAGCTGGGTACTGGATGTGTGAAGTGCTCTGCTGTTTTAGCTCCTGCTGCCTTTAACCTTACTGAATGCTTTGCCAGATTTTCCTCTTAAACAGGATTTTCATATGCAGAACAAAACGTAATTGTTTTGTATTTATGTATGAAAAGGGGGAAGCACAACAGCTATTGCAGCACAGATGTATAACTAACCCCATTATTATTTTCTTCTTAAAGATGAATTTAAATATGGCAAAGATAGCATTCAGAGAACTGAAAGATGTCTTCGCCTTTAAATATGCATATTCAACCTTTGCAATATTTCTAATTGATTCTGAAAGAAAAGTGTTAAACCTTTGTGTCTTGTGCTCTTCAGAGGTCAGTACAGTGTTCAACAATTCTAGGTCTGATTTAATGGGAGTGTTTAAGGAACAAATTGCTTGGTCAATATGTGATGAGATAGTTTCTCCAGAAAGCAGAGGGAGCCAAGGTGCTCAGTCTGTACTGTCCGCCTAAACTTTCAGAAGACTAAAATCAGTTGAGATGTATCCTATTGTCTATTTAACAACATATATACTCTCAAAGACCTCCACGCCTTTATTGGGTGTTTTTAGATTAGTTTAGATGACTGCTCCTTTTATACTTTTCAAGGGTCTAAAACTTGATTATACAGCAAATCTGATTTTCTTTAAGAAAAGGTTTTTATTTACCCATATAAAGAGAACAGAGCTGCACTGTTATTGCAAAGACTTTATTCACTGTGACTGGTTATTACAACAAGGTGTTTGGCTCCGGTACAAAACTCATTGTATCAGGTAAGTTACATGCTATTTTCCATGCAATAAGCTAGAGGAGGTGGGTGAGCTTGGGGTGGTCATATCTATAGATGAGTGTCATAGTGTCCCAGAGGGCACTCAGTCTGCTTAGAGCCTCAGCCGGCACCATCCTTGCACAGGACTCCCCTCCCCAGGTTGTCATTCCTCCTGTAAGCCTTGTTGGATTTGTAATGCAGTGGTTTAGGATCCCAAACATTTCTGAAAAGGAGCTTTTTTGAGCCACTTTTGATCATGCTCCTCCTTAGAAATGTGGTACTAGTAGTTTCCAGAGACATCGTTCTTTCCTCCAGCTGTACTGAAGCAATAAGCAGGGAATTGAGCAGCTGTGAATTAAGCGTAAAAAAAAAAAGAAAACCTATTCCAACACAGGCAAAAGGGCAATATGCAATGACCATTGCCAAAACCCCTTTTTTAATTCAGCTAGTAAAAGTGAAATAACTTGTCCCTAATTATTTTTGTCATGTACACAGCACTTTGGCAGTAGAAATAATTACCTCCAAATGTTCTTCTTATTGTTTAGTAACATGCATATGAAGTAGTGATTAATTTTTTTTGCTTTTCCTGCACAGACATTTATTTTACTGGGAAGTGGAGGATAAAAACCTCCATTTTCCCATTAAATGTGCTTTAAATGCCATAATCCTGGAGTAAACAACTACACAAACACAAGGCACAGGAACTATTGCTACCAAATGTTTTAAGCCTGGTTAAATATACAAATTTATATTAGCATATCAAGCAGTGATTGGTTTTAACGATTTATGTCAGAAAGTCTAAGTAAATCACAACTATAATTCAATAGAAATATCTGTGTCAGGATAAGCATGTTGTTTTTAGTGAAAACCCTTGTTAATCAGGTAGTTGCCATGTTTTTCTTATCTACAGCTTAAAATAAATTATTTTGAAGCATCACTCTAATTCTGTAGGATTTTGTCTTTGTGTGGCCAAGGCTTCTGACCAATGAATATAGTAAAAGGGCTGTAGTTACCTCATGCTTATGATCAGGCATTTCATCACAGCTTGTCTTTTCAGAGGGGACTGTCCAATATTAGCTCAGAAACTTGCTTCAAATGGAAAGACATGGAGAAAACTAGGATTTAGGATAAGTGACCTTAATTCAATTGAATTATCAGGGATGGAGCTTGAGCAGAATCTTTTCCCAGCTCAATCCTGACAGAGTCAGAGACAGAGCCAAACTCTCATCAATTTGTAATGAACTTGATTTTGCCCTTTTTTGTCTGTTTTAATTAGCTTTGACCAAAAGGAAGTTGCTTGAGACATACGATAATGCAGGTAACAGAAGGACCAGGAATTAAGGGACTGGTTTGACTTTTGCATTTAGTGGAATAGATGATGTTTTAGAAGCTTACAGCAGAACAGGAATATTAATCCAACATAAACTGGCAATGTAGGATTCTTCTGCAAGTATCTTTCCAGGGAATTTAGGCTCTCATAAGGTCACAACAGCTTGTGCCTGTTGCCCCTCGTCCTGTCACTGGGAACCACTGAAAAGAGTTCAGCTCCATCCTCCTTCAACCCACCCTTTAGATATTTGTAAACATAGATTAGGTCTCCCCTCAGCCTTTTCTTCTCCAGGCTAAAGAGCCCAAGCTCTTTGAGCCTTTCCTCATAAGGGAGATGCTCCAATCCTTTAATCATCTTAGTTGCCCTACGTTCCCCTTATATGCTACCTGAAGTTGGATGAAACTGACTTTCTGCCCTTTTAAATCAAAATGGTGAAGATTAATGTATGCATTAGTTTCCATTAGTATTTTTTTTTAACACGGAAAAGCATGAAGTCCGGAATCAAAACCCAGTAGACCTGAAAGTCCAAACGAGCATTAGAGCAGAAGGTTGGAGCTGTAAGACAAAAATAGGGGAAGATGCACCTGCTTAAAAGAAATCTGCAGAGTGAAAGCCTCTTACCATGATTAATATTAATAGGAACATTTGCTAATGGCTTGAAATATCAAGGATTTCATGGGCATGAAGATGAATTCAGTATCCACTTCTTTTAAGGCAATCTTCGCGAACAGGTTTCAGTGTGAACATTCCACTGTTCATAATGGTTGTGTTATCCTAAAGCCATGACCTAAAAAGATCAGCTTGAATTAGTGATAGCATGCAGTGCGAGGTTCTTATTATAGGATATACATATTCATAAACAGATGTACATGCACGTATATAAAAATGCATTATTTCCCATTTTGTTAAGGTGATAATCTTTACTGTTCCTCACGTTTTCAATAGAAACCTCAGGGAATGCTGAAGGAGTTTCAGTCTAGAAAATTAAAAATCTCAGGTGTGCAGGATCTGCTTAAATATTTCTGTGATTTTGAATGCTCACTGTTAAGTTAGAGCTCCGTCCTCCATTTTTATCAGTATTCCAAATCCTTAGCTTTTGTGTACATGCAAGCTTATTTTTTTAAACCTGAACAATTAACATAAGTGAAATCTGTTGTATGAGCAAACACAGGTTCATCTATACACCATTTTGTATGGAAAGTTTTAATTATAGAAATCAGAGAATGAAAAGTCATTTCTAATAAGAAAATGAGGCTAGGCTTGGACGCAAAATGAGGTTTTAAAAACATTGAGACTAGGTTGGTTTTTGCAAAGCACTTGTATACAGTGACTATTACAAAGTCTTTGGAACAGGCACCAAGCTTATTGTTTCTGGTAAGTTTTTTAGTAGCTCAGAAAATATGCTTTGCTCTGATAATCCAAAATCTAGAGGAGAGGGAATGTGGTATGCTAATTTTAAAATTACAACACAGATTAAAATATAGATTTTCAAGTCTAATACAGAAAAGTGATGTGGACTTTACAGTTCAGGACTCACTTTCATTAATTCAGTTTAACAGTAGTCTAGCTTGTGTGTATTTTTAAATCATGTTAAAAACACTCAACATCCTGGAAAAATAAATAATTTTTCCAGAAAGAAAATCTACAGGAAATATAGTAGCTCAATCAATGCCCTAGAGAGCAGTAGTTTTGCTTTGGTTTGATATTTTTTTAAACAAGTGATGGCAAAGATTAGCTTGAAACTGAATTTAGTACATATCACTAAAGGGAACAGCAGCATTAGCTGAGATTGAATTCAAATTTTCTACAGTCATGTAGCCAAATGAATACACTCTTACTGTTCATATGATGGCTATTAGATATGGTCCTTATCTGGGCAAAATGTCCCAAGCAGTTTCTGTAAGGGAATGTACCAGCGGGCAGGTGACAAGATATTTGGTTCTGGCACACAACTCATCGTCTCCAGTAAGTGTTTTCAAAGACTCAGTTTTTTTAAGTTTTGTAACGGAAAAGCTTTGGAGTAAATGTTGACAGCTCTTTAAAGTATCTGGGGAGGCTCTTTAAAGTATCTGGAAGTCAGGACTACACTGTGTTATTATCAGTGATAATACCTGAAGTCGCTGGCAAGCAGGATAAGAACAGTTTATGAGCTGAGTGCTCTCAGGTCCCCCTGGCTTGAAGGGGAACTGAGCTTTGAGTTTCAGACAAAATTACTCCATTTTGTGGGGTAATCCAAGTAGTGGGAATTAAAATTTCAGCTTAAGAACACGTTGACCTTATTTAGAAACCTTGTTTATAGATAAGTATAAAGAAACTGTAGAGGAATTTCACTAAGAAAACTTTTGACAGTTAATCTATAAAAACATTTTGAACCCAAATTTGTTAATAGCTCATTAATTTCAAGCCTAACTCCACAATTCTATTTGCACAATGTTTTTCAGGCTCACTGAATTATTACAAGAGAGAAAAGACAGCTTTTAGCTTAAGAAATATCTGCATATGCTTATATATTATTTTAAAAAGTAAGACCTGTGTGCCTCTTAAAACCTGCCTTAGAAAACTGTTTAACAAAGTAAACAGAAAAATTTTTGAAAGTTTAACCAAAACCCAATTAGACAGTGGAGTGTTCATCAGTTCATCACTTTAACCTTCTTCATAAAGGATCAGATCATTTGCCCAGAAAGCCAGTGTAAATTGTCAGATCTGCCTGAAAATACATCAAAATTTACAGCCAGTTCTACAAGTCTTCATCCTTTTTTTCCACAGGCATACTTACAGGTTTTTTGTTGGGGTTTTTTTTATTATTATTTCTTTATTTTTTTCCACACACAAACATCTACACATCTGCATATATGCAAAATTTAATTTGTTCAGTTCTCCACTGTCATCCATCTACCTATTTGTATACGTGGCACTCCCCCATGCATGCACAGTTGCAGTTATTCAAGCAATATGTTTTTTCTGTACTGTGACATGACTTAGGCATTTCGCTTAAAGGGTCTTTGTATGGTAAATGGAGAGACAGGGGCAATTCCAGAGGTAGAAATTATTCCATCTTAATAGAAGTCAGGATGAACTAGCAGCTGGAAGTATCTGTCTCTGCCTCTCTATTTAGATTTGATAATCCAAGAGAATAACATAAAACTAGGCAAATTTTAGCCTACTGAAATTAGTCAGAGCAACTTATTAAGCTTTGAAATATACTAAAAAAACCATTTAAAATAGCCAGGAAGATTTGCAGAGTGCAATGTCACTGGTACGGGAGCTACATCTTGGTCTTCTTAACACAAACAACTATGAAACAAATAAATAATTTTAGAAATTAATTTAATCTTGCATCCCTGGGAGGATTGATGCATAAAGAAGAAAAAATTAACACCTTAAGTAATGTTAGAGATCCATAAAGTAGCAATTTTATTTCTGGTACAACAGAACTCAGTCCACATCTTCATTTTAATGATCAATCTCCAAAATGAAGGAAATTCCTAGTATAAGGGTTATCTTTTTGAAGGCAGAGAGCCTTATGGTTTGATCATCTTTGCTTTCAAACACTGAGTATCAAATACTTCAAAGAATCACTAGCTTTTTTTAGGGGGGTGCAATGTAGAAGATTGCTCTAAAATAGCCAGATCATTTAAAGAAAGGTGTAAGCTTTTTGACAAAAATACACATTTATATTAATGTGTTTTCTCACAATGCTTGAAAACTGCACCACTCAGCCAGACCACTCTTTAAACCTTGTGGATCTAGCTGTTAAAATTCAGTGGCAGAGATTTACCTAGGAATTTAAAGGGAAAGAGAGGTGTAAGGAGATGAACACCTAAAATCTTTCTGCTGCCTTAAAAAAAATAGTCTTAGGCAGTACCTTTTATATATTAAAAGTAAATTTTGAAAACTGTATCTAGTCTTCACTTGCAGTTAAGCATCAACAAAAATGATTGCCCATGAGCACAGCCTGTGCATACATTGCAGAAACTCACATTTAACTAAAACAGACTCTTAAATTTACTTCCCACTTTTATAATATCAAATATCTTCTTTGTGTGGACAAAATCTGGATGATTTGGTCTTCTCCTAATAACATAAGACTTAATCCAGAGATGGTTACCAAAAAATGGCAAAAATAAATTTTTGATGCCTGTTTTTCCCCCCAAAAAATCACAAAACTAATACCAGCTTTGAAAAAAAAAAAATTAGATATAGCAGATGTTCATTAATTAGCAGTGGGGACTTATACTGGGGACATAAAACTTCAAAGATTTGAAAAATAGGTGGTATACCTTTAACATTCTGTAGACAAAATTTTCATGTAGCTGTTTTTGCATAAAGATTATAAAGCAATATTAAATTTCTCTTATCAAAAGAATGAACAAAGCTCTTTTAGGAACTATTACTATTATTTAATAATTGTCAAAGATTTCTGCAGACAAATACACTTTCTGACAGCAGTACTGCTTTGAAGGCTGTGGAAAATAGGCTTTCACGTAGTCGCCTGAAGTTTTCTAACTCAGTTTCAAGGAAGATTATTAATATCTTCAACAATATTTCAGTTTCTGAATGTTTCTCAAAAATAATTTTTCAAACATTTTGGAGTAGGTTTCTAAGCTTTTAAATAAACTTAAATTTATTTTTCTAATAAAATACTCAAGAAATATTTTGTTAGATATTTTTAATCTAGTAATAGAGTATTAAAGAGTAGATCTAGTCTACTCTTGTCTTTATCAGATGTGCTGCTTGACAAGAAGTATGAATGAAGCAGTCTAGATGTTAGTATTCTCTAAATCCAGCATGGATTTCTGGAAGGCAGGTCCTGCCAGACAAACCTGATCTGCTTCTATGACAAGATAACCAGATTATTGG
>JAOXNO010000013.1:52947600-52962111 GCA_028565335.1 Limnodromus scolopaceus | reverse complement strand
GGTAGATGGTTGGACTCAATGATCCCAAGGGTCTCTTCCAACCTAGACAATTCTATGATTCTATGATTCTATGAAATAATTTAGGACTTAAATAATGTTTCTTCATGCACATGGCACAGTATCAAAGCTTAGATCAAACATTCTCTGGACTCTGGAAGACTCTATATTGTCTAAAGAAAAATGAATTTAGAATCATAGAATCAGTAATATTTGAATTGTCTTGTCTTCTGATTTTCAGCTTGATTTTCTATACCATACTCAGAAAAGTTTCTATCCATTTTAGCTCTCTGTAAAACAACACACATAATACTAAGGTTAAAAGTAATATTTTCTATTTCCATTTATTCTAAATAGTATTGTAAATGGTTTTGTCTGAAAATTAAAACTTGCCATTTGGATCCATTGAAATAATATTTAATATAAAGTGTATTTGAATGTCAGGTTAGTCCAACTCGCCAAAAGTTTTTTTTTACTTCAAGGATGGAAATTCATCCATCCTGTTACTTAGAATTCCTTTCATAGATGAGGCATTTCTATTCCCATCCTAAGTATTTCATAACAAATTAGAGAGTTGAAACATTTGTTAATAAGACATCTAGCTTGCTGCTCTTCAGAATTTGTATTTTGTGGCTGCGTATTTATTTGTTGTATACTATGATTGTCCAACTCTCTATTTTGTTAATTTTTTTCCCCCAATAACCAATCCAGACAAAGAACAGTCTCAACCGGCACACTTTGAAATCCTGCAGAAGAAACATAAAAATCAGATAACGTATGTTTGCCTTATTGAGAAATTCTACCCAGATGTTATTCGGGTGACATGGACCGATGAAGAAAATAAGAAGGTAACAGACAACGTAGTTAAAGGAGACGCCTGGAAGACCACAGAAGATTATAAATACTCAATCAGCAGCTGGTTAACTGTACCAGCAGAGAAAAAAGACAAGAACTATTATTGCAATTATGAGCATGAAAGTGGAAAGGACTCACTTCCAAAAGAAGGTATATACTACATGTTCATTCTACTTATTATTATAGACATCACTTCTTCTTTGCAATAAAATTACAGAAATAATGCTTTCTATTACTGTTCCTGAAAGCATCTGTGCCCCTTGGCACAACAATAGCTAAAATACACATCTGAAGAAATTACCAAAGTTTTCCCAGGAAAAGCAACCCAGCCTGTGCTATGCTCCTGAAGCGGACAGTGCTTTGTAATAGGAAAAAAAGTAGTTCTTGAATCTCATCAGCTGTAAACTAGCATAACTGAAAGGTCTGCTTTGAGCCATCTTACTTTCTAGTCAACAGAAGTTTCTGAAAACAGTATTATCTTTTTGTTACCCATGGGTTAAGTCCCTCTGACACACCCTGATATTAGTCATAGGGGACTAGGGAGTTAAAAAAACTAGGGAGTTAAAAATGACGTTGTTGGGGATGTAGAGCAAAGTTTAAATATATTATTTACTCATAGCCCAGCAATAGCGAGGAAATAACCATGTATGAAAATAAGATACCTTACCTAATTGTGGAAAGATTGATTGTGCAAAGCAAAACCTGAAAGACAATGCAATTTTAAAGTTAACCTATAATCAATGCAAATTGTTTAAATTGTGATAATATCTTTAGGAAAATCTGCATATATTGGTTTAAATTAATGTTTTCTCAGTACCTACATCTGTTCAACTTACATGAATTACTGGAACTCCAATGAGTGAGAGCATGGCTGTAAATAACCACTACATTTCAACCTTCAAAATATATTCTGACAAAACCATGCTTCAAGTTTATTTAGGTGGAGGATGTATTTAGGGATGCAATATGGATGTCTTTAAGCCCACGTATCAATGCATACAAACACCCTAAACAAGAACAAACACAAATTTGCTGCTTCAAGCACAAAAAGGTTTTATTTTAGAGACCAGCCTTCACCAAAATAACAAATTCTCATTAGGGGAACCTTAGAACATATTCTCTTCAATATTATTCTTTGTGTTGAGCAACCACTAAGTAACAGATGGAGGTCCATTCTGATGTAAATTATTCTGCGTTTCTAATAACAGTACCTTGTGAAGGCAACCAGACTGCAGCTACTTCAGTGACAAGGCCAGGTAGTCAAATTGACTGCAGTTCCAAATAAAAGAGATTCTGCTAAGGAACAGCCTCATGGACACTTTCCTGAAAGGGCAAAGACAAGCCTCCCACTTACGGCAACAAATATCCAGTCACTTCTATAAAGCATTTTCCCCCTTCAAATTCTCCCTGCAAATGAAGCCTACTTGTGAACATCTGCTCTGCAGACAGATCTTAAACATGCTTATTTTGTTGTTTAATACTAACTTCCCATTTCACTGTTGCTCTGCTGCCTCTTTTTTTCCCCTATTTCTCAATTCATGTTTGTTAAAATTAAATAAAAGCCTAATTTGGGCATTTAAACTCTCTTTCCATTAGATTCTTCAAAGACTACTTCTCAGGCAGAGGAGTGCAGCACAGTCCCTGGAAACGGCACCGTTTTTAATAGAGGTAATTAAAATGTATTAAAATGTGGGAAAGCGATGCATGTCATGTGAGAGTTAGATATTGCTATGTATGCTCAGAACATCATGAAAATGATCTTTCTAAATAGCATCCAGGAAATGTTTTAACTCTGAAGCCTGCAACTTAAAAACACAGAGTGCCACTGAATTAACTTCTGTTGTGGATTATAAGGGGCTCTCCTACCTTTATTGGGTATCTTTAATAGGAAGCCACGGATGCTGTTCAGGCTACTAGATTATTAGCCCGCATTAAGTGCCACTTCTTTAAATACCTGAAGTAGTTAAATGCTCAATGCTTCATCTCATGCTCCATCAGCCTAGCAATTCCCCAGCACTTCGGACAAATAAATTTTCTTTTAGCTTGAATGAGGATTTGGGAAGAATCAACACAAAGGGATTCAAGCAAACACGGTGCTACTGGTAACCAGTGCTGGAAGCACTAGAATTATGTTCTTGCCTTTGCAGAGAATAATAACCCAGCAGCATTGTCTGAGAAGCAGTCCAGTGCTAAGAAACCTGCTTGGTCTAGAGCTTACTAACAGTGCAAGGCCACTCAAAGGACGCTCAGGCATTGTCTGTGTTTATACACTGTACACTGGAATCAGTGTAATTGCAGCAGTAACGGACTACGCAGTGCCAGTTCTACCTGTCTTTTAGGAGGTCGTACAATATTGACATTAAACAAGACTTTTCTGTCTTATGTTTGTAACAGATCCCTTGTATCACAGGACAGCGTATTTAGTGTACATCGTCCTTCTTCTGAAGAGCTCCATGTACTATCTCATTGTACTCTTCTTCATCTACAGAGCATGGGCTCCAACGAAGCACCGAGGAAAGAAAGCATAAATGCTGGTTTAGGAAAGACTTACAAAAATGTCTTCAATTTGCTTTGCTCTATACTTATCCATATAGATTCCCCTGCTCTCAGTGTTATATGTAACAACAACAAAAAAAAAATCCCCGAAATAATGTTCTGGCATTAGTGCATAAGGCTTGTTTTGCTTTACTGCTGGTGTTTTCCTATTTTTAATGAGTATTGAACTGAGGTAGACGATAGAAGTAAGGTTAGATACCTTAGATTTTAATCCAAAGTCCATATTGCAAAATGAGGAAGGTACTCATGTTAAAAGTAGTTATTAATGCAGAAGTTTAGAGGTGTAACAAGGCTTTTGACATATTAACCACAGATGCATTTTGTCATTGCACTTAAGGCTTAATTAGGAGCATTCCTGTGCTGTGAATTCACAGGTATTTGTTCATTTTTACTATGAATGATTTATTGCAATTCTCACATATCCACCAAATCATGACTTAAATATTTTGAAATTATGTGTGCTTTAAGAGTCAATTAAACACAATTTTAAAAAGTGAACATAGTATTGCTGAATGAAGTTAAACAAGCATAAAAGCAATTCTCTCTGTATCAATAATGATGCAGAGGGCAATAAAAGCTATCCTCAAGGTGCGTTTGTGAGGCCTGTGTTTGTTCACCAGCATTTCTACAGCATGTACCATGATGGCTGGAAAACCTGATTCATTTCTCTGTCTGCATAAATTCCTCAGGATATCAAAGATGCTTAAAAACATCAGTTTTTTCCTTTTCAATGTATTACACAGGAAGACTTTTACACAGAACAATAAAAGCTAGCTCGTTACACCTTTTCTGTTGAAGAGCTAAGCCAAACCAGGGGGGAATGCGGTGCTGTTATAACAGAACTGCCTGCTAGGGCTCACACCATCACAAGGGAAGGAGAACATAAGCCAGGCTCAGTTTTAACATCGACAGCTATTTTACTAACAACATCTCTTACAAGCTATTTTGCCATCTGCATTTTGAAGCCAATGCAACTAATTACTGCTTTAATGTCATATTACTCTTCAATGCAAAGAAAGATACGATGTCTAGTCTTTAATCAAACTCTCTTTTAGAAACAGCTGGTATCCCATGCTATTATTTTTTAAGCCTTGGTTCCAATCAAAGTGAAATAAAATAGCTACAAAGGTATTTTTGGAATGCAGTTACTGTAGATTTCAGTAGCATCACTGATATTACTGTCCCGGTCTCTCCTACCTTTATTCCTGCTAGAAAAATCCTTGATTGCATTAAAGAAACAAGATCTCTTTCACTAAAATGATCCCCAGATTCATTTGTTGTGTCTCATACACAAAACTGAAAGATTTTGCAAGATCTGGAAAACATAGAGAAAACACAGCCTTTTAAGCTTTTTGCACAAACCCCCCTGCTTACATGCAACCCTAAGCCATTCTAAGCATAGCTATCACCTCACCGTTTCTGGAGTTTCTCAAGTACACGGTTGCAGGTTTTACATCTGCAACAGCTCACATGTCCCTGAAGTTTATTTATACAGACATATACGGTTCATACTAAGTTTTTAATTTTTATTTATTTAGCCTGAATAAGAGGGCAAGTGGATTTTTAAGGCTTCTGCGTGCTGGGACAGGAAGGTTTGGTTATTTGGTGGAAAAACCCTGTAAACTGAACCAGTCGCAACTGGTTCAGAGGAGGTGGGCTGCGATGAGAACAGGCGATAAGCTGGGGACAGTTAGACCACAGCCATCCTGCTTTTTACCACAGAATACCTCTAAACCATTTCCTTCTAATGGAAATATAAAGTGATAAAAACCACATGCCTAAGTGTGTACATGTAAACAACACAGTGAAACTCACTGTTTGCTAGGCGTGTTGATCTAACTGCATGCTTGTGATAGGTACGTGTAGGGGCTATTGCTACCACAATGGTACATGGGTGCTGCAGGGTGTCTGTAGGACTTGCAGTCTTATTTATCAAGAGTGCACGCCAGAGTGAGATGTTATCTATTAAGTGGAAACTTCTGCTGTCAGGATCTTGTAATTGAAAGACATGTCTTCTCAAGTATATATCTTACCACAACTGATTTTCACTGATTTCAAGCCTCTACAAGTATGAGCATTACAGCTGCTCTACTCCTGTTAGAGTTGCAGAATTAACGCAACAATTACTGCATTAATGCAATACTACAAAAACAGTTACAGGCAATCTGGTGCTTCTGACAAAAACAAGACAGAATGGAATCAACTTTTGCCATGAAAGATCAAAAGAGTGATCAGCACAAATTAATTTATTTGTGGAAAGGGATTTGCAATGTATTCTTTATCTTGCTGGAATAATTTCTTGTCCTATACTGTACAACAATTTACACACTTGAGAATATTGACTTCTCAAGTACCAAAATAACCTACAACAGCTAATAAGGAAAGCTACCTGTGGATTCCTCTGACATGAAGTTCTAAATGAGAAATACCTGCATAAGGATTATAGCAGCCTGCCAACAGCTAACTTCTGTTAATAGTAGGTACCAACACTAATAAATTTTAGGATAGATTCAAATAGTGGACTACTCAGTTTGAGATTTTGAAACTGCTGGGGGCACCAGCACACACTAAGAAACTGCTGAGGAAATCAAAAATCTCAGAGGAATAGTTTGAGTATTCTTTCCTGTGCACATATAGATATGTACAGGGAAATAGATGGAATGACAATTAACAAGTAATTGACAAGTTTTACTTAGTGAGGCCAAGAAATCATTAAATATAGTTTCAACACAGATAAATTTTACTTCATTGTATTACCAGTCTCTTGATAAGGTACACAAGACAACACTTTCCTGTAATTACCTAGTTCTTGGAAGATTAACCTCAGGAATTACTGAATACATCTTGGACAAATATTTTCATACCACCTGGGAGGCAACCTAATGCCCATATGTCAAGAAGATAATCTTTGTGAGATATTACAGCACATGGGAACCCTTTGTTTTCTAATGAATAAACTCTCCTATCAGCAGCTCCACAAGCAAGTCAACCACAGATTCTGTTGCCACAGTTTCCAAATCCCCAAAACTTCCCCCAGAGCTTTTCTTTTACAGAAAGCAGGATGAATGAAGATGACAGTCAAGTCAAGAGATACTGAAAACGGGGAGGCTCGAAAGAAAAGGCTACCCCCTGTCACCAGTGAGCACTAGAAGATTTCAGATCAGAAGCTTCAGCTTCTCAAGAAGATTTCATTCCTCCTCCAGCTGGCAAAGTGAATGCATGGATGTTGTGGTTTAACCCTAGACAGCAAAGAAGACCATGAAGCCACCTGCTTACTCCCAGAAGGGCAGGGAGAAGAGGGAGAAAAGGAGGGGAGTGGGAAAAAAACCAAACTCGTGTGTTGAGATAAAGATAGTTTAATAATAACTGTTAATAATAAAGGAAAATAACAATAATAATAATGGTAAAAGAATATATAAGGTACAAGTCACTCTCACCATCCTGTGAATTGGTTACGCAGCCCAACCTGAACAGTGATTCCGCCTGCCAGCCAACCCCCATTTATATACTAAACACAACATCTATGGTGTGGAATATTCCATTGGCCATTCTATTGTTCTGTCTATGCTCCTTCTCAGCTTCTATGGGAAGCTGAAAAAGAGTCCTTGAATGCTGTAAATATCACCCAGAAACAACTAAAACAATATGCACTATTGACAGTCCTTCTATACCAAATCTGAACATAGCAGCCGTTAGAAAGAAAATTAACTCTATCCCAGTTGATAGTCTAAACCAGGACTTTGGGGCAAGATAATCCTGAAAATCAATGAAGTAACTCCCGAAATGAGGAAATAATGTCCCATATTCAACCAAATAGACACTACAAAAAGGCAGAAGTTTCTGCTGTGACAAAGTGCTCAAAGGCCCCCAAAAAGGTGGTCACAGGGACAGAGACAGCTCCTGTGGGAGGCACTGCTTTGCAGGAAGATGTCTTGATGGGTTAGTCACTTCAGGGAGACTTTTCCTTTTGTTTCCTGGAATAGCATAACTGCTAATAGTTCCGAGGCTCAAACTGTAAAATTACAGTAGGAATAATCTGTTTCCAGCCTGATTTTGTACATGTTACTAGCAGACTTCATATCTAGTCTCTCTACCTTTAATATGAAGTCTCTAACCATTTTCACATAATTTAATGCAACTTTGTTTCTCACACCCACCAAGTGTGCTTGAACCAACACTCTTTGTTTGACAGCTGGGGCAGACTAAGAGAAAGAACGTGCACAAGTTGTTAGCGAGGCTGGAGTGGCAGCTCAGTAACTCACAGCAATGCCAGTCACAGGCCCCTCACCACCGCTTGCAATATGAAGCGTGTCAGCTGAATGCACACGTGGAATTAACTTGGCTAAACTGCAACAGACAACACGTTAGCTCGTTCCACTTGTGTACGTGGGCAGGGAGGAAGAGAAGGAAGGGAAGTCAGAAACGTCATCCATTTCTATATCTTCAAGTCCAGTCACAAATATGGGAACAAAAGGAGGACATTTCCAGAGTGATCATACTGTCTTTCAAAACTTTCTGAATCTTCAAGTATGACTGTTACACCCACAGCAGGAGGCTAGACCTCCTCTTAAAAATACTAACAGCTCATGTTCTGCACTTCCAATCTGCTTTTTTGGTGAAATGACCCTTTTTTGCACCTGCATTCCTCAATCCACTAGCAAGCCAGATCACTGAGCTTCTGTTATGTTTAACTAACGTACATTTTACTCTCAAGTTGTTAGATTGTTTTCAGTCCACAGCACTCCTAAGGATGATGCCACTGCGTAAGATTTCAAAAATTTCCACACAGGAATGACTGTACCTGGAGCCCCAGCAGCCTGCCCAGTAAGTGAGGTATTTCATTCATGACCTGTATTAAGTAACCCAAATTTTCCCTCTCCTAAGTATATCTCCTGTGTCAAAAACAGACCTTAATTTGCAGTGCGCGGGTTCAGCACAGCATTATACTCTTTGCTGTCCTGATGCGTCATCACTGGAGCTGTAAGTCACTTCTTATGCCAAGACACAGCAGAGTTTCCTACGGTTTTATGGAGTTCTAACTCTTCTCGAGGAAGCTTTTAATATCTGTGTTGAGTATACTCCAATTCCTAGGAGGGACCGAGCATACCTGCTCACCTTCATATAAGCCTTTATAATAAATGCTAGTAAATTCCTTAATGCAAGGAAAAACATAGAGACTGTGCACACGGGGCTGGCTATCCTGCTTCTGATGCCCACTTCTACTTGGGCAAAGAATCCTCTTCCTTCAGAAAGCTTTGGGAAAAGCTGACAGCTGAGCTCCGACACACTCCTTTAGACAAGCTCAAGTGTGGAGAACCAGCCAGCCAGCACCTCCACTCTGAAGATGCTTTCTGAAACAAAGGTCTGGCAGGAACAGAAGTCCCTTCTTCAGCAAAGGGTCTTCCAGTCTAGCTCATCGTAGTGAAATGCTAGGTCAGAAAACAAGGGGCTGCTGAGTTTCAGAAGCAAGGTGACCAGCACCTCCAACACTGCAGCAAGAGGAGCAGCTCAGACTCCTGGCAGACTCCTCCTCCACAGGACCCAGGGCCCATATTTCTATTTCCCACTCAACACCACTGAGAGTGGGAAGAATCCTTGGTGAACCATCAAGGTGAACGTTGTTAAATCATGAGAGTGCTGTAAAAAAAACCCCTCAGAAGCTGTTAAGGTAGTAATTGAGCTGTGAAAAAATCACCAACATTTACAACTTTATCATACAAGATGGCAAAGTATAGCTTTAGTGCTTGCTGGTTGCTCCAAAGATGAGAGAGCACAGCATTCCTGACTCCACCCACCGGCCAAAGGAGGGACATCTGATCACATGTAATCACCTCCAAGCAAGGGCAGGACCATGGAGGACATGCAAGATGAGACCAAACGCGCTGCAGGTTTGAAAGGTGCCACCTTTCATTTGCCACAGCCGCAAACAGGAGGCCAGCTCCCCTCCTCTCACTGCAGATTTCCTTTTGTACTGTGTCCACAGCAGCCATTTCTGTTACAAACCTCTCTAATACTTCACTGAAAGCTGTTCTGTGCATGGCTCTTCTGGTACAATATTTGCTTTTGGGAGGGTGACCAGGGGAAGCAGATGGCCTGCACAGGCCCGGGGTACCTAGGTTAGTTGCTCGGTATTTCAGTGCTCGGCACTGGAAGAGAGTCCAAGGCCCTGTCCATGCGCTCCAGATGGAAATGGGTGTCAGAGTGAGAACTGACAGAGCCAGTGCTTGGAGAACCAAGCTAACCTAAAGGAGGGCTCCCAGCCATCCTGTTCCCTCGCTCTAGGGCTGACACAGAGCTTCTGCCCAGCATGGCTCTCCAGCCACAAAAAGCTTGGTCTTTTTGGTACTTCCCATTCCTGACACTCTTCTTTTCAACATTAATGACTGGTTGTGTTCTCTATTCTGACGCGCCCAGAGGTTGTATCCCTCCCCACATTCAGGACAGTGCTCTCTGCTGAGGGACAAGGAGGGAGCAGACCTCCTTGAGAGCCACAGTCAAGGTTTTTGCAGTGGGTCCTGCTGTGAGCAGAGGCTGGGGCATTCTCCATTGCTCAGCACCCTCAATCCTCTGATCTCTTAGCTTCTCCAAGATCTGCTGTTTCTGAATGTAGCTGTAAAATACATTTTCTTCTCCTCATTTTGTAGAGGAAGCTATTATGTGTCTGCAGTCTCTCCTATACTTCACTGAATATAGGAAAAACTTGCAGTTTAAGTTCATATGCTGCCATTTTCTTTCTTTGCCTGATGGGCGCATGGGCTTTTGTTTCTGTGACCCATTCATATCTTCAGCTCATTTTCTTTCCATTTGTGCATTTAAGAACACAAATATTTTTCTCCTTGATCTCAGGAGTTAGAGAAACTCATGCTAACCACCTGAAAAAATGGTTCAGCAAGTAACGGATCCACCTCAAAGGGTAAGAACCTGCACTAAATACTGCCACACAGTTATACCAATTTGACCCTTCCATCTCTAAGTATCTTTCCTACAGTTTTGACACTACTGTTTGTTAAAGCACTGGAGCTAAGCAAGTCCTTCCCAAACCCGACTTCAAGTCTATGAACTCTTGCAAATGCTTCTGCAAATTTGCAGAGCCCCCTACCTGCAGGCAGCACAGCTGGTAAACTCAATCTCAGTGAATATTGATAGAACATGCAAGATGAGCTTACGGAACTCGATGGAGTTTTCTAATAAGGCTAAATCTGCAAAATAGTAAAAATGGTTTAAAACCAATATAGATATTCTCATGTCAAAAGATGTCTGGAAAGTTTTGAACAGAGGTTATAGTCTCCTTGTGCATACCAAACTGCACATCATCTCACGATATGTTTTGTTCTAATATTTGTCATTCTGCAATCAATTTTGAGGAAAAATCTTTTCTACCTCAAGAAAAATGATCATGGATGTTAGAGGACTGCTGAAACACAAACAACAGCTGTAAGTGACTTTCTACTACATTTTTACTTTAATCCTTCTGATAAATTGAGGCACCCTGGGTTCCACAGAATGAAAGTTCATAATTTGAAAACAGTATGAACCGGCTCTATTTTGATACATTGTGGAGGGTACCAAAAGTAGAGTTCACGTATGATTGTTACCTCTGCCGGTCTGTGGTTAACATGATCACAAGTTAAAACTACAGAAGTCTAACTGTAGACTCCTAATTCCATATTGAGAACAGACTCTAGGTGTGGCTCACTTACCAAGCCAGGTAAGACCCTCTGCTCTGCACCAGGAGGTGTTAGTATGTTACAATCCAGTGAGAGAGGCACTCAGGCTCTATTAAGGTATCATTTAAATATATTATTTGTTAGAGCTAACACTATAAGGAAAGAATATTATAGATAATCTTATATTTCTTGAGACGGTGGGAACCCTGGGTGCTGTAGCTCCGAGCAGGCCTCCAATCCACGTGCAGCGTGTGGACAGACCCTGTCAATAGCAGAGATTCTTCCATTTTGGTCACTTGAGCTAGTTTGTAATTTTCTTACAAGAAAACAACTCTTTTTATAAAGGATATTCACAGGAGAACTTCATGCTGTATTTTTAGATAAAAGCAAGGCCATGCAGGTGGTACAACCACTGCTACCCAGTGGGAGCTGCTTGCAGGCTCCTCTGTTACACTGAGCTGCTGAGTTCACCCCGCAGCCATGGGGTCTGTGGGACATGGAGGCTGAAGGCCCCTGTTCACCTCATGCCATGGGGTCTGTGGGACATGGAGGCTGAAGGCCCCCATGTAGGTGCACGACAGGCTCAGCTCTGCGTGATGTGGGTCAGTAACTCCACAAGGCACAGTGGTCTCTGGTCAGGATCACTACATCCCACCCTTTGATCCACATGCAGTTTATGCTTCCCAAAGATTTTAGAGATTGTATTAAGAACATATGGGCTTCTCAAGCCTTAAGCACAAGGCACGATGGAGCAGATGTGGTCTGTTTGAGACCACCAGCTCCTCAAAATCAGCATCTTCTGCAAGGTTCCCAATGCACCCTCCCAAACCACCAGTGACCTCCTAACATAGCAAAGAACCTGCAAGCCCTTCAAAACCAAAATGATAAGACAACTTCACCAATTAAAACAAAGCTTGAGGTTAAGGAAACATCAGAAACATTAAAAGGAACTGTTCAGGAACATCATTGTTTTCAAAATCATGTAAACAGGTCATGGAGCAAGAAATTAATTCGTCCCTCGAGCTATTCCTGGAAGGACTGAGCAGCCCTCACTACTGTTAATTTCAGGCACCTGACTGTGGTGGTTGGCAAGAAAGAACCAGCTGCAGCCGCGCTCTCAGACCGGACCCCCTCCGCCCCCACAGGCCATGAGGGGAGAATGGGAAGAAAAAGGCAAAACTCATGGGCTGAGACAAAGGCAGCTTAACAAACCAGCAAAGGGAACAAGAAAACAACAACAATAACACTGAGAGGGGAATATATGATACCATGATTACGATACCATTGCTCACTGACTGACCCGGGACACCCCAGCCCGCTCCCTTATGGTGGCTTCCTCTGCCTCCCCAGCAGCTCCCGGCCATGGCTCCCATGGGATGGGATATCTGTGTCCCTGCTGGAGCCTGGGGAGAGTTAACCCTATCCCCGCCAGACCCAGGACATTATCCACCCCTTATTCCGTACCATTCCATGCCATTCCCATATCTTACAGTTACCAATTAAATGCGATCAGTTTCCCCTGACATATATATCTATATCTGTACATATACATCCATACAGATACCCTTAGTCTCTCAGAGCACACAAGATGGTGTGTGGGGCTGGACTGTTGCATGCCATATTTTTGGGGCTTGTGGCTGATGTATCTGGTCTATGGGTTGGAGATGTTGGTCTCAATGAAGTTGCTGGGCGCCAGCTGCTGAGGTCAGTTCTGATCCCTTCACTGCTGCACTTCACTTGGTTTTTCATCAGAGTCCATTTGTCATTAGTTTGGGTGATTCTTACTATAGTACAACCAATAGCAGTTACCAAAATGAGATGTATAGTGGCAGGGTCATTTAGCAATTAACATCACACAGTTTCATTCATTAGCTATTCTCACCCAAAATCAGGTCCCCATGAAGTACACATCGAACTTCCCCATCCTTCCGCATCACCCACCACGTGCACCCACATCCCTGAGTGAAGGCAATCCCACCAATAGGTTTGCCTTTGCCCGAGGCAGGACTGACCCACATGGTCTTCCCCAACATATTCTTCATGTGCACTACGGGGACTCTATCTCCCTCCACAGTACATGGAGGTTTTGATTGGGCAGGGCCAGCTCGGTTGGTAGATCCCCTGGTGTTAACTAGCCAGGTAGCCTTTGCTAAATGTGTGTCCCAATGTTTTAAAGTCCCACCACCCATTGCTCTCAGTGCAGTTTTTAACAGTCCATTGTACTGTTCTATCTTCCCAGAGGCTGGTGCGTGGTGGGGGATGTGATAGACCCATTCAATACTGTGCTCTTTGGCCCAGGTGTCAATGAGACTGTTTCGGAAATGAGTCCCGTTCCCCGACTCAGTTCTCTCTGGGGTGCCATCTTTCCACAGGAGTTGCATTTCAAGGCCCAGGATGGTGTTCCAGGGAGTGGCATGGGGCACAGGGTATGTTTCCAGCCATCCAGGGGTTGCTTCCACCATTGTGAGCACATGGCGCTTGCCTTGACGGGTTTGTGGGAGTGTAATATAATCGATCTGCCAGGCCTCCCCATATTTGTATTTCAGCCATCGCCCTCCGTACCAAACAGGCTTTAACTGCTTGGCTTGATTGATTGCAGCGCACGTCTCACATTCATGGATGACCTGTGCAACAGTGTCCATGGTCAAATCCACCACTTGGTCCCGAGCCCATCTATACGTGGCGTCTCTTCCTTGATGGCCTGAGGTGTCATGGGCCCATCGAGCTATGAATAATTCACCCTTATTTTGCCAGTCCAGATCCACCTCAGCCACTTCAGTCTTAGCAGCCCAATACATTTGTTCTGATGTTCCTCAGTGGCCCGGCTCTTGGGTACATGGGCATCTACATGATGTACTTTCACAACCAGATTCTCTACCTGGGCAGCAGTATCTTGCCACAATTCAGCAGCCCAGATGGGTTTGCCTGTGCACTGTCAGTTCTTCTGCTTCCACAGCCGTAACCACTCCCACAAGGCATTTGCCACCATCCATGAATTGGTGTAGAGATAAAGTACCAGCCATTTCTTTTGCTTGGCAATGTCCAAAGCCAGCTGGATGGCTTTCACCTCCTCAAACGGCTGGATTCACCTTGTCCTTCAGTGGCTTCTGCAATTTGTCTTGTAGGACTCCACACGGCAGCCTTCCACTTCCTATGCTTTCCCACAATCCAGCAGGACCCATCAGTGAACAGGGCACATCTCTCCTCATTTTCTGGTAGATTATTATACATGGGGCCTCTTCCGCAGGCCTCACCTCCTCCTCCAGTGACATTCCAAAATCCTTGCCTTCTGGCCAGTCCATAATCACTTCCTGGGAAGCTGCAGTTTCCCATTCCAGTTCGCTGTGTGACCAGTGCAGTCCACTTACTCCATGTAGCATCCCTTTCATGATGTGTGGCAGGGACCCTTTCTTTGAACATCCAACCCAACACCGGC
>JAOXNO010000013.1:52934483-52947500 GCA_028565335.1 Limnodromus scolopaceus | reverse complement strand
TGTAGAGAGCAATAAGGTCTCCCCTCAGCCTCCTTTTCTCCAGGCTGAATAACCCTAGTTCCCTCAGCCTCTCCTCACAAGACTTGTGCTCCAGACCCCTCACCATCTTTGTTGCTCTTCTCTGGACCCGCTCCAGCCCCTCAATGTCCTTTCTGTGGTAGGGGGCCCAAAACTGGACACAGTACTCGAGGTGGGGTCTCACCAGTACCCAGGATAGGGGGAGACATGTGGGGCTCTCTCTGTGGAGGAGGTGGGAGGCGTAACATTTGTGGCTGGACATGAAAGAGCAATTTAACATCTGAGGGCTCTATAAAGGATGATTAGGTTGCTAGGCGACGGCGTAGGATGTTTGTTTGCATGCTAGCCTGCAAAAGAGCACTCTTGCCTGAAGTGGACTTTTCAGGTCCTCGATTGATATGAAGGCATCAGAGAAACCCCTGACTGGAGTTCGAGGTAACAGAAACAACAGTGAAATCAACAGGTCAAAGCTGGAGGCCAAGCAGTCATTGATAATGACACAGGAATCAGTTTTTCAGTAAAAAGAATGCTGTGCTTGAAAAGAGGAAGAATGAAGGAGTTTTTAGCAATAATTAATAAATGAGGGCTTGACTGTTTTCTTACATTTATCCTGGGTGATAAACGTGGGAATCACTCATGTGATTTAGACAGACTGGTGCATTCTATCAGAATAAATCTTTTTCCTCTACTGTCTGAGGCTTCATGATCTAAAAATCATTAGAGATAAATCAAGGTTTCATTCATTTATGCCCACTGTCTTATCCATATACCACACTCTAAAGAGAGTCTCCCTGCAATCATAGCATCAGAATAACAGGACATGCTGTCCTGGTGTGGCCTCACACAGCAACCGGCCACTCTCTTGCACCACCACCCCCCCATGTTGACTTTCCCCTCCCTCCCCGGCAGCTCCTGGCTACCTGGCTCCTATGGGATGGGATACCTGTGTCCCTGCTAGATCCTGGGGACAATTAACCCCATCCCCGCCGGAAGCAGGACATCATCCACCCCTTATTCCATACCACCTACACCATGCCCAGATCTTACGGTTTCTGATTAATTGCCACCACTTTCCCCTGTCATATATATATGTACCAATATCTGTACATATATCCATACAGACATAAGGTCCTTAGTCTACCCCTCTGTCCTTAGGCCGTCCCTCTAAAATGTCTGTTGAGTTCATTTAATCCATGGCTTTGGGGTCCATCTATTAGAACAGTTTCTCAGGGAAGGCAAGGTGGTGTGTGGGGCCGGACTGTGGCATGCTGTATTTCTGGGGCTTGCAGCTGATGTATCCGGTGCAGCTCATGCCCACGGTCCGTGGGTTGGAGATGTCGGTCTCAATGAAGTTGCTGGGCGCCAGCTGCTGAGGTCAGTTCTGATCCCTTCACTGCTGCACTTCACTCGGTTTTTCATCAGAGTCCATCTGTCATTAGTTTGGGTGATTCTTACTATAGTACAACCAATAGCAGTTACCAAAATGAGATGTATAGTGGCAGGGTTATTTAGCAATTAACACCATACAATTCATTGGCTATTCTCACCCAAAATCAGGTCCCCATGAGGTACACATTGAACTTCCCCATCCTTCAGCACCTCTGGGGTGCCATGTCACCACAGGACTTGCATTTCAAGGCCCAGGATGGTGTTCCAGGAGGTGGCATGGGGCAGAGGGTATGTTTCCAGCCTTCCAGTGGTTGCTTCCACCATTGTGAAGCATGATGTACTTTTACCACCAGATTCTCAATGTGAGCAGCAGTATCTTGCCACAGATCAGAAGCCCAGATGGGTTTGCCTGTGCGCTGCTGGTTGCTTTGCTTCCACAGCCGTAACCACCCTCACAAGGCATTTGCCACCATCCATGAATCGGTGTAGAGATAAGGCACTGGCCATTTCTCTCGCTCAGCAATGTCTGAGGTCAGCTGGATGGCTTTCACCTCCTCAAATGGGCTTGCTTCATCTTGTCCTTCAGTGGTTTCTGCAACTTGTCTTATAGGACTCTACACGGCAGCCTTCCACTTTTGATGCTTTCCCACAAACCAGCAGGACCCATCAGTGAACAGGGCACATCTCTTCTCATTTTCTGGTAGATTATTATATGGTGGGGCCTCTTCTGCACGCATCACCTCCTCCTCCGGTGACATTCCAGAATTGTTGCCTTCTGGCCAGTCCATGATCACTTCCAGAATTCCTGGGCGATTGGGGTTTCCCATTCCAGTTCGCTGTGTGACCAGTGCAATCCACTTACTCCATGTAGCATCCCTTTCATGATGTGTGGCAGGGACCCTTTCTTTGAACATCCAACCCAACACCGGCAGCCGAGGTGCCAAGAGGAGCTGTGCTTCTGTACCAACCACTTCTGAAGCAGCTCGAACCCCTTCATACGCTGCCAGTATCTCCTTTTCTGTTGGAGTATAGCGGGCTTCAGATCCTCTGTATCCCCGACTCCAAAACCCTAGGGGTCGACCGCGTGTCTCCCCTGGGCCTTTCTGCCAGAGGCTCCAGGTAGGGCCATTCTCCCCGGCTGCGGTGTAGAGCAGGTTTTTAACACCTTGTCCTGCCCGGCCTGGCCCCAGAGCTACTGCATGGACTGTTTCCTGTTTAATTTGTTCAAAAGCTTGTCGTTGCTCAGGACCCCGTTTAAAATCGTTCTTCTTCCGGGTCACTTGATACAGGGGGCTCACAATCAGCCTGTAATCCGGGATATGCATCCTCCAAAAACCCACAATGCCAAGGAAAGCTTCTGCTCCCTTTTTGCTAGTTGGTGGAGACATAGCTGCTATTTTATTGATCACGTCCATCGGGATCTGACAGTGTCCATCTTGCCATTTTACTCCTAAAAACTGGATCTCCTGTGCAGGTCCCTTGAAGTTACTTCATCTTATGGCAAAACCAGGTTTCAGAAGGATTTGAATTTTATTCCCCCTCTCAAAAACCGCTTCTGCTGTGTTGCCCCATACGATGATGTTGTCAATGTACTGCAGATGTTCCAGAGCTTCACCCTGTTCCAGTGCATTCTGGATCAGCCCATGGCCAATGGTGGGGCTGTGTTTCCACCCCTGGGGCAATCGATCCCAGGTGCACTGGACGCCCCTCCAAGTGAAAGCAAACTGTGACCTGCACTCTGCTGCCCGAGGGATTGAGAAGAAAGCATTAGTGATATCAATTGTGGCATACCACTTGGCTGCCTTGGACTCCACTTCATATTGAAGTTCTAACATGTCCGGCATGGCAGCACTCAGCGGTGGTGTGACTCCATCCAGCCCACGATAGTCCACAGTTAGCCTCCTCTCTCCATTAGATTTCCACACCGGCCATATGGGACTGTTAAAGGGTGAGCGAGTCTTGCTGATCGCTCCTTGAATCTCTAGTTGACGAATCAGCTCATGGAGGGGGATCAGAGAATCTTGGTTAGTCTGGTATTGCCGCCGATGAACCGTTGTGGTAGCAATTGGCACCTTTTGTTCTTCGACCCTCAACAATCCCACAACAGAAGGGTCCTCTGAGAGACCAGGCAAAGTAGACAGCTGTTTAACTTCCTCTGCCTCCAAGGCAGTTATGCCAAAAGCCCACTGGTACCCTTTGGGTCCTTAAAATACCCTCTCCTGAGGTAATCTATACCAAGGATGCATGGAGCATCTGGGCCAGTCACAGTGGCTTTTGCCACTCATTCCCAGTTAGACTCACTTCAGCTTCCAGTACAGTCAGCTCTTGGGATCCTCCTGTCACTCCAGAAATACAAATGGGTTCTCTCCCTCTATAGCTGGATGGTATTAGGGTACACTGTGTGCCTGTGTCCACTAGACCCCCTACTCCTGTGGCTCTGACGTACCAGGCCATTGAATCCACACCAGCCAATACACCCGTTTGTCCCTTTCCCCCACCTGCTGAAGGCAGGGCCCCTCTAATACTGGTCATAGTATCCGTTACTCACTTCTTGCAGAAATGATTTGGAAGTTCCTTCAAGGGGAGCAAAAGTAAGCTCAGGCCTTCTACCATGTCAGGGGAACTGCATATTGGAAACTGGGGCGGCACTTTTCCTGGAGGGATTCCCTTCGATAGTTGTTCTTTCTTGCAACTTCTGTACCTGTGCCTGTAGGATCGAAGTTGGCTGTCCATCCCACTTCCTCATGTCCTCTCCGTGGTCACGCAGGTAGAACCACAGGGTGCCTCATGTTGTGTACCCCCCTGTATTCTCTACCTTGAGTGGAGAAACGTCTGCTTCTAACAGCTGAGATACTGGCTCGTACAGGTGGGGAGTAGGACATACTCTCTTCAAGTTGCTGGACCTTTCGGGACAGTTTCTCCACAGCTGAGATGAGGGGAGAAGAGAGACTTTCTTCATATTGCCGAAGACGAGCAGCCACCTCATCCACCATTGGTCCCTCTTCACCTTTCCATTCCATCACTGCCAATGAGTTGGCATATGATGATGGGGCGCTCCGTACAAACTTCTGCCACATGGACCTTGTGCACTGGATCTCATCAGGATCTGTGGGTAACTGTGCATTGTCCAGGTCATGATAGGTCCATCCATGTCCAGGTCCATCTCCCGCATGGCTTATTCTCTCAGGTACTGGATACCTCTTTCCATGGTGGTCCACTTGCTTGGACGACATACAACATCTTCACTGAAGGGGTATCTTTCCCTCACGCCTGACAGGAGTCGCCTCCAGAAGCTGAAAGCTTGTGTCTTTTTCCCCATTGCCTTGTCAATGCCCCCTTCCCTAGACAGGGATCCCAGCTGCCTGGCTTCCCTACCCTCCAATTCCAAGCTACTGGCCCAACCTTCCCAGCATCAGAGCAGCCAGGTTCTCACAGCCAGGTACAATGTTCTCACCTGGAAGTTGGCTGAAATCCTTTTGTATGTCCTGCAGCTTGCTCAGGGATAGGGATCAGGTGACTATCTCTGGTTCTGCCTCTTCCTCCTGTTCTCGTGATGACCCCGCATCATCATCATCCCTCACTAAGTGAACTGTTTTCTTGGTGTATTTCTTCTTCTGGATAGGGGCAACTGATATGGGCATGGGTTGGTTTTCTGGTTCAGTTGTAGTGCCTGTCACCGGGGTTGGAATAACCACATTGCCTGCCACGGGGGCTGGAGTAGCCGCAGTGTCTGTCACAGGAGCGGCAGCAGCCACACCGCCTCTCGGCCTGATTTCCCTCTCTCCTGAGGACGCTGCACAATATCGAGCAGTGTCTGGTGGATACTGGCCAGGGCCCAGCACCGTGTGGTGAGCTGTGTCTCTCTGGAACAGCCACAGCATTTTCCTTTCAAATATTCTATCACTTTATCAGGGTCCTGTAATTGTTCGGGGGTGAAGTCCCAGACCACTGGAGGTGAAAAGCTCTCTAGATACCTGCCCATGTTCTCCCACATGCCATGCCACCCGTGACTCTCCAGCCTCAGAGAAAAATTGGAAGAAAAAGGCAAAACTCGTGGGTTGAGAGAAAGGCAGTTTAACAGAACAGCAAAGGGAACACGAAAACAACAACACTGAGAGAAGAATATACAACCATGATTATGATACCACCACTTGCTGACCGGACCCGGGATGCCCCAGCCTACTCCGCTCCCTCATGGTGACATCCTCTGCCTCCCCTTCCCTGGCAGGTCCTGGTACCCCAGGAATGGCTCCCATGGGATGGGATACCTGTGTCCCTGCTGGAGCCTGGGGAGAGCTAACCCTGTCCCCGCCAGAACCAGGACACTGACTAAGAAATATTTTTCCCAAATTCCCTGGGAGGGTTGCAGGGAAATTTGTAGTTAATGTGAAATTTAGTGCTTTCCTGTGGGAGGCCAGCATGCTCACCATTTAGCAGGACATTCCCAGTACCTCACACCCAGGACAGTCAAGAACGTTGCTTCTGAGCTGGCCAACAAAACACCTATAAAAGCCACCGTGAAACAACGCCCTCATTTAGATTTTCCCTCTGCATCTCTGGGCAGAGCAGGCCCTGCAGGTCTTCCTTTTCTTCCCAAGCTTGACAAAAGCACTAGAGAAAACAGAAACACAAAGAAATATATAAACAGAGAAAACATAAAGACCTCCTTCGCTAACAGGTAAGGGACTGAAATAGACAGTGACAGGAGAGAGATGCTGATCACTACCTAGACTCTTTTGTACTAATATCAGCACGTCTTTAAAAAGTGAGACTTTTTTGCCTGTATTTAAATATTCCCCCCAATACACACACCACACACTGAAAGAACACTCATGGTGTTCCATTAGATTGTGCAGAAAATCTTGTTAAAGCGTACAGTTCTGGGGTCTGTGCTGACAACGTGGAGGGTAGCTTCCCTCCTTCTTGCAGTTCTCTTCCTTTTACTACAGCATATCCTGTAACTCGTTTTCCTTCTATTACCCTTGAGGATCTGTCAATAAACACATTTTCCCCATTTGGCCAAGGGGTATCCCTTAGTTCTTCCCTGGCCCAATTTGGTGCGATGCTTTAACAATGCGAGCTCCTCCTGCTGTCAGTTTCCCAGCCTCGGTTACTATTAAAGCCATGGCTGCACAATTTTGTAGACAATGAGGCCACCTCCTGGCCACCAGATCCAACAGGCCACTGGTGTTCGACTACCCTGGTGTTCTTGCACTGGAATACCTTTAGGGAAGAGCTCACTCCACGTACATCTTTCTGTGACTACAGAAGGGAACAGTAACATCAAGTTTATACTTCTAGAACTACTGACTCCCACGGCAAGCCTGTAAGATTCAGGTCAACACCCATAACATTGTATTATGGCAGAACACTAGAAAACATTCAACAGGCACTGCCCTCATCTGAACTGCTGAGACTATCACGGACAAAGCAAGCATAAGAGCGATTGCTGTTGACAAACTACAGAAGGGGAGAAGTCTCATGCCTCTCTACTTAGGGCAGGTGAGGCTGGGAATCTCTGCAATAGAGACAGAAGCTCGTTGTCCTCTGTCACTGCAAGCCTGGGACGCACTTACCTTCTTCACATCCTTACAACAGAAGGAGCCACTTCAGAAAGTGGCAGATAGGTAAAATTAAAACAGGCAGGGCTAGACAGCCTTAAAATGGTTTGACAGTTTTTAGAGGTTCCTCTAACACACCACTGTTGCATGAAAAGGCGGGGGCAGCATAGTTTGGCACTATTAGTCTACTTGCGTTCAATTTATTGAACTATCACAATTTGGATTCACTAAACAGTGTACTGCACTTTCAGCTTAGTCACGCTCCGTGGACTCACACTCTCACACTGGAGGGTCTGGCAGCATCCAGTGAGAAACTTCTACGAATCACTTAACAAATAGTGCAGTTTATTAAAGCAACAGAATTACAGGTTCTTTTGGTTTGCTGGTGATAAATATACCGCCTACAAAAGCACATGCAAATAATAAGATTACAAATAATACAGTCTGGCTATAACATGCATTAAATCAAAAGCAATTCTATAAAGGTTTCTAAGTCTCCCAGGGAAAAAAAGTCCAAATTCTTACCCAAAGGCATCCCGATGCAGGGGAAGAGAGGCTCAGCCCGTCAGCTAACCCCAAAAGTTGGAGGATATTCATGATGTTATCTTTCCCGATGGTATCTTCCCTAACATTCCCCCTTTTTTGAGCCATTTTTATATTATTTTTTAGCGTCAAGGTGGAGCTTGAGTGATTCTAGTCATAAATGCCTTTCTTATGCTTGGTGTAAAATTCTCTCGCCTTGCATTTAAAGGTATAGTTTATGAAAAATTCAGGGCGTAGACTCAGGGAAGAGTGGTCACACCTTGAACGTGTGGGATGGAGCCTTTGGGATGGAGGTCTATTTTGGTATTATAATGACATTATAATGAGCAAAGTTCACACAAAGGATGGACTCTTGGTCCAGGGTGGTAACTGTGCAGCTTATCAGCTCCATGGTACCCTCCAGCTCCCATCTTCTACAGTGCTATCACAGAGGTTGGCCACAGTCTTCACTCCGTTCTACCCCATGTGGCTTCATAAGCAATTATCCAGGGAACACTAGGGAATGGCCTTACATATCAGCTGCAGCTGTCCTCCATCCTGGAAGCTCCTTCAATGTTATACCATTCCTTAATGTGTGAACAACGCTAAAGTTTAAATTTAAAGTCACCCCCGGCCATTATTCCACAACCACCTACCGCAGCACTGAGAGCATCAGTTCACAAACTTGACGCTCTTCCTTGGTGGTTTGAGGCTGTGTTCTGTCAGGGACAAAAGCATCAAGTCCATGAGAACAGAGCAGGGAAGCTCTCTGCTGCCAGCAGCTCTACCTTACAATATCCCCCTTTCCGTGCCCCAAAGCAGAGCACCTCTCCCAGTCTTCACAGCAAGCCAGACAGGCACCAAACCAAGACAGAACCCAGATTCTATTTCTCAAGCTATGCCAACTGATTTGGATGGTTTTCAGTTCCAGCTGGGCAGTCAAACCAGAGCTGACAGAGTGGCTAACGTGCTTATACGCATAAAACAGGGAAGGAAAAGAGTGCACTGGCTGGTACTATGCCCAGACTGGACTCCAGTACCTGGCAGAGGACACTTAAAGCAACCCCTGAAGCCGTGCAAGAGATGCCAACCAGTTCCCGGATCTCCACTGTACTTCCTAATGCATTTACTTAGGACAAGAGGAAATGGGCACAAACTTGAAGGTAAGAAGTTCCACCTAAACAAGAGAAGGAACTTCTTTACTGTGAGAGTGGCAGAGCCCTGGAACAGGCTGGCCAGAGAGGTGGTGGAGTCTCCTTCTCTGGAGACATTCAAAACCCGCCTGGACAAGTTCCTGTGCAACCTCCTCTAGGTAGACCCGCTCCAGCAGGGGGGTTGGACTAGCTGATCTCCGGAGGTCCCTTCCAACCCCTTATGAATCTATGATTCTACTTTAAGCATTGATATAAAACCCTAATTTTGGCGTAAACTAGACCTGAAGAGACACAAACATTCAGAATCAAGTGATCCCAGGCACTCCAAATCCACTCACACCAACGTAAGTCCTACTTCAAACATGATAGGAAAGTCAGACTCTAATGTTCAACCATCTTTATATAGGAGATTTCAAAAAATGAGAAATAATGAACATTATTTCTCCCAGAAGAGCTTGAATAAAATCACCTCTGTTATAAAGCCACCTTACACGTTACAACGAAACGCTACCTCCTTCGAAGCAAGTCACTCCTTGGACAAAAGAAAACAAAGAACCTTTTGCCTGTGACCCTAGCATCAGATGCCCAGATGTGACTGTATTTGTAGGAGAAGCTCTCACGCATCATGAGCTGCCCAGGTGTTAAGAATGACAGGAAAACTCACTGATAACCAAAACATTTCTCCTTTATTTCAAGAGATTCTTCTTTTTTCTTTTTTTATGCTGGAAAATTGGAGCCGTCAGACAATACTTGTCTGCAAAAGCATCTCTTCTAAGCTTCCTGTGAAAATAATGCAGCAGAACTAAGTTTGGATTCTGTTTCATCTTCCAGTCTCTCCTCTATTTACAACAGTTCAATTCCCAATTACTACATTAGATCCTGCTTTGAACTGTTTTGTACTACTAATATCAGACCCCTCTTTAAAGGCCTTCCTGCCCAAAATAACCCCTGCCATATCCTGCCTTTTAAGACAGACCACAGTACTTCACTACATGAAGCTAAGAAGTAGGACACGTACGTGGTTCCTGGGACCACGTTGCCCGTGTTTCAGAGGTAGTGGCCTTTCACGCGCTGGGTAAACAGCTGTTGCCCCAGTGCTGAGGCGGGAGCACGCCATGCCGCTAACATTCCGAAGACATTCACGAGACGGCTCAAAAGATTCCCCTGTTCAAAGAGTTTCAAGGCACATTAGTTCATTAAACACCCAACACTTCAAGAAAACATGGATCTTAAGGCACACTATCTACAAATGAACCAGTAGACATTAAGCAGCTGCCAGCTGTACCTATGACATTCATTTCTCCATTCAAGAAAGAGTAAGAAATACTTAAGGTGATCCTCTTCAAGCCCCGGTTTGCCATTAAAATAGGAACATCCAGCTATCTTTGGCAACATGCTCTTTATCAGTAGCTCTGATTTCCTGTTTCTCTTCATCCTTAAAACATTGTGAAACACAAACAACACAGTATAGTTTGGTTTTAAGCAGTTTTTCAAACAGTATACAGCTTCAGTTACCTCTTTGCTGACAAAACAAGTGATTGGATAAGATACTGTCATATTAGGTTTCAAGCACCATTTCATGTAAGAGAAGCTAGCTTGAAACAGTCTACTTCTCTAAAACAGCAGTCTAGGAAGTATAAAAATCAATGGTGACACAACCCTTTCCAAACTCCCTTTACCGACTGGCTTTGCCCATGGCGTAGGATGGTCTGCTTTTCTTTCATTCTGGAGTTCCTGCTGAGGCCTTACCAGACACCCTTAGGTCCAGGTCTTGCATGTTCTCCTCTTGCACCCATTGTAGTCACCGTGCTGCTCTTGCTGGGTGATTTATGGTGATGAGGCACATGGAGGTCATTATCTGAATCCTCATCAACACTGCGCAACTTGTGGATGGGACTCAGATAGAACTTCTGCGTGAGTCCCATTGGTAACATTGGTAACTGAGTCTGTCACCTTGCTGTCAAAAAACTGTCACCTGACATCCATTCCGAGAACTGTGGCCCTTACCATGACAGGACTTAGCTACCACTTCTCTCTTTCCGTGGAAAGTCTTCATGTGTGCTAGGCCTGGTCTGGAGGCTTCTTCAGCAGCAGCTTTCCCTCCTGATACTGCTCCCTTCTTATTCAACAGCCTTTTACACACAACTTCCCACAGGTCAGGCACATCATCTGAATTCAGCTGAGCACCTGCAGAATCTCCCTGGCTCAACACCAGCTCCAGTTCTTCCATGCTCTCATTTTGTTAAGAAATACTGGGATTTGTGTTTTCAACATTATGTTCTTCTAGGCTTTCCCCAAGTCTAACTTCCTTTGGCTCTTGTTCAATGAGGTGTTTCTGGAAGGCGAAAACCCTATGGACACACTGCATGAGTCCTCACCTCTGAATAGGTGAGGATACGCCTGATGGACGTATTTTGTGGAACACATTGTCAGATAGCCCACACTCTTTACTTGAAGAAACAGTCCCAAGCTCTGTCACTATGTTAACAAGAAGTGGGGCGTGGGGAAATAAAAATATTCAACTCCAACTCAGATCAGAGAGTCCTACTGAACTACAGATTAACAACCCAGAGAAGATTTGCTTACTTTCTAAATCCATCAGTTGGACCAACTGCAGAGTCTTCTGTAAGATTTGCAAGATCCAGTGTGTGGTCACCAAGATAAGCTCTGGGGAATATAGACTCCAGAAAGCATCCTGAAATAGGCTACAGTTTAGTGTCAGACAAGAGTCACACCTTTCAAATTCATTCCCCATTCTGCCAGGCATCTTCACTTGAAACCTTTAGGCTTTGCTGATATTCAACTCTGCTCCTCACCATAGCTTGTACAGCCCCAGCTACCACCATACAGAATTTCTCTGTTCTCGTGTATTATTTCACCTTTGCTACAAAGGAGTATTCATGATGCAGTTATAGGCACACAGTTCTCCTCCTTACTTTGGGAGGGAGAAATGCCCAATAGATATCCTTACCACACTCTGTTTCTACTTCCTTTATGGCATAGAGACTGGCAGATTCACAGCGGTCCTCTGAAACAAAGCCATCTGGCTTACTGTCATCTGTTGTGGCCTTCATGTTACTCTCAGGGATTTCTCCAAGTTTCACAATATGCTGTGGAACTCCCCTAGGGAGGGAAAAAATAAATCTCTTCTAGGACAAGAAATGATCTTCGTTGCACTGCATTTCCCCCCATACCTTCACTGTAAGAGAACTGACAAGACAAATTAGAATCATAGAATTAATTACATTAAATTAAAATTAATGAGCTACTTACGCACAATGCTCTTGTCCAGTGACAACAGGAATCGTTACAGGCACTGAAGGAAACATTCCCACATTCTGCCAACGAGAAAGGTTTCACTGTGATTAAGCAGCTGAAACAAGACTGATAGCTCACAGGAGAGCAAGGCTTCAGATGACTGGAAGCAGAGCAGAGCAGAGAAGCCCAGTTTCAGAGTCGGCCCTCTCCTTCACCTCCACAGGCGAATTGTGTGGATGTCTGCTGGCAATGGAGGTACTTGGAGGGGAAAAATCAGAAACCGGAAGGATCCCTGGCAGACAGAAGTGAGAGTCCAGCTCGAAGACGGGAAGGTGGGATGCCACCACATCACAACCCCCCTGATATTTCTGGCCCAGCAACTGACTACAGTAATTTCCAAGCAACTTCCAAAGACTGGAGCCCATACAAGGCTGACATGCTTGTCTAACGAAGGGACAATGCAAGCCCTGTTATTGCAGTTACGTTCAGCTGCACATACACACATCTCACAATTACGTTATGGGAAAACTGAACTCTATGTAAATCATAGAATCACAGAATGCTATGGGGTTGGGAAGGGACCTCTGGAGATCATCTAGTCCAACCCCCTGCCAGAGCAGGGCCACCCAGAGCAGGCTGCATAAGAACGTATCCAGGCGGGTTTTGAATGTCTCCAGAGAAGGAGACTCCACCACCTCTCTGGACAGCCTCTGCCAGGGCTCTGCCACCCTCAAAGTCAGTAAGTTCCTCCTCAGGTTTAGGTGGAACTTCTTATGTTCAAGTTTGTGCTCATTTCCTCTTGTCCTGTCACTGGGCACCACTGGCCCCATCCTCTTGACACCCTCCCTTTAAGTACTTATAGGCATTGATCAGATCCCCCCTCAGCCTTTTCTTCTCCAGACTAAAAACACCCAAGTCCCTCAGCCTCTCCTCATAAGAGAGATGCTCCAGGCCCCTCATCATCTTTGTAGCTCTCTGCTGTCCCCTCTCCAGCAGTTCCCTGTCCTTCTGGAACTGGGGAGACCAGAATTGGACAGACCAGAACTGGTCCCAGTGCTCCAGATGGGGCCTCCCCAGGGCAGAGCAGAGGGGCAGGATGACCTCCCTCCACCTGC